>JBAMHW010000022.1:9138843-9149972 GCA_037177495.1 Rhadinocentrus ornatus
CCCCCCCCCCCCCCCCCCCCCCCCCCCCCCCCCCCCCCCCCCCCCCCCCCCCCCCCCCCCCCCCCACACACACACACATTACAGAGAGCATTAACCTGCCCTGCTCTGCCTCTCCAAATGTCTTTATTACGACTCTGCCTGGAACAACAGAGTCGGTGCCAGTCACAGTCAGCCAGCAATAAAACGCCTGCGACGAGCGGCCTCTTTATTTCATCAATTGATACAGACAGAAACAGAGAATTAGAGAGAAAAGGAAAATAAAGAAAGACAGACAGAGGGCAGAGAGCATCATTTGGCAGTCTTCAGAAAGGTATCCAAGATGAAAATATCAAGAAAAAACACTTCTGGGTGTCAGTTGATGGCAACACTATCTACTCGCGTTCACTCGCTGTCAGTGCTGTTTGATGTTATCATGAGGTCAATATGTTACAATTGCTGAATAGATAGGCTTGTGTTTTTATTTGGAATAAAAAAAACTGAAGTAAAGGTCCCGTTGTGACCCCCCCGATTATATTTACACTTTAGACACTACCATATTTAACACCACAGCACTACACACATAACACCTACACTCACACACACTGAGGGAGCCCTGAGGGGGTCCTGCTGCCTGGCAGCAGTGGGACCCACCACCACCTCATGGCTCCTTCCAGTTTTTAATTGCATGATAAATAGCCCACACTCGTGGCAGGGAGAGGGCAATGAATAGGTTTTGGATGAGTGTGCGGGTGAGGGTTGGGGCAGAGAGTGGTTTTGGGGGCAGTAAAAGGGAGGTTGGGGCTGGTGGATGGGAGGGTTGGTCGGGAGAGTGGAGGAGGTGGCCTGCGGACATGTCCTTGTCCCTGGGGTACCTAGCCTTGGTGTTGGGTTGGCGTGGACCGCGGTGGTTTTGCCTGGGGTTGTCAGATTCCGTCTGGTACCTGGGTGGGGCTCTGCCGGGGGGCGTGGGTGGCCCTTGGTTCTGTGGGGTGTGGGCTCTCCGTGCGTGGTCACGGCCCCCTTGCAAGCACACATTTCATCCTTGCTGCATGGTCTCTCTACAGGTACATTTAATGACTATTGTACTTTTCCATATCATAATTATCCTATTTTCTTTGATAAATAATAATAAATATAATTGATAAAAATAGTCCAAACATCAAGGGCAGCCATTTATGTAGCAGGTCTCCCTTGGTAGAGCAAATCTGTCTGGAATATTGCACACAGACCACCGTTCTGTATGTTAAGATGCTGGACAGGACAGGGTAAAAAAAAAGAAAAAAGAAAGTGATACCAGCATTTTGATGTGCAGCACAGATATTCTTGTTTATTCTGTTTTGGCTTCACAGCGTTGGCTAACACTCAGCCTTTAATCATTCAGAGACCTGCATAACACTCGCGTCCCTCACTCTTACTCTCACTTCTCCAAGGGCAGCTCATTCTTGAGGTGTCAAGAGCCTCCCAATGTATGAAAAAGGAGGACAAAGAAAGAAAAAGAGATGAAAGAGAGGTGTGGTAAGACAGAGAGCACATTCACCTTGGGAAAGGCATACGAGAGCGATGAAGAGAACAATGATGCATCTTTTCCTCTCTATCCTATGTTTAATCATGAGTCTGTACATGCAGATTTTTTTCCTTCACTTGTCTTTGTCTACAAGTTCTTCTGGTTTTACTGTGATGCTTAGATCTGATCACCACATGGAAGTCAAGAAACTCATTGTCAGGGAGAAACTTTAAATAGTCACATAACAGAAAACTTTATTCATGTGCTGTTTTTCTGGCAGTTTTCTAAGTAATGTATTTCAAGAAGACATGAGCACCACATGTCTTCAATCTTGACCTCCCACTTGGTAGTCTGGTGAGTGACGCCATCCACCTACCCCTTCAACCTCCATATGCTGACTTTCACTGATTTAATGTGATGGAGTAGTTAAAATATGAGCATTGCATGAAGCGCTTTGACACTGTATTACAACATGGGATAAATCTTTTAGGAAGCAACTTAACTTTTGTCTTAACTGTTGGTATGCATAACTGTCATGTTTTGCAGTGCAACTGGGCTATGTGCTCTGTAAAATTTCAGTGATAAAAACAGTGCCATCATCTTATATTATTTAATATTTTAGCTACATTTAAATGTTGAAAAGAAAAAAAATTTTTCTTAAATCAATGTTAAATTCATGGCCAGCCCATTCTCATAAGAAAATGTGTATAAGGTATAGTTGGCCACATGTCCAACACATAGTAGAGCTGTACCTGAATATTGCCATCTCGCAGTGTTGCATAGCAATGGAATGTCAACACAGTGAGAATTTTGCCACTGTGAACCAATGAAATTACTATAAAAAATTGCACCATGAGAGTTGTTCCAACATTTTTTACTGAAGCCATAAAATCTGAAAAAATTGTTAAGAGGAAAGTCAAATTTCTATACTGTTCAATGGTATATTTTGCCGGATGGGATGGTTTGTTGTCTTTAATGATAATAATTTTCTCTGCAGAACACACCATTTTTCTTTCCTTCATTTCAATCATCAGTTAGAAAATGAACATACAGTTTTAAAGGTCATTTTGACCGCCTCAGGCAGTCACAGCCTTGTTTGGGACATGGTGGCCATCCACCAACCATTCAGAACGCCATCTATCTGGTTTGTCCAGTGTAGCACAGCTTTTATCAGTTAAAAATTAGTCCTCATGTATTTCTGAGTCAATTGCAAATGTTTTATGTGTGACCAAAATATAGCTTAATGCAAACCTATGTATCCTGCATGAAGAGGTTCTTGGATCCCATAGACACCACCTGCTTTCTGCTCATCAGTGGCTTTTTAACAGCTTCTACTTGATACAACAAGATACTTTCCTTGATATACCTTTTTATTTGAGTATCTGCTCTCTGAATCACACATTTTTTAAATAATACAATAATCTTGGTTACGTTTTCTTGATGTGTTGGATGTTATCCTTCCTTTCATAAAGCATTGTGCTAGCTCACACTTTTTACTTGCAGGTAGATCCTTCTTTTTCTCCATACTGCATTAAAACTGTAATTTGTTAAAAACTAAAATATCTAATTTACTGAAATCCTACATGCATAATAATTTTGAACACAACATAATTAGTCACCCAAACTCTGTCAGGAATAGGCAAAACAACAATACAATGCAACAAACAGTGCATCCAAAAGTGCCTACTGGGTAAAAAATTTTTTTAATAATCATCAGGTCTTTTGTAAAATCCTTCTGAGATTCAGATATCTACAAACCATTGATAGAACAAAAGACATTCAGTGCAGGTCAACTGGAAAATTTTACCTTTGGATTATTTAAATGCCTCAACTGCCTTTTTTTCAACAGAAAAGAAAAAAATAAAAGGTGAGCCAACTGCCACAGTTGTCAGAGTTATTTTGATAGCAGTACACTTTTTCATTCTCTTGACTGACACATCTGTCAACACTGCCATTCCTGTCTTACCTTTTCCCTGCTGTGTTCCCTCACTGAAATATCCTTTGATAATCTGCTGTTAAGTTAGCTTCTCGATTTACAGAACAGTTGAAAAGGTAGATTTAAAAATAAGATCCTCTGTTTCATATGCAGTCTGGGTACAACTGTGACTACTTTAACATAACCAGCTCTTGCATACTAAGATTCAGTCCTCCATGGATTTTACAATTAATCCAAGTGACAATAAGTCTGTCAGAATGCACATGCTTTAGTTAAGCTTAGTTAAATGTGCTGTTAACTAAACAACTTAAACAATTTGGAGCATTAGAAAAGTTGTTAGAGGTTTTCTAAGCTAGACTTATTTGCCATTTGAATTAAAAAACAAATTGAAAAAGCATGTAGCTTGGTGCATGTTCTTCATCAGTACCTATCCTTTCAGAACAGGCAGGAAAAAGTGGAAAATACCAGATTGGTGCCACGGTGCACCTGTGAAATGCAATTTAAAATATGCAATGCTATAATAGTGATCCTATTTCTGATAGATTAAAATAACTTGTTTAAATCTGGAGTTTTCATGGATCCCAGAAAGAGACAACTATAAAGTTGTTTGTCTGAGCCTAAAGACACAATATATCTTCTATCCTGAATATCTACAAAATAAAGTGGTGATAGCCTATAAACTTGACTGTTGTGCATTCTTTAGGTGGACATTATAGTTCCACAGTGCTTTGTGCAAAAATAGGACAATTCCCTCATTTCAGAACAATGGTAACAAATAATTGGTGAGAAACTGTTGCACCAGAAACACCAGTTATGTAACATTAGCATGAAGGATGGCTAAAATGTCTCACTTATGTCCTGTCCTTTAAAATTTTAATTAACCTGCTGTTTCTGAGAGGTGACATATCATCTACCTGTCTGTTTGTCTCTACCTCCTTATATGTTTCTTTCTTATGTGGAAATAAAATAACCTTTTTCCCTCATTTGGCTGTTTACATGATCCCTTACCCTCTTCTCCTCAGCTCGTCATCCTGCGTCTGCCTCTTGTGTGCACTTGTCTGTTTTGCCCTTTTCTCTCCACATATCTCTCTGTCTGCATCACCATCTTTATCTTCCTCTCTCTGTCTTTATCATGTGAAACATCATTTTATCTCTTTTTTAAGTATCTCAATGTGTAACACTTGCTCTCTATGTCCCTCCTGCATATCTGTTCATCTCTGTCTCTCCAAACATCATCCTTAGCCACTGCATCATGTTGTTTATGTTATTTGTCTTCAGTCTTTCTCATTTCGATAAAATATATTTTTTTATTAGATGTTTCTTTTTCCCCCCCATTTTAAGCTGGAGGCTACTTGCTGTGATCCACTGGCGCATTAGTTTGTGAATGCTGATGTGTGCGTCTGTCTGGGCTGTCACTGTGTGGATGTGAGTGCGCTCAGGGGTCAGGGTGGTGGCACCGCTTAGCGCTCTGGTTGGCTGAGCCCATCTGTCACTCAAAACCGGGGCAACCTCTGGTCCTGGTCACCATCCGAGCGTATCAGTACTTTGACAGAATTATGAAGATTCCTGTCTATTGCTCATTGGCCCAATTGAATTACAAGCAGTGCCTTGTTCCGTGCAAGGCTTTTAAACGGCTGATTTAAGGCACTCACACATGTGCGCACACGCATGCACTGCCACCTTGAAGGAGGGTTAGCATGTCTATTTATTCCCACCATTTGCAGAAGGGGAAGTTATTGCTTGCCTTTTCATTCGACTCCTGTTTTGATAGAGTTTTGATTGAGTTATTCTCACTGTTTTTGTTTGTGTCTTCGTATCATAATATGCCACCAAGGCTTTTGTTTTCACCATACTGTTTCTGCAGTTTATGGTGAATTATTTGCTTCACAGGACGTCTATTCTGCGTCATTTCTCCCTACAGCACTTCACATCTGTTGTCATTTCATTACAGACATTTATTTGACACTGTGTGCCTGCCAAGACACTGGATAAATCACACTGTTTTTTAGTCTGCCTCCACACACACCTGAGTGAAAGCAAAAAATAAATAAATAAAAAAAAGCAGAAAATGGTGTTATTTTCTCCTTCCAGCAGTTATTTTTATTGATGTAACCAGCAACACAGTAAGTTGGTTTATCACTGAGCATATTCTCAGACAAAGGGCATCAGGTTTTATTGAGTTGGTGTGTACTCAGCAGGTACAGTACATTGATATAGTCTACCCCAGCGATCAAACAGAAGCTGCATTTGAATAACTCTTTCTTCCCACCCAAAGCCACTTTGACAGGTTGCTACTTGTTAAACCTCCAGTTTGCCCGTTGTTCTGTGCTTATTTGACTGAATGGCTGGCTGACAGTTTTTCTCTTTTTCCATTTGCCTCTATGTCTTGTTTCTCTGCTTGCTTACTTGATTGCCTGCCCGAGAGCTTGCATATTTGTCCTCTTAAATACAGTCACAAAGGACGCTGTTCAGATTAAATAGTAAACGGTTTATTTAGAAATTGTTACACATGAAGTATTAAGATCTATATGATCTGCATTTGTAATAAGCTAAGCTAAACAATGGATGAGTGGCGAAACAGTATAAAAATAGCCTATGCAAACAGCTCAGCGTCATAAAATGGGTTAATTTATGACCAGTAAATTAAATGAATGACTATATATGAGGATGATCCGTTATGTATGAAAGGGATGTGCAGGATGTCATCAGATTGTGACTGTGATCAGGTTAAAACACAGATATCACATCTGGAATGGTAACGAGCTGCTATAATATGGCTAATATATACAATAAATGGCTGTACCAACAGATTCAGAAAGAAGATAGTTGTTTTCTGGCATTCAGCTGGAACCCAGGCTCAGAAACATGGGTTTGATTTAGGAGTCAAAATTATTATTTTACAATATTATGTCTGTAGCTCTGATGTTTTTGCTACCATTTGATGGGGAGAAAAAGTGACAAAAGTCCATTTGGTCTATATTTAAATGAGGGTTTGATGTTGGCTAATCATTGCAACCTTAGAGAAACAATATAAATTCTTTATAGCAAGTAAATTTTTATCAGAAAGTAACTTAATGTTAGATGTTTTCTTTAGATATATAAAAATTAGGTTAATTATTGATGTTTTGATGGATGATCAAAGATCCTTTGTAATCTTGATCTCTTGATTTACAAGTCAAATGTTTCCAAATGTTATAAATTAAAGAGGTGAAAAAGACCACAATGAAAAGATAAAAAGTGTGTCCCAGAATATTTGAACTGTCTCACAACTGCACTCACTTCTATCATGGACTGCACGATGTTTGAATAGCATAAAAGATGTTAATGTCTGTAGTCCACAGATTGTTAGTTCATGAAGGTCCCTGCTGAGACCAACAGCCTTTGATTTAGGATGATATGCTTTTCCTCCCAGTTCCACAATTTTTCAGCCAGCAGCTTATGATCATTCTGTAATCATGCAATAGCTAAGACAGATGAATTTCTCTAAGGATGTCTACATGTTTGACACCTACGTTTATGGCAGTGCAGGAAAAGGAAGTATCCAAGTATGATGAAAGCCAGGTCATTAAACATAGAAGATAGCTTAGAAAGCACGCTCAACTATGCTGCTAGTTTAGGACTGACTGTACTAAAGTTTATTCCTCTTTGCTACCAGAGAAGTTGTTAAATGTGTTTTCACTTACCCAAGTTATTAGTCTGAATAGACGTTTTTTTTTTTACACAGCAAACATTTTGACTACATTAACAAGGGTTTTGTTAAATTTAAGTGTCTCAGAGCCAACATTAACAGTAAGACCCCCAGGAACACTAAATGTATGGTATTACTGTTATAATGATAACTTTGCTTTTCATGTTGTGGCATATTAAAATGAACTTTGGAAGAAGTCTGTGGTTATCTGTCTAAAAATCCGGTAGGTTTGCACCTCAGTGGCTCCAAACCAAATGATTTATTGAATAATGCAAACTCCAAGTTACAATTAGTTTTTTGCAAATGAAGTGTGTGTGTGTGTGATGATGATTTTGTGCATCGGAATTTATCAGTCTATTCCTCTGTCTGTCTGTCTGTCTGCCTGTCATTGTATTTGTCTGAAGTGGGAAAAGGAACCCACCCACTTACATTTATTTAAGTGTTGCAGAATGTTGGTAAGAGTGTGTGTGTGTGTATGGACTTTTTGCTGGTAATGAATCCAGTGGTGCTGTTGGCATGAGCAGGGCCATGCTATTAACCTCTCAGCCAGCCAGACTGATCTCATCCTAATGACACACTCTCATACTCTAAGCACAACACACACACAGACTCATGCACACACATGGACACAAACCTGTCCTGTCAAATCAAATTTCCACTGAAGTGAAAAGTATTCAGCACTGTCCAATCTTCTCTATTCAGGGAGTCAAAGAGCTTCTGCCAGTATAGAAAAAAATATTTCTTTTCTTACCACCCACTCAAAAGAAGGTACTCTTCAAAACTGTTTCAGATGTTTAAATCTCCACTGGTATTCTGCAATCAGATCTGATTTCACTATATTTTGCACCATCCATGAGCTATATCATGCCTTTTATATGAGTTTTCTTCCTCATAACCGTGCAATAAAGTCTGGTCTGGCTGGGCCTTCTATCTGACAAGGCAGTATTGTACAGTTGCAACAGTCATGTTATGTCAGAAGCTCTCACAACATCATCATCATTTCAGATATAAATCGTGCTAAGTTTGAGATTTTTATTTTGCCAAAGAAGATTTAGGAGGACTTAATAAAGTTTAGGTCTTGGGGGCAAAAGCTGGAAGTGGACAACAAGGTTGACAAAGTACGTTTAATGAGTTTCTGGCAGCACTTTTCACTGAATATAAATGCAACACGCATGATGGAGAACAAATATGACATGAAAAGTGCTTTCATATTGCTTTACTAGCAAAAATTTACCAGTCGTAAATGTTGTTTAAAAATATTATTTGTGTGAATGTGTGTGTGTGTGTAGCTGTGTGTCTGTGTGACTAAGAAAACCCCAGCCTCGGTAGGAAATCCTCACAGCAGTGAGGAGCACCTGGCGCTGTCTGTAGTCATAACAAACGACAAGAAGGGATTAAGACTACATTTGTATTTATGCCAGCTTGTTACACGCACTCCCTCTTCGTATTCTCTCCTATAACCACCATGTAATGCAGCGTTGCCACTTGGCGTGGCTCCGTTATAACGTTAAAGTTATTTTATTTTTTTTTTTTTTTCTGCCCTGGAATGCTAAAGCTCATCCATGCGTCCCTTATCAAGGTTAAGGCCTGGGACGGGTCTGCAGTAATATCCAACACATCTTATTCCATCTGTGAGCTGACCGAGGCAGAGATAATGTTAAGAGCAGGATGCATTTGGCAAGCCAGAGGACATAAAGTTAGAAGTTTTTGCAGTGTGAGTTCATTAGGCAGAGGACTGGAGGGAAATGGTGTCAGCCTACTCTCAGCTAAATTAAGAGCATGTAGCTGATGAGTTTCAGGGATAGTTTGTGTGGGATGATCATCGCTTTCCCTCTAACAGGTTTAAAAAACTCTGACCTACTCCTACATTATGTCACCTGCCACATTTTGTAATATAATACTTATTGAACCTGTCATTCTCTCAGTGTTGCTTTGAAATGAAAGTGAAACTCTTGTGACTCAGTCCTAACCTTAATTTCTCCCCTCTAATCATTGTGTGATGACTGTTTCAGCAGGTGGCACCGTATGGCCAACAGGCGATGGGAGGCTACAGCCAACAGCAGCAGGGGGGGCAACAGGGAACACCTCCGTACTTCAGCCCCCCTCAGCAGACCGCACCAGGCCCAACCCAAAGTTCCTACCTGCAGCCTCGACCACCACTGCAACAGGTACCGACTCACACCAACATTGTACCAGTTCCAAGATGCTCCACTTGTACTGAGGAAAACTGGCGAAAGTCTTATCTGAAACGCAGTAAATATATATGAATTAATCAATTGCATGTCTATAGGTGAGTGTGTGAACAGTCCAACATGCCTACTTTATTCACAAGAAGTATTGTTGGGACATTTCACTCTGTACACACGAACATGCGCACAGCTATCCTAATTAGGACATCATGTCTATTCATTATGCAAAGCCCAGCTCTGAACAAAACCATACCAGTTTAAGTCAAACCCTAAACCAGTGTTTCTCAATCCAGGTCCTCAGGACCCACTGCCCTGTATGCCTTAGGTAACCCTACTTTAACACACCTGAATTAAATGAATGAAGTTGACTTGACATCAATTTTGTTGATGAAAAAGGGGTCCTGCAGAAAAAGTTTGGGAACCAATGACCTAATCTCAACACAAATCTTACATCTGATCCTAACCAGGAGTTTAGAAATCACGTTTTACCCTGTTAGAACCAGGCCTTGATGCCCATTTGGACTATTGGTCCTGACAAGCTAACTAAAAAGACAATATACATGTTTTAGGGACAATACTGTTGCCTGCAATCTGTCCCGGATCATTACTGAGCAAAACAAAACGGAACAAGAGACCGAATAGAACAAAACGGGTGGAGATTGCAGCAGAACTGGACAGGAAAGGACAGATCAGATTGAACAGAAAGGAAAGCAAAAGCTGGGATAAATATCAACATGACTGATTAGTTTAGAAGGGGTTCCTTGAGGCCTGCATGCAAGATCACTATCACAAATTATAAAGGCTTTTTTAAGTTGATAAATATTGGCCATATCAGTCCATATCCTGTTCTAATGCACAGTGTTACTAACAAATTAACTGAAGCGTGAAGCAGAGGAATAAATAAAAGTCAAATATTTGGCACAATACTGACCTGCTGCAGAAATGTAACAAATTTTTTGTTAATAGTTATTTAAAAGTTATTTAATTTTGAGATCAGAATTCAAGATTTTTTTTATGCAAATATGCTTGGTTCAAATGTGTTTTTTATGCCAAAGACTGTCAGTATAAAGGCGGCCCTACAGGTAATCTTGCAGACATAATTGTTTTTTGAAAGTCAGTATAATTGCTTAGTAGTATTTTCTGCAGGCAACTGATTCATGACACTTGATTTAACTGATTGAGTTGATGTTTTTGTGTGGAGCATAGTCTGTCACATATTACAAGGACTAACATTATTGGTGTTAAATGCGTGCTTGGCTTGCATATCATATCTTCTGTTAAACTTACTGATTTTAAAGAGTAAAAAACAATATCCTCATCCTGATTTGTTTTGTCGCTGGTAAACAGAACTGTAGCACATTACAAATGTCCACTGAAATGGACAGTGGATGTGGAATCTAATTTTCACTTGCATTTACAGCACAACATTTTAAAATGATGTTTAAATGACGCTGCATTTATGTGTTGTTATTTCATTAACTCTGTCAGCCCTATTAGAGGACTAATATTTACAGTAAATCATACAGCATTGTACAACATCCATACAGCTAAAACTACTTATAACAAACCATAGCAGCCCTTAATGTTTGATATTCATAATGAAGATCTTAAGTCCAGGATTTGAAAGGACTTGATAATTGTATTGAATAGTGCATAAAACACATCACAGATCAAAATATGTAGTTAGATCTGATGTCAACTGAAAAGGTTAATTTTGCAGTGTTTTTTTTTCTAATATCTAAAGGCATGTGCACAGTGTAAAATGACATGGTCAAATAGTAGAGGGGGGGGAGGGGGGGGGGGGGGGGGGGGGGGGGGGGGGGGGGGGGGGGG
>JBAMHW010000022.1:9149982-9185235 GCA_037177495.1 Rhadinocentrus ornatus
TCGAAAGGCAGGTGAAAAGGGGAAAAGGAAGGGGTCAAAGAATCCCCCCCCCCCCCCCCCCTTCTTTTTTTTTGTCTAGTGACTTTATAGGTTAATCACAAATGTGTATAAACATGTATCAAGTCTGCACATGCTGATGCCTTTACACTAGTCAGGTTGTGTCTTTCAGGGTTGTTATAGTGTAATTTACTGAGATGTGGTTAAAACAACTTTTAGGCTTAAATTCTCGACACACACACACACACACACACACACAAACAGTCAAAGAAAAAGCTACTGAGATCTTAAAAAGCAGGTTGTCAAAAAGGAATCATCATTTCATCACAGTAATTTCCTCACAGTTTCAGTCAACATGGCTTTTGTCTCTCTTCCTCGCTTAACATGCTCACACACAGACCGTGCAGCCCGCTGACAAAACATTATTCACTCTAACAAGGAGAGACTGAAATCCATGGCCACATTGACATTTTGTGACAGTAATGGTGTGTTTTCATCATCGCTGATGATGTGGTGGCAATTGACTCATGCTGACATTTATATACCAGGTAATCCTACCCAGGACTCTGATTGGCCAAAATCTTGTTTCACCTGAACTGATAGCTTCCAGATTGGTTGCTATGCCAACATCTATAGTGACCAGGGAGCTAGTTTCCCACTATTTCTCACTGCAATGTATTCATGCTACTTTTCAATCAGCACGTATGCTTGTTAAAGCTGTTCATAAGCCCTGATACACTGAGCAGGCTTTGTGTCAGTGTTGCATTCTGCTGTCTTTACCTATAAGAAATCTTTCCTGTTTGCTACAGCTGTACAGCATTTTATGCACCAGAAACACAGCAGGCAAAATGTGGATTCCTCCCGACTCAATTAATTTACTCTTATCTCCTGTATTTTTACATTGACATTACATTTTTACTTTGGTTGGAGGAAATGAGCTATTACAGGAAATGAATAGGTTTGATGAAATGATCAGCTGACCAATTCATATTAAACTTAACAGGATTGATATGCTAAAATGTGTAATTAGTGATAGCCTCGATTCTTTAAAATGAAGGTGGGATTTTATCATGTATGTGTGCTTTGCATGGAGAAATACCACTTACATTCTGTGGGTAAAATCCAGTACCAAGCTTCCCATTTATTTCAGCTGTAATTATTGGAAAAACACATTATTGATCATTAAAAACCATGACATTTTACACAAAGCAAACACCAGTTTGCACAATGGTGTTATGACAATTTTAATTGTCCATTGACTGGGTGTGAGGGGAACTTAGAGAGATAAATTACACAAGAAAATATCACACTGAACTTAAATAGCAAACAAACTAAGTCCTTTGATTTTGGATCCAAAAGGCAAAGATGTTTAGAAATTGAACTTACACAATGCGGTCAACCAAGATTAGAAAAATGAAGATTTAGGTACGCTTTGAGTATTTCTTTCATTTTTCTGTTCTAAGCGAGTGTGTTCCTCTCTATCAGTTTTTGTATGTGTGTGACTGCTTGTGTCTGTGTGTACAGTAATCAGGCGAGTGTGCTGCATCACTTCTGAGCTGTGAAAAGGTCAAAGAGAGACCTTTGTCTGTGATTCTGGGCTAAAATGAGACATGATGTGAGCCACACAGAACAGATTATGCGCGCACACATGCACACAATTGCAAGCACACACCAGATTACGATGTCATTGTGGTTTTGACCCCTGTTTTTTGACCCTGCATTACTCTGAGAAATCCAAGCTGAAAAGTTCTTTATTTTGTTCTTCCGGCACTCTTACCAGTTCTTTTCCCCCTACTCCACTCCCATTAACCCTAGCCAGAGGACATCCTCCTGTTGATGGAGCCATTCCAGCTGCCTTTGACACAGAATTTGCTCTCCAACCAAACACTATTAGCTGGTTTTGTAACAAATTGAAGTGAAAATGCCGCTCTCTTTGAGACTATTGCACTGCTGTGACCCCATCTGATTGCAAGGAGCAAAGCAGACTAAAAATGTTCTTTGCCGTCAAGGCTCGTACAGAAAATAAAAATATATGTAGCATCTCATCAGGTAAGATGCTATGAAAAAATGTGGGTAGTTTGTGTTTGAGAGAACCAGATATTTTTAAATTGATCACTGAGAGACAGTGTTGCACGCTGTTGCATTTAAATAAGCGGCTTTTAAAAGCTTGCACGCTTATTATTTCTATGCAAACATGTTGCCGTCAACTGGACTCTGCTGAGACAATGATAGTTGCACTTCATATTGTAATTGAAATAATTTATCCTATGAGAGAAAAGAAAAAATATGTGAAAGCCATAATAGAGTTGTCCTTTTCCACTGTGAACAGCTCCCTTGAATATCACGACCCTTTTGGCGCAATTGTTAGCTTCAGTTACAGCATGAGATAAATCACTTAAAAGGAGAAAAATCTGTGCCCTTTCTTTCTCTAAATGTCCAAATTACATTTGATGCATAGCAGATGAAGTGTGTGATATTGTGTTACTGTCTGATACGTTTTACCTCATAAAAGCAGAAATGACAGAGCTATAATTTCAAGAATTTGGAGATATTATTTTATGGCATGTTTGCTTTACGGGTTGGTATACAGTCGAGTGTGACAGGATCGACTGCGGAGAGAGAAAAAGAAGGTGAAATGCAACATTGGCCAACTGCCAACCGTATACTCATAATGTTGTGAGAACATGGTTCTGGCTTTGATCAGCTTTTCCATGGAGCACACACCATTTAATTTTCACTGACAAACAGTGTGTTAAATTGATGTTTATAGAGTAATAACATTTAACAGGATATAGCCATTCCTTGTTTTAGTATTATTTAAACCGTGTGGTGGATATACTCTAAACTGTTTTAGGGTGAGTAGTAGAGTTGTCAGAATTTACCTGCTGGTCTTTATAAAAGGAAGTCAGTCCTTGCAAGATTCACTTCCCATGCTAAAATTACCTATCCACTCTCCTGTGTGAAACTGATCCCAATTGCTCTATTGACTTTTACTATTTCCTCTTCCTGTCTGAGAGTAGGCTCTGGGGACTGGTGCTTAAGCATAGACAAACTGTCAGCTGATCGGAGGAGACACGCTAACTTTACAGGGACTTGCATGAATAGAAGCTGATTCATTGGGGTTAGATGTTGCTTAGTTATGCTCTTGAACACAACATAATCTTTTTCCACCAGGGTCAGCTGCTCGTAGGCTGGCATGCCAAGCTAATAACAACATGTAAATTTCCTGTTTAGTCTTTTGTGGTAATTTTTTTTTTTAAAAAACCAAGACAAATCTCCAGAATGGAAACAGATTTTTAGTTGTTAATTAATTAAAAATATCTGCTGTCATATCTTATATACAATAAATTAATTAGAAAAAATTTAAACAAAAAAATTGGATCCTGTACACAGAAAAAAATATAAACTATAAAGAGTTGGGAAATTGTTGTGTAATGCAAACCAGTTTGTCCCTTATCACATGCTTCCAGTCATATCATGTGATCTTCCTCAACTGATAGCCTGGTTGTCAAGAAACTGCAGGCATTTATATGCTCTATTTTCTAGCTACAAAGTCTTTTCAGGGACATTAAATATTTTGTGTTGGCCTGGTAGATTCTTGGTCATTTTCAACCAACCTGAACAGCTCAATAAAAAACTATAGGATGCCCACACATTGGTACATTGTTTGGCTTCTATAACTTTCATTACATTTAGTGTTATTTCCTATTTCCTGTCTGTCACCTCTCAGCACCCAGCCGACTGCAGCAGTAGGTCCTTTCCCTCACCCCCAGCCACCCCCGCTTTTAATCACACCAGGTTAATTAAAAGGCCATGGTGCCTTTCTGCGCCCTGCCCTTCTGGCTTTATTACCCCCTCGTCGTATACTTGCTCTGCTGCCTCTGGCCACCCCTCCTCACGCTCACACTTTCAATCACACGGAAATGGGAGCTCACCTTGGTGATGGTGGGGAGGTTGAGGGGACGAAATGGAGGAAATGAGACAGGAAGGACACTGTGTGTGTGAGGACACAGTCAATAGGGCTTGGTGAGGGGTTGAAAAGAGGGTCTTCGTGGGTGGAGCACCTAAAGTTCAATGTCATTAATTGGTCAGCATTTAAATATTAAGTGAAGAAGTCTGTTAATTAACGGGATAATAAAAGTGCTGCTGGCTGGAAGGGGGCGGACAGGGGGAGGGAGGAGAGGCTGTAGAAATAGAGGGCATATGGCGAGATAGGGAGGAGGAAGCAAAGAGAGCGTGTGAGGCTGGGTGCGAGGTGATAAGAGGGAGAGAGACGTCCGTGGGTAAAGGTCTGGCAGTGGTAATTTGCGGAGAGCTGCGTTAATTGTCATAACCTTTTAAATGGCAGAGTTTATCGGAGTCCTCTAAATGTCCCTGCGTATCGCCACGGCAACCCTGGGCCTGCTGCACTCTGATTGGCCGCCGCAGATGAGCACTTAAGTTTGATGAGTTTTCAGGAAAAAAAAAAAAGAATAAACTAAATGATGGAACTGAAAAAAGTGGGGAAATTCATATATAAACTGTATACAGTACATCTGCTAGTTTTTGTGTGTGTACGTGTGATGGTGTGTCTGCATTTGTTTGAAACAATTTTTCTAATTTAGTATGTTTTCTACCTTCACATTGACTGACACTCGCTAATTGCTCGGCCAGAATCCGCCACAGTTTTTTTTCTCCCTTTTTTTGATTTATGTTTGTTTTTGTACAGCCGAGCTGCAATTCAAATGCAAATGAATGAAAACGACAGAGGTGGTTTTGGAACGGCTAGGACAATCATAATGGCCCAGGAAAAAAGGGGGCCGATAGTTAGCAGCTCAGCACCCTAGGGGCCTCATTTAGCTGCCATTTGTTTGGAAATGCTGTTACATTTGTTCTTGGATACAGACTTCACAAAGAGAAAGAGAAAATACCCTAAAAATGTCACAGTCGAAGTCAAGCTCACAACACATTGCTATCATTCCTCTTGCTTTAGCAGAAGTCACGTGGTTGTGCACCATTTTGGGCGGATGTTCTCTTTAACAATGCGTCAAAGCAATTGGAGTGAATGGGTGGATGGAAGCGGTGGTGACAGACACTTGCAAAGATGCAATGATGGATTCTTATTTGATTAGCCTGTGTTGACAAATAGAAACAAAAGGCTTGGCAATGGTATCTGCAGCTAACACTGTTAGCTCCATCTGACATCATCCCTAAGGAAAGGCCTGTACACATTCTTGTGTTTATGTTTGTACCTAAGTGTGTATTTAGGCGTGCTAATTTCCCTCTGTGTCTGCAAATGTGTTTGTATGTTTCCCTTTATAAGGGTAAGAAGGAATCTTTACTTGCAGCTGTGTGTACAAGTGCTGTGTTGGGGCGCTGGTCCTCTCTTGTAGTTTCTTTGTGCAAAAGGTCAGGAGGATTTCCGAGATAGAATCCAATCTGAAGGACGCAGCCCTTGAACAGGCCCTGCTACTAATTAACCTATAGAGATAGGCTGGATACACACATAATTTACTACAATATAGATTGTTTTTATTTTAACATAAAAATTGATTGTAGAACATAAAAAGCTGGTATCGGAGGTATCAATATTTCTGTATCGATCCGCACATCACTAATAGACATACATACACTGGTGTCCTTACATGCACAACTATTTCCTTCCTTAATGGTCACCTTTCCTAGTAGGCTGCATCCTAGAGTCATTTTTCGTCTTTTTTTCAGGTGATGGCGACCAAATATGAGATTTCTTTTAAGAAAAAAAAACAAAAACATTTGTCACATGCAGCATTTGTAATAATCAAAATATAACTGCAGTGTTTTACAAATATTCTAAAATGGATCAAAACATGTGAATGTCAAGAAAACATGAAAGCCAGGAACATGAGAGCCAAGCACTGATTTTCACATTTTTCAGAGTACGGTGTTGTTCATTCTCACTCCTGATTGTTGCTTCAATTATGATTCAGTCAGCCTGATTGGTGTGAGCGTGTGTGCCTATCCGCACGTCTCACCCAACACGTGCGAACACAGGGTATTGAATATGGATGTCTTCCCCTTCAGCCTCTCTCCCTTATGAGTGGAAGCTTTTTCTACATCTATTATGTGTTTTTTTTCTTTTCTTCAGACCAGTTGTGTTTTTTTAAATTCAGCATTTCCTTTGTTAACAGCTCAGCCAAATGAATGTAAAAAAATTAGCTTTTAGTACTAATTACCGTCAGAAAACGGGGCATTTGCACAAAACATGGTGGAAACAGATTACACTTTTTACAGTGTCTTGTCCCAAAGATTTACTCAGTACATTTTTAATTCTTTGTATATATATATATGTGTGTGTGTGTGAGAGAGAGAGAGAGAGAGAGAGAGTGAGACAGCGTAATGTGCTTTTCACATAGAAGACAGAAGCTTCTTGTCTTTTATGTAAACTGACATGAGGTGGAGACCACACTGTTGTTCATGGGGTGTCTATAGTTGGGTAGTGTGTGTTGCCCAAATATGGCCTCCCTCTTTTCCAAAGACATGCAATTAAGCCTAATGTTTAATGAATATTAATGGCATTAGCATGCGATTTTGTGGAGATGTACATCTGCCAAGGTGCAGGGAAAAAGGGGGGTAGCTAATTCATTTTCTAGTCATGAGAAGAAAGATTGAGACAGGGGAGGGTGAGAGGAAAGGGATGGAGGTGGGGCAAATGAACAGAATCAGGATTGATGAAAGGGTGGAGATAGAGAAGTGAAGGAGGGATGGGCAGATGAAGGGGAATGAAAATGCTGATAGAGGGAAATCAAACATGACTAAAGTAAAAGACATGAAAGGTGTACAGAACCAAGAGAGAGTGAATGCTGAGGGAAGGGGGGTCCACGAGTTTAAATAAATGTAATATATAATTTGACTAAAAAAAGGAGAAAATCCAAGAAAGGTAAGGAGAAAATTAGAGTTTTTTTACTTTATATTATGAGACAAATCAATCAAAATCAAGCAGACTATTTTCCAAAGTGTAGATTTGTTAAAACTCTGACATCTTCACGCAAAGTTTAAAAAAGCACGAGTGCTAAGAGCAGGAGTAAAACTAAAGCGTTTTATGACCCAAATAAATATATAATAAATCCGGTTTAAGCACATCTGTTACTCACTGTTAGGAAAAGAAAGATCAAGACTTATGCCAGTCAAAATCAGCTTAACATCTGTGAATTTTGTTCTGGTTCCTTTCTGTTGTGTCAAGTGGTGGCATCAAATGCTTGCTTGCTGTCATGTCAGTTTCACTGCTGTTTTTGTTCCGAGGCAGGCAATCAAACGAGCAAAGCGAGACAACCTGGCTTCACCTGGCTTCCTTCTTGAATGCAGAGTCAGAAAGTGTGAAGGGGAACCAACCCAAAAGACCCACAACAACATTCTTAAATGAGGCATGAGCCATAAAAAAGAAAGTGTAAAATTGATTCTGTCATGATTACTTTTTTTGGGTACTAGCCTGCTAATGTACTAGAATTAATTGGAGCTCTGTTAGGGAGAAATAAAATTTCCCTGCTGGTATAAACAATGCATAAAACGAGACAATAATTAACTTAAAAGCTGGACAATGCAATCTAGTTTTTAAAGCATTTAGTCAGATTTCATATTTTTTTTAAAACAGCTCTTTGTGTGCAACAGCAACACTTTACTGCACTTTACATTGCACACTGATTTGCACTCCTGAGTGGCTGGGATTGAGGTGGTGCTGCAATATTGATTTACTTCTGCATAAAGCCTCTCTAGCTCTATATATTACACCACATTCAGCAGTCATCTATTCAATCAAATCTAATATTACACTACCTCTCCACACAGCTGTCTAATAGCATTTAACTCACAGTTTGATTCTTGCATTCCCTCATGTACATCAAACGCTTGCCTTCAATATCCTTCATTTGCTTCTACTATGCCAAGTCTTTTCAAGAGCACAGAGGATGAATGAGCATGCATGTGTGTATGTGTGTGTGTGTGAAGACAGGATTAGCTGTGGCCTTAGGCTTAAGGTATGGAGTGGAGTGTATTTTAGAGGCTTCTAAATTAGCTGGGAAATGGGATTTTGAGACAATGGACTGGAAAAATCTCAAATGAAAGAATGCACTCACAGCTCTCCTTCATTTGCCTCTGATGTTCTCTGGCTCTCACTTTTACTAGTTTGTTTTTTTTCATCAGGCACCTTCTTCAACTTCTCTCCTCTGTAAAGCTTTCTTATTTCTATCTATGCTGTTTCCTTTGCATCTCTTCCTCTTTCGGTTCCATTTGCTTCCGTTCCTCACCCTCTTTTTTCACACAAAGGTTGACTGTTGTGATGTAATAACATGAGTGTAAACAGCAGTACAAAGCTAACCTCACTTTGACCCATTCAAAACTAAACTCCCTGAGAGCACATGCACATGCACAAAAAAACACACTAGAGACTCGGGCCCTCTGTAAATATTGGACTTGGGTCAGCAGTCTCTCTTCTGGTCTCAATTCACTGTGTGTGCATTTTTTGTGCACATGTAGATCGACCCTCAGACAGCCAACGCACGTCTTCCTCTCCCCTTAACTCCTTTTCTAGGCTTTTATTTACCTGTTGTGGCATATTTATTTGTAAGCTGGGTTTCTGCTTCAAATAAAACATGTAATCTCTTACCCTCCTCCCAAATAAACACAGAGGGCTCTACACACAAACATCTTGCTTGCTCAGGACCTTGAGAAGAAAACTAGCTTAGCTCCCTTTTTAAAATAGCCCCTTGGTTTATGGTGTGGTCCTGTTGTTAGGTGTCTCTCTGCACACTCCCTCCTCTGGCATGATATTTGATCCTGCAATTAAGCCACATCAGGGAGTTGCAGGGCTTCCCCTCTGGCTTTCTGATTTAGTTATCACTTTTCAGCGAGTTATTATTGGCATAAGGAAGCCGTTGTGGCATGATCATTCCTTCATATTTGATTAATTTGGGTGACTGTTGTCATTGTTTCGTATCTTGCAATCTTTTTTATTTAAAATGAAAAATGTGATCTATATATAATATATCTATATAACTCTATATCCATGTTACTTACATAAACACACTGCAGGAAAACCGGTAAATGTTATTACATTGGTGTTATTACAGAAAATCAGCTTGTAGACATGAATGTCCTCAAGTTATTTAACTCAGGTATTTAATTACAAATTCCATCAAGGTGGTTTATTGTTATTTGTGCACTTTTGGTTATCAAACTGAATAAATGTAAACAAGAATGAACAACGGTTATTTTAAAAAAAACACGTAATTATATCAGCAAAGTATTAGCAGTTTCCTCATTATTTTTTAAGGAAATCATTTAAAGTCTAAGAACACATAATTTTCTTTCTTTTTTATCTCTGCATCAGATCTAGTTCTATCTTTAGGTAAAGGTGTAACTTTGTGGACAGACACATAAAGGTTTTCCTGGAAATTTAGAGTTTGCCATTATCATAATCTTTTAGCTGAGAAACGTCAAAAAATGATTTTACAATCTTTGAAGTTTTGATTAAAGGATATATTTTTTAATTATTTTATAATACCTAACATATAAAAAATTTAAAATTTATATATATTATGAAATTATTAAAGTTCCCATAAAACAACAAGTAGCCATTCACTTCAATACACTGTGTTTCTAATTATTCTGCATGTAGGATTTTAGTAAGTCCAACATTTGGGTTTTAGTTTTTCTGTGGAAGGTTTTGCTATTGTTGTTTCTCCTGTCTATTTAGATCCCTAATAACAATCTCAGACAGGTTTGATAATTAGTTTCCTAGATGAGCGTAATTAAATAGAAACTACTTAAGGAGGTTGTTCCACTTTATTAAGCAGGTTACTGTTTCCAAGCAGTATGGGGGGAAAAAGGAACTTTCTGCAAATAAAAAGTGTGAAATAATATACTGTCTCGTGTAAGGAATGGAAACATTGGACATTTAATGCAGACTTTTGCAAGTTCATCGTACTGTTAAAAATGTGTGTGTAATTCAGAGAGCAATTAATGAGCAAAAAGAGCAAAATAAGGACTAATTTTCACTGATGAATGCTGTGGTACACTGGATGGTTCAGATGGATGGAGTTTTGGATGGTTAGTACATGGTCAGAATGTTCCCACAAGACTGCAATGTCAGCAAGGTAGTGGTAAAGTGATGTTTTGGGTTGGAATAATGGGGAATGAGATGATGGGCCCCTTTAAGGTACCTGAGAGTGTGAAAAGGACCTCTGCAAAATATGTGCGGTCTCTAACTGACCATTTTCTTCTGCAGTAAAATCCTTTTCATGATCAAAACCCAGGTAATTATATAACCTAATATCCCTTCGATGGTTAAAAATTTGTATGCAGTCATTTACATTTATTATTTAGGCAAAATTAACAAAAAACAGAACATCCATTATAATCTGGAACACGTATGGATGCTTCCCTAAATTGAGACATCGTGACCCCTATATTTTTCACTAAAGTCCACTTTGCTCTGATCAGACAGCTCCACATGCCTGAACAAACCAATATCACTGTTATAATTTAGCTCTAATAAAGTTTAAAGAAGGAAAAAGTGTTTTTTTGGACAAAAAATTTGTACACCCCTAGTAGTGTAAGATAAAGCATCAGCAGTGTTTACTTGATGATGATGTTGTAAAGGTGTCATATAGTGCAAGACATTTAAAACTCTTAAATATAAAATCTGATTTCATGGGGACTTTAACATCATTACAACAATAAATGGATGAATACATTAACTTTATGTTGTCTGCAGCTATGAAAGCAGATTGCAAATTGTATCTGTATTGTAAAGAAATTAATGTAAAGAATGTACAAAGGTGCTGATCATTCCTCCATCATTCATACCCTGGATGCACAAATGATTACACAGTTAATAATAGATCTGTTTTCACATGATTCATCTCCTGCTGTGAAGGATTATCTCCTGCTATAAAATGATATCACCTAGCTGACAGGAATATTGCCCACCTACTACGCTATAATCACACACGGGATAAGAAATCAAACTGTGGGGAGAAATGGATTTTGAAAGTAAAAACCTGAAGACACCCGGTGTGTATGTGTCACATAAGCGTGTGGTTGTGTGTGCAGGCGTGTTGTGTCTGGTCGTGTGTGCAAGCACTTGCGTGTGATCTCTCTCCGCGACTCACAGTTATCACTAATCCCTGCACTCAGAGCTCTTTAACAAGTTGCTATTGTGCTGCCGACGCTTAACATGATGGAGGAACGACCTTCGTGCTGAATGAAAAGAAGAAACGGAGGGAAAGAGGGAGAGATACCGAAGGAGGGAGAGGGAGAGGGCAACACCTCCGACAATGGGGAGAAAATGGGTTTACACTAGATAGGCTTGTGATTACAGAGGGAAAGAAAATGACTTAGATTGAACAATAGGACTGAGTGTGTCTCTTGATGTGGGTTTGTATGTGAGTGTGTATGTTTCGAGGATTAGTGGGTGGTTAGACCAGGATTTGGTTGAAATGAATTTGGTGGGTATGATGTGCTGATGGGTGCGTTTTCAGTCTGCATGTACTGTAATAGCATGTGTGTCTGTGTTTTTATCTGTGCAGCATGCCTCTTTGTGATGTGATGTGAGCTAACTGGTGATCTCTAGGAGTCTATTACAGGCCTGTAAAGCTAAGACACACTCTATAGTCCAGTCACTTCCCTTATCCATCTGAAACAAGCGTGGAGCTCTTGCTTTCATGGCAGCTTGTGCAGTTGAAGATGCTTAATCTATGTATCTATCTACTTTATCATTACAACCAAAAGATCTTGTGCATTTCCAACCCATAAAAATACATATTTTTATGTTGAAATATTTCTTGATGAAACACAACAATATCAAACTTTCTGGAAATGTTCCCAGAAATGAAAAAGAAAATAAATTAAATTTGTTAGCTGAGATGATTATTGCATTAAAGATATTACATTGTTGATCACCTATTAGTTCTGTAAAATATGGCAACATGATATGTGCACACAAAGCATAAAGCACTGTCTTTACATCTCATGCAACAGTTTAATGCATTAACTTGGAAAAAAAACCTACAAGCAATAAAACAAATTAAAACTTTTTTTACATTTTCTATTTATTCTTCTTCCGCTAAGCATATATATATATAAATGAATATGAAGAAACATATGTAAACAAAAAACACTGTAAACATGTCTGCATATCCTTCTTATGTGTTTTCTCTGTTTTCTGTCTTGTTAGGAGCCCCAGCAAGAAAGCTACAGCATCAGAGGCCCTGCTCCAGGGAATTCTGGGAAAACCAACAACGAGACTGGTGTTTCCCATGACCGCCCCTCCAGTCTGCCGGTGAGTCATCGTCAGTTGTGTCGACTGAGGAGCATGAAACATCAATGATTAATGTGTACAGAGTAACACATTATAAAAACATTCTGTATCACACACCTGCTAAATTGCTTTTTATGCATGAAAGTGACAGAAAGAAAGTCTTGCAGTACACCACACAAACACAAGCCTTTCTTCCAGCATGCTATATTATGTATTTCCATCTGACTGCTTAGTGTTCAGCTTTAAGCTCTTTGTCCAATCAGATTTCTCCCTCACCCTGCAACCCACTTCTTTGTCTGACATCTCATGGGATTTGACTGCTCATTCCAGAGCTTATGCCTGTATTTTGACTGGCGTCCATGGCAAAGGCAGAAAGGCCACATGTGTCATCCGGCAGTCTAAGCACCATACATTCAGTCACACGTACACCCACATGCATAGAGAAGCATATGCAACACTGCAGACATTCCTTCTTACACACATGCAAACCCTCACGTTCAGCCTTTTGGTGTTTTGACAAGTAAAAAATTGTTTAACAGCTTGACTGGAGGAGTAATTAAGAAGAGATGGTGTGACCAGGCTAATCAGCAGTATGAAGGTTGTTCTAGCTCATTTTTGTTTTGTCTTTTGGGTTGTTATTTATTTATTTATTTTTTGGCTAAACTCGATCATTTCACTCCTAACAGCTCCTCAGCACTTTCAAGAAAAGAATAAATAGACATTTGCAAATGGTTTCAAATATTGGCAGTGCTTGAGGTGCGTGCAGTTTAATTTACCAGATACTTTGGAACAGCCCCAAGAGTGGAGGGATAAAATGCAAGAAAAGCTAAACTAAGTGTGCGAATTAAGCCGTAATATTCTCCATACAGTGGCTCTTTTAAAGTCTGTGTGCGCTGGTCGATTTGACTTACTGATGGTTTGCCTTTCTTTATTTCAAATTGGTGCTGACTTATGTGTCATTTGTCAAGGGATTCATATTCCTCTTTCTTCTCATGCAGACACACTGTCAGAAACACAGTTTTTCTGTCTCTTCTTTCACAACATACTAATAGTATGTCATCTGTTTTATCTTGGCATTTCTCCTTTTTATTTTTTCATTTGATCAATTTGATTCTCCCACATTCTTTATCCTGTCTTCCCTCACCCCCTCATCTTTTCCTCTAAAGTAGCATAATGAAAGCTCTTTCCCCTCCTCATGCTTTAATGAGAAATGGCCTTGATGTATCAGTGTGTGAATCCATAGCGAGAGAACGAGACGAGGCGAGGAGTCACTGTAGTTGCGGGGGTCGATCTATTTAAACCAGCACCACTATCACCCCACGTTCCCTCACCACTTTAATCCTGGCGTTTTACCCCTTGGGTTCTCCGTGTGTTTTTCACATCCCATCCAAAGCGCATGGCTTGGCGAGATCCTAATCGACGGCAAGTTTTGATGAGAGAGACACAGAAAGGGAGAGATGGGTAGATAGAAGGGAATGGAGGGAAAGAGAGAGAAATTGCTCGGCATTTGCCAGCCTCTTCCAGCAAGCTGTCACGGTGGAGATGTAACTGTTTTTTTTTTCTTTTTTCCTCCCCCTCTCTCTTTCTCACTCTCTCGCTGGCGTTTGATGTCAGATCTAAAGCTGCTGTCATCTTTTTCCCCCTCTCTCTCTCTCTTTCTCTGTCAGAAGCAAGGGAGAGCAGGTCGGCAAAGTGTCATGTTGTTGTTTTGGGACGAGTCGGCTGTGTAATGTGGCGGGATTTTTGAAGAGAGACCAAAGGGAAAAGTGCTTTAGTAAAGTATCACAAATTCAAGTCACAGCATCCCTTGGGTCTTTGAAAATGTGTTGGAGAAACACAATATTTTCTATTCTATTTTATTTTAATTAGTTCATTTTCATTTTATTTTAATAAGATGAGTGAATGGTGTGTTTTGTTAAAAAGATATAAAATTATTATAGCTTTGTGTCATTAGTTAACATGGCTACTTGCCTCTTATAAACAGGCTCCTCTGTGTGCAGTTTTAAACTAACATTAGTTTTTATTTGAGGTTTAAAGATAAACTAATATTATTAAAAAACTCAAATATTAAACAGGTAATTAAATCATCATGCAGACCTGTGGATCAAATTAAATGTACCATAAAATGGTTTATGGCCCAATTTTGCATTTAACAAATGATTGACGATAATTCCTTTGCAATAATCCTAGACAGGCTTAAAGCGCCACTGGTACCAGTACATCCCAGCAGTTCACCAAGTGAACAGAATCTGCACAGTTAACAGTACATATTGAATGGCCCTCCATTGTTTGCAAGATTAAAACAAATACAGTGTCAGAGAATCAATACTTTAATATGAAGCAGCACTAGCACAAGCAACATCCATAAGAGAAAGACACAGATGCTAAAGCTATTTTCAAACCACAAGACACATGAATTAGAGTTGAGGCAAAAGATACTGATGACACTGATAACTGTGTCAATGTAAAGAATAATGTAAATCAAGAACTATTACATTTTTTTCCTGAGTCACAAAGAACTGAAAACACTTCCATTCTATGCTCTTCTATGAAGAATATTGATTTGAAGATAAATAACCAATGCCACGTTTAGTAATGGCTTGTTTTTGTAAAGAATGGAAAATTAATATCTAATCTAATATCTAAATCTTTGAATTTAATCAAACTGTTTTGTTTAAAAATGTATTATCCCTGAATCATATTATACGCCACGTGTCTAGATACTGTATGTATTTGATTATAAGAAAAAAATAAACTCACCTAAAATTCATAAGATAATTTTTATTTTGGATTCAGTGTATCGGCTTCCAAAAGTCTTTTTAGCCGCTTCGGATCATGTCGTGTTGTGTCTGTTCCTCTAATTCCAGCTGATTGTCAAATAAGTGTCTGACAAAAAGCAAAGTCTGACCTTTAAGAAAAGAAAAATTTGATATTATCTTCATCTGAAATGTAAACCAGTTGCCAGTAGTTTTAGTTTGTTTAGTTCTGTGTGGAAATAATTATAAATAAAACTTTGTATTCTCAGCCAGAGGTCATAACTTTTGGATAAAATGTTGTTTGATCATTTTTTATCCTTTTCCCCATGTAATACTTTAGCAATTGCTGCTTAGATTGCACAGGGACTGGATGGAATCGTACTTCTTCGGTTGAGTGGTGCTATTTTCAAAATTACTCTGATTTCCCCAGGATGTGTGCAGTTGTAGGTCAATAAAAGGAAACATGTTGCTTGCTGGCATTGTTTCAGAGCTGGACTGCATGATTGGCACCGGCTGCCACATCGTCTGCTGCCTTGTTATTTCCAGCTGTGTCTGGCAATGATGTTTCTGAACGTGTTGGAAAGAAAAGACGAGTGATGGCTGAGTCTTTCTCTTCTCACTCAATCACCCTTAGCCTTATGTTGCTAAAACCGGTTCTTTCAGTGCTAGAGTGAGGTAAAGAAGCAAGGTTTTTAGACCCACTGCCCCCACTTCAGTTCCTCTTCAACCCACTGCCACCCCTGTTCCAGTCACTACATGTTCCCTGCTCTCCTGCGATCCCTTGACAGCCTGCCAAGCTGCCGCACAGCCTCCCATCCTCTGGGACATGGGAGAGGATGGCCAACCATGTGGAAAGACAGAGTAAGAGCTGGGGGTGGGAGGGTGAGGAAGCAGGGAAAGAGTGGGGAAAGAAAAGGCGTGAAGCACTGAAGTGAAACGTGGTTATCTTTTTGTCACTTGTTCAGGTTAAGGGATGTTGAATTCAGGCTATAGGGTTCCAACAGTAGTGTGTTATTCACACTAGTTCACGCACACTCACACACACTGACAAAAACCTTCTTGTATGTCTTTCAGTGCTCATTTGCCCCTCCTTGACTTATTTTCCATCAGACAAAAGAAAAAATTCAGAAACATAATCTCTGTCTCTTCCCTCACTCCTGTCCACCTTGCCCTTCTCTGTTTTTCCAAGTGTGAGGTCATGAATGATTGACAGGGCACAGCTGGAGAGGCCTGCACCCCCCTTTTCCCTCACTGCAACCACACACATTCACACTTTAGGCAAACACCCATTCAGCCCATTCTTTGATGCACATTCTATCCTCTGCATGCGAGCCGTTTTTACACACTGTATGTGTGTGTGCTCTAACAGAGCATGTCAGTCAGGCTGCCTATACAGTATGTGCTCACACTCTGGCTCTCCCCACTGCTGTGTTTTATTTTAGAGTCCCCAGGCAGGCAGACAGGGCCAGCAGGCAGCACAGAGTAATGTCATCCAGCAGGGTTAGATTCAACCTCCACATTAGTGCTCACAGGGGGGAGGAGAGGAGAAAAGGAGACACAGGAAGCCAGGAGAGCAAAGAAATACAAGGGAGATGAAGAGTAAAGGAACAGAGTCATAGACGAGAAGGAAAAAGTCAATGTGGGATGAAAAATACATCTCCATTATACATCAGAATATGGTCTTAAAAAATTATGTGTGATTTAGAGACAGCAGATTCACATCATTTAGCATATTTTCTAGAAAAACAATGAGAATTTTCTGCAGAAGCACTGAATTTGTCAATAAATATACATGCGTTTATGTATTATATTCTTAAAATATACATTAGCAGTATACAGAGGGTATGTGGGGAGGCAGGGAGACTCAGAGACAAGCTGTTCTCTGGACCTTGCTGCCTATTCTTAGAACAGACTGAACAGTACTGAAGGCCACAGCAGCTCCCTGCCATTGCTGCCATAGCGAATCTGAGAATAGGACTTCCAATCTGAAGCCAGTTTTACACTCTGAGGTATATGGTGATTGGTGACGGTCACGCTTATCTCAAATCTTTCATCCTGAAATGCATAGGAGTAAATGACTAAGTGTCACTGTTATATTGAGGGAATTTGCACAGGGTGATTAACCGGATTTCACAAACAATTAGAGTTTTTTGTACCATACTTGAACTTTTTCTCATATGCTTCTGCACACACACTGCACACATCCCTGTTTTAGCCTCTGCCCTGTTTTATTGGGCACTCAGATATCATGACACAGCAAGTCAGAGGACTTTGACTTCATCTAAAATGCAGACAGGCTATTTTTCCACTTGTATGTCGGCCTGTTTTCGTTTGCTCCTCATGAATCATTTAGTGCGCACACACAGTTTCATGTACATAGTTTGTTTTTTGTTTTTTTCTGATTCTCAAGAGGCAGGAACATGTGTTTTTGCCAGGGCTTACTATTTGTTCCCCAACAGCTTGAGAGCACAGATGTACAAGGATTGGAATTGATCTGTGGGGAAATTTCTTTCATCTTTATACATCATCAAAATAGTTTTTTAACCCAGAGTATTCAAGAGTAAAAATATATGAAATGAGATCTGATTCCAAGTCAAATTCAGTTTTTATTCAGCAGAAATTTATCAAGTTATTTATTGTTTATGACTTCCTATCAGTAAAACCTGATATGAATGATTTCATAGGCAGTTACTTTAATTTTTAACTTGAACAAGTACAGCAAGTCAGGTTTGAAATGGTGAACATAACCTAAAGCGAAATGATTCAGCTTGGAAAATATCTTTGCAACAGAATTTTTGTTGTATCGTATGGCCAGATTTGATGGCTACACACTGTTTTAACCACCAGGGACTAAGCTGACCAGTGTAGGTTATTAAAGCAAACTGGTAACACAAGGCTGAGCAGCAGTGGTACAGAGAGAGGAGGGGTGGCTCCTCAGCTGCAGAGGAGGCCATGTTAATGCCCAACCACTTTTGACAGGCTGGCTGAAGTCCTGCACAGCAGAGCGAAGGGCAGATAGTAAACCTGTGTGTATTTGTGCACACATTCTCAACAATATTCCTCTTACCCTCGTGCTTACACATGCACACACTCCCAGTGTGTCAAGCTGCATGATTTGAGAGTGAGAAGGAAAAAGAGAGGGATGAACTTGGTTAAGAAAACACCCATTCGGCTTCACTGGCGCCTCTCCACCAAGCTCTCCTACAGCGGAGAGACAGAGCGGGAAGATAAGGAAGGAGGAGGAGGAAGGCAAGCGAAGACTGACCCTACATGGAGAGAAATGTTCCCCCTCTGCATCTATTTGTAATCCTTTGCCCATCAGTTTCCCTCCTCTGACTCGTGTCTTTTGTCCAAGCTTTTTTCCTCAAACAAACTAATTCAAATTCAGGACAAAAGAGGACAGAGAGGCAGCAGCTGATTGCATCAACAAAGCTTCACACAAACACACGGCACAAAATTTCACTGATAAACACAGTGTTTTGCAGAAAGTAGATGAAATAAATGGAACTTATGTGATAGATCTGTGGATCTGTTAATGTCTGAAGCTCACAGCAGGAAAGTCATCATACAGGTGTGTATTTTAGGTTTTCAGGGACACGGAACAGACATTATCACCTTCCTAACGGTCTTTGTTCAATAACAGGACAGTCTGTAATCTGCAGACCATCTTCTTCTCCAAAATGTAGCTATGTGTTTGCAAACCATATAAACCATGTTGACAGAATATGCAACCTCAGCCGACTGTTAGTAAAAATCATTTCACTCCTAAAACCAACCGGGACATGACTGTCTCGTTTTAATGTTTATTTTTTATTTATTTTTTTACATGTATCTTAATGAACAAATGACTGTTTGGTTTTCCTTTGATATAAAACTCTCATTCATAATGATTTCATAACACCTAATAGATCTCAAGGGTTCCCTTGATATATAGATTTCATTTCCTCCCAGTATTAATGGCTGATACACCCTTCTGGCACTAAGTCTTCCATTATAAATGGTGATTTTCTGTTGCCACATTAATATTTAACTTAACTGTTAAAATAGCTTCCAATGTTTTTGAGCCAATCTGAGTTGAAGATTGGAAACATCTGTTTTATATTCATTAAAGATTTTTGTGTGGAAACCTTTTTCTTGTCAAATGACATTTCAGTATATGAATCTGTGACAACTTCTCCTTCTCATTGGATAACGTGGACTGATATAAATATTTGAAGCTGAGTGACATTTGCTGCATCTGATAGTGTTTTCTTTACACGGTCCACCTTCTCTTCAGCTTATTTTCATGCTCCAGCTTAGGAAGATGGATGAAGAGTTCCTGGAGTAAGAAAGGACAAGTTAAAGACAAGATCTCCATCCTTCTTTTCCTCTTTATCTTCACTCTTCTTTAACTTCCACCGTGTTCTCCCTCTCCTCGTTCACTTTCTCCTTCTCAAGCCTCAGTTACCCATATTTCTGTGTTTTATTTTTTCTGGTCCTGGATGCTTGGACTCTCTGTATGTGATAGAGGTATTAACAGAATAGTAGGAGAGGGATGGAGAATAGAAGGCACCATCAGAAGAGGAATAATCTGTCATCACCATGGCTCCCTCTGGCTGTGGGGAGGCTGAAATTACATCTGACTTCGAAGTTGAGGGCAGCAGCATTGCCACCGTTGCTATAGTGACAGGAAGTGTGTGTATGTAAACTCCTTAGGAGGTTTATTATGCATGATCCACACTGTGACTCGTCCTGATGGCATTACAGTGGTGTTATTAATCTACTCTCATATAATATGTGTACTTTAAACACATCCCCACACACCCACGAACACGGCTGTGGGTTCATGCTAAGAAGCATTCACACACACACACACACACATACAACCCATTTCACAGCTGGATTCAAGCTTCATGTCGTGCCTTTTAAAGATTAAGATAAAGTTTTTTCCTCTTATTATCTTTGAGAAGGTTTAGTTGGCTGCACACTGTGCTTACAGGCTGATGCACACGCAAAAGCGCACTCAGGAACACACACGCTCATACAGAGTTGTTAAGATTGCAGATAGCAATGTTTGGATTGTTTAAGCTGCTAATGCTTCACTGAGTTGTGGAATATTTATGGGTTTGTGTTTGTCAGAAACGATCAGAACCACCATAAATGGATGGATGGATGGATGGATGGATGGATGGATGGATGGATGGATGGATGGAGAGGGTGAAAATAATGTTCCATTAATAGAGAGCCTCTTGCTGAGGACCCTGCGCCAATCTGCATCTCCCTACAGTCAGGCTGCTATACATTTTTCATGAACGCTGAGTGAGAATTAGCAATGGATTGCTGCTGCAAATTGCTTTTCCTTGGTCGGGGGTCTATAGAGAGAGAAAGAAAAAAGGTACATAGAAAGAATGGCAAGATTTATGAGACATGGGAATGATGCAGAGTCAAGAGATGGTGAAAAAAAAGAGACAGGAACTAAATTATTGTGAGAGATGTGAGGAGTCAAGAGAGGAAGTTAATGGTAGAATTTCTCTTGTATTGAATTTCTACTACTGCTGTTAAAGGAATGTTCTTGGATGCAAAAATATACTAAACATGGTTAGAAAAATGTTTTATTTATAGATAATGTGTGTTTTTTGCTCAATTCTCTACTCTCCTCCTCTGTATTTCCTCTCTTTGACCTGTACACCTTAATGTTCTGACCCCAATCTTATCCTGTTCTCTCCACTCCAATATAGCTCACTTTCATTTTCCACTGGTGGCCTTGGCTGCTGTCCTAGGCCATTTGTAACTGGCTTACTGGCTGGCTTACTGCAACACTGACTGGTTTACAGACTGGCTATCCTCTTCCTCGCTGCTTCTTTGAGGACATTTCTTGTCTAATGTCATCTCAGTTAGCTTAACAGACTGCAATTTTTAACTTTTATATGTGCAATTCTCTAAATAATTATTAAAATATTCTTTCTTCTCCAAGATTTAATATTTTCTAACAATATATATTATATGCACTGAATGACTTGGATTTAATCATATTCCTGGTATATGTTGTTTGTTGTCAACAGGAACAATATTAATACTTCACAAGTCATAGGATGAACCCAGATATGTGCGTTCAGCTGTTGTGGTGATGAAAAGAGTCATGTTGTTGAATAGGAGGAGAAGATATATATTTGTGTGAGTGAGTGTATGTGTGATTGCTTCTGTAATCTGCTATCTCCTGCCAGCCACAGTTATTACAGTTGTCGATATGGTGCTCAGGGCTTTATAGACACAAGCAACAAGACTTCGTCTGGATGGCCGCCAGTGTGTCTATGTCTGTGTGTGTGTGTGTTTGCCAAAGTGCGTGATATTTATTTAAGCCCTTTTGTGTGCATATGTGTGTGCACGTTCTTTTGCTCTGTGTGTGTGTAATTGATCTTTCGGCTCATGTCCAGGCCAGTTCAAATGTGTGTTAATTGCTTATGTTACAAAGTGTTAGTCCCAGCAGTATGCCTGATATCTAAGGTGTGGCTGTTTACTGCTGTGTACATGTGTATGGATTTGGGGTTGGTGCGTGTGTGGGCCCATCTTTGCTGGGGCAAGTTTACTATGATAATGTTTGAAAAGGATGGGAAAGCTGCAAAACAGCACAGGAAGAGCAGAGGAAAGCGCTGGTATTTGGAAGGTATAGGAAAAAGAAGTAGAGTGACTGGAAGGGAAAGATGGAGGTTAGGAGGAAAGCTTATGACTGTGAAGGAAAGAAAGAGGCGCTGAAGTGTAGAGGATTTTTGTCCTCATGGCGTTCAACCCCGTTTGATGCCTGTTGTTCAGTACAACTGCTTCTGTTTACTGCTCTGCCAGCCTATTACTGTCAGGGCTTGGCAGTGGGTAACAGTGGGGCTGAAACAATGCTTGTGTAACATTTGCTTTTGTAACAGTCATACATGCATGAGCACACAGAAAGACACCACTGTGAGGGTCACTGATGGCTTTTTTTTTGTCTCACTGCTCTTTTGGAAAAGTACGACCATCTGTCAGAGTTGGCCAAACAATTTAAAAATCCTCTTTCTCTCTGTGAGTGTGACTGGATTCTCTGCACATGTCAGCAACCTGTGACCACCAAGACACATGGAAATTCCCTTTGCCAACAGTGTGCATTTGTGAGTGTTTACTCTTTTGCTTTTCTAAAACAAAACCTCCATCTCTAGATGAATGTGCCACACTGGAAATTAAGAAACAATATCCCTTCTGTTCAGAGAAAACATCTTCTTTTAATGGATTTTTTATGAGCTCTAATTCTTGCAAATGTATTTGAGTGTTTGAGTAAGTTTTGGTTGTTATAATTGGTTCTTATTAAGTTTTAATTGTTGTTTCTCTCTGGACTGGGAACATTTTAATTTTTTTATTTATTACTTTATGTATTAAGTCTCCCCCATGTCCATATCATCTTTAAAATCCTGTAAAAAGATTAGCAGTTGTCCATCCCACACAAATAATTATAAATAATTTAGAAGTAATGAAACCCAGATTTGTACAGTGTTAATAGTACATTAAGGGTGGCAGAACAAAATAGTTTACATAGAGAATTGTATGTCTGTCCTTCTAAAAATGCAAAATAGTATGTGTAGTTACATGTGCCTTTTTATGATGTTTCTGCATGTTAACTTGCTGGTCACTCACACTGTGTGCTGTGTTCAGTGAATATAGCATCAGTTATTTCTGTTTATACAATGAGGGCTTCTCACACACAAACAAAGACCCACAAGCTGGCACACTCACACAGCTAACAAACTGAGTAAGTTTGAAAGTCTTGTGATAGCTTTGCACAGCATTTGGGCTAATGGCTTGATGTGCATCCATTAGCAATCATATTACTGCCACGTGATGGCTTATTGGTTGGTGGGAAAAATTACCAAGAAGCCAGGATGAGGGTAGAGGGAGTGAGGGAGACAAAAAGATGAAGAGATAGCGAAAGAAATGAAGAAAGTCATCTCTAGCAGGGCCTGCGAATTGAGTTACAGCTGTTATGATTTGTCGTCTCTCAAGTCTTTTTCTTTCTCTTCTTTTTCATTTCTTGTTTCCACCCCCTTCTTTTTCACCCTAAGGGCTTTGGAAGGTTTTTATCTTTCTAATGAGCCGTTTATTCTCTTTTCTTTTTTCTTTTGTCATTACCTCATTCATTCTGGATGGAAAGCACAATTTGTCATTCTGTCAAGCCAGTGTTTGCATCTAATCGTGTGTCCATGTGTCTTGACTGTGGTGAAGCTAAGTGGTGTAAAGCGTTTACACTGTGGTTTTGGTTGGCGTTGGTGTTGAAGTACATGCTGGGATCAGAGTAGTTTGGCACAGTGACCCTGATCGCCATGTTGCACACTCCTAGTCTTATCAATATGCAACACAGTGGGCGAATCACACTTGACTTGATTGCTTTAATTGGCTGGACACAGTTGCAGCACACAAACACACACGTTCACAGTTAAAGCTGCAGTGCACCGTTTGTTCCAGATATACTGGGTTATTTTGTCCAGCAAATGTGGTTCAACTTTGCATGAGTCATTGTGCTCCTACAAACTCAATATGCATACTCTGTAAACACATACACACATGCACACTTCAAAAATCATAAATATGTATAGAATAGTGTGTGTGCACTCACACATGGAGGAAGTATATAGTGTGTGTCCATTGTAGGTATCTTAGTGACTACTTGGAGGTAACTCAGCAAGCAAGTGCTTACTTGCTACCTTGGCTAGGGTAGCACGTATGTTTTTGTGTATGTGTGCATGTGTGTGTGTGTGTGTCTGTGGGTTAAAACGAAGTGGAAATCAAATTCACCTTGAAGTGTCCTTCCCTCTTCCCTTGCCACCCCCGTATTTTGCCTTCGTCTTTGCTTTGAACACACTGCAGCTCTCAGTTCAAAGAGAAATGCCTTCTTGTGCATATATGTGTGTGTGGGAGAGGGAGTGTGTGCCTGGGTGCTGGTGTGTGTTAGAAAAGGCAGCGGGATTTGAGAGGGAAAAAGAGAAAAAGGCCCGCTGCTGCGCCAGAGCAGACAGGCTTATAGGAGCGCTTGTCCTTCTCCTATCACCTCTCTTCCCAATTAAAAACAACCTGGGACAGAGGAGAAGAAGAAGGGAGGGAGAGGACAAGGCAAGGTCAATGTAGGAAAGGAGAGAGTGACGGAGGGAGAGGTGAATCATCTCAGGGTGGACTCATCATGGAGAGTTTTTATTTGGGCCTCAGTGACATTTTACCTTTTTGTTCCTGCTCAGGACAGGAAGAGTAGTAAACTCCAGAGGTGGGAATCTTTGAAGTGATCCATTTTCCACATGGGTGCACACTCATTGCCTCCCACTTTGAGCTAAAGTGGAGCAATCTGGGACCAGTGTTATTTTGGAGGCTGATGTGAAGTACATGTGCCTTTATTCATTATGTGCAGAGATTCAACTGCATGTTTTGTCTGTATACATTTTTTTCTTTTTTTTCCCCCAAAAAAGAGTGTTTGCACAATCATTGTGAGCACTGATGAAGTATATTTCTGCATGTGAAAACACCTGATATGATTTTAGACTTGTATTTGTGCACAGACAAAGGCACAGACTCATACAACCAAAGAGTTTGGAAAACTTTAGACCTAAAGGTCACCCACTGGAAGAAAATGACAGTTTGAGACTGGCGCTCAATAGCACTGTACATATTATATTTACCGCTGGCTTTTGCACAGGATAATCAAATGAGAATAATGTCAGAGATGCTCTGTGTTTGATCGAGTTACTAACATCACATTTGAAAAGATTAAAGAAAGAAAAAGGAAGAGAAGAACAGAAGAATTAAATAAAAGCAAGGAGAGCTGAATTAATAAAATAGACAGCTTTAAAACCTTGAGAGGTAAAGAGAAAAGATGCCTTTTATAGCAAAGATAGTTGGACTCTAAGAAAAGAGATTCACATCCTCACCAGGCCAGATGGAGAGTGTGTGTTCCCCCATCTTTCTCTTTCTTTCTCACTCCTCCTGGGTCCACAGATGCTGGTTTAAGATGAGGAAACAGCAGGGAAGGAGACAATAAAGGTCAACCTGTCTTTTTTTTTTTCCTTTCTTTTACTTGTGTTTTTCATCTCAGAAAGGGTTTCCACTCAAACTGCTTTCCAACTTGATTTTGCCTTCTTTATATGGAGAAATGTCAGAGCTTCACATCAGAATAAAGAAGGAGCAAAGTAGGGAAGTCTTGAGTGTTTCCACTGAACGTTGTCTTTGCTTTTCACCTATATTTTACCCACTTCATGTCTCAACTAATGCTTTCAAAACAAGATGAATTTAACCTAAAAACCATGAAATGATATTTTGTCATGTCAATAACAAAAAAGTATTTAAACTGACCAACTTGGGTGACACACATTAAACCAATCATTGCTTTTTTTTTTACCTTAAATCCTAAATTTCACCAATTTATCCCTTTTAACTTTTATCAAATTTCTCCTCATCCTTCCTACTTCTCATTTTTTGTTGAGTTTTCTTCGTCCTCTTATTTCTTTCTGACCTCATCACCTCTTATTTCCTGTCTTCCTCCTTCCTCCCTTTCCTCCTCTTCTCCTCTCTGACTCAAGAGGCTATAGTCTCCAAAAAGGTCAGTCCAAGCTGACATTTGCTGTGGAACCTCATTGATTTCTGCCCTGCACATTTTGATTGGCTAACCAGAGCTGCTTCCATTGCCCACCAATCCCTTTTAACCAGGAAGCAAGGCAGCCAGCTGACCTGAGGTCAACCAGCTTTAAATAGCTTTTTCTGGAGTGCTACAGTTGTCTTTCCTATATTTCTCTCCACTGTGCCTACCTGCAAGCTGCACGTTGTGGAAAGATGGAAGGGTGGATGGAAGGATATGTCTTAAAATGAAAGTTCAGAAAGCTTATGGTTTGTGTGGTGGTTATGGCCTCTAATAGTTACTTGATGAGGTTCCTGTGGAGCCCTGTTAAACATAGGCATAGGTGCATAGGTGTTTTATGATTCTGTATCTTATCATATCAATGTTCCACTGACCCTTCAAACACCCCAAGTACCATGCTGATCAAGCATCACAGGATGCTATCGAACAGGCCCAGTTCACAGAGGCTTTACCCTTGAACCCAAAGGACCAAAAAGACCTGTTTCCAATCACTACACGACCACCCACAAGGTCTTATCTCTGTGGCCCAAAGGCTGAGAGCTGTTTTGGTGGAAGAAAAGAAACTAATTATCCTTAGATTATTAAAAAAAATTGCTTTTAAAGTTCTGGCTCACTGCTATGTGATAAACAAGCATCAGCTGTGTAGGAAGTCACTCAGAGAAACAGGAACTGAAGATCTCTTTTGGATATATAATCTGAATATTTGCAAATTGTTGTTTTAATACAACACGAAAAAAACATCTTGTACCTCCACTGCTGTTTGTCTCTTTATCTGCTGGTATTTTCTTCCTCATGCACCTCCTGGCTCTGCTTCCTCTTGCAGAAAACACTGTCCTCGTGAGACAGCAGTGGCGGCGCTGGTAGAAAATGTCCAAACACGACGGTGTAAACAAACAGGCAGACAGCTCTCGGTCTTTCTCTGTGAAGTGATAATGTGTTCCCCACACTGTTTTTGTTCTCATGCTAATGAAGTGGACCGCATCGGTAATCACTTTCAAACCCTCAGCCTGGGAAACAGTAGAAACGGCAAAACAAAGGCTTAAACAAAAGGATGCTGTGCTGTTGTTGGTGTGTGTTTGCTGTGTGTACATAGGTGGATGTGTGTTTTAAAGTGGGCTTGTGTGTGGTTAATTTGGAACATTTTCTGTGTTTTTGTAAGCCCACTAGTGCACCACCATCTGCAAGGCTGGATGGAGCTGCAGGGGAAGGTCAATGGTCACTGGATTCTGCTGGTTAGAGAAGCTCAAACAGAGTGGAACAGAATCACTTCTCGATTTAATTAAATGCATTAAAATATATGATGAAAACTGTCCACTTCCATATCACGTCCAAGTCTGGTGTAATGTTTCCCTGCAGGCGTTTCGTGTCCACTTCAAACTATCTTAAGTGCCGGTTGATGTAGCTACTGAGAGCATATGTGTGACAATAACCCTCAAAAACCTACTTAAATGTATCTTCCCAGACATAGAATGACAGACAGCTTCAAGTACATTCTCCCTTTGTTTACTTAAAGAAATTAACTGCAGTCAAGTTGGAGCAACAGAGTCGCTCAGCATTTGTCAAGCTGAAAACTCAGTGTCCTTTGGAAATAATACAATGTTTTTTTTCATGTTTAAAGTGTGTCAGTGTTATATCATTACTGCTCTCTCACTTGATTACACATTGATCACAGGAAAGTTGTAAAAACAGTATGGTGTGTCTTTTTGCCTTTTTATGGCTAGCCATTAAAACATGGAGCAGTTCCTTCTGCTTTATAAATGCTATAACATCTCTGTTTCACAAAAAATCTCCAACATCTTATAAATATAAGGAAAGATTGAGCTGCTAAGACAGGTTTTAGCCATGAGGCTCATCTCAGCAGGTGAAAGAAGGAATCTTATATTTGATTTCCTGCTTGGTTTCTCTTGTTACATTAATGGCTTCTTTTCCTTCCTCCCTCCCTCTCTCTTTCTTTTTTTTAAACATTTTTTAAACACTTTTTTTTCTTTTTTTTAGACTGTGAAGCTGAAATGCAACCTCCAGAGAACCATTTGTTTACTGCAGACCTTGGAAATTAGCATGTTTTGTGAGGCAAAATACAGTTAGAAAGCACATTGTTGTGAAAGATTTTGATGCCTTTAACACTTTAACATGTGCCCATTCCTCCACGTATATGCACATGCTTTTCCCATTTATACTTTGAACTGTTGGCCTTGTGCACATGTTAATGTATGTGTGTGTGTGCACTGCTGCTTTTCTTGCTCTATGTGTGTGCACATGTGTGTATGTGTCAGCTCTAGGTGAAAGACATTAGGCTGCAGTAACAAGCTATTGATTGAACTAGGCTGGAAGCTGCTGCTGATCTCTTGTGGAAATGCTGAAACAGGCAACAATATTCACATACAGACATAGAGCAATAAATTCAAAATACAAAATACAGTAAGAGCAAGACAAAAACAAAACACATTATGAAGTTTTTTGTTTGTGTGTTTATTTGTTTCGTGCACCTCAGAGAGTTCTTGGGACATACAGCTGAATGTCATTGTGATGCTTCTTTTCTCGTATTTCTATGTCCTCACTTCTAAAGCATCACTTCTTGTTACAGCGGACACTTTAAAAGAAGCCCCTACCCATGAGCCTTTTAGGGAATGAACAGAAATTGAAGTTAAACCTTTGATCAGCTCTGTGTCAGTGATTAGTCATGAGAGAACACCACATTTATTTGTAATAAAATGTCATATTGGAAAGGTTTTGTAAGAAAGGTTCCCAACATTCACCGGTGAGTGCTAAAATACAGGACCTGTTAACATGGTAATCAGCTGTGGTTTGTGAAATGAAAATGAAGTTTTTATTAACATTTCTCTCCCTAAATACATTCAATTTGGAGCGTCTACAGAGACAAACATAGTCATGACTCTCACTTTCTCTCTGTGTGCACACTCACGCACTCATACCTGGTTTTGCTGCCGGCATGATGTTGGCATCTCAGAGGTAATTAGATGGAGGCTGTTGCTGGCTGTGCTACAACAGCTCAAATACCTCGACTGACTCCACTACACCTGTCTGGAGGGAAAACCTGTGTATGTGTATGTGTATGTGCTCGCGTGTGCACCATGCCTAATCTTCCAAAAGATGTACTGTACATGGATATGCGTGAATCCTTGCTGATGACAGTAGGTGCTGATGCCCTTATGATGTGCGAATATGTGAATCTTTTTGGTGTATGTGCATCAGTGTGCACGTGTTGTCACCTGCCAGCGCACAGTTGTTTTGACATCACTCTGATCTCAGAGATAAGCTTAACAACACGAGCATATATGATCATCTTCTCTGTAGCCCTGTCTCACACACACTGGTGTAGATGAAAGGCTAGACGTCTGGATTATAGAGAAGCTAACATGACAAGGCTGTTATCTGTTATGCTCTTTATGAATATCACTAGATGGTCTTTAGGATAGATAGTGCAGGCTTTGATGATAGTTGTGTTACTGGAATGACATTTTGGCAGTTGTGTACACTCTGAAATACGCCACAACATAATGCACCAGTCTCAAATACACATTACATTAGTGTGACGCACAGTCACACATGTAGGGATTTTCATGCAAGCTGTCGTCTTCACGTCTCTCACACATTTTTTTGGAGCTCACACTTTAGCATCTCTTGCTCTTTTTTTGCCATCTTCCTCGCACACAAACCCACACAGCTCATTTCTGTGTCTTTCTGAGAGACGAGCAAAGCCTACAAAGGGTAGATAGTTCAACCTCTTCCTGCTATATTAAGCCTCATTGCCGATGTATTGGAAAGGTAAAAACGCAGCAAGTGGAGGCTAAAATTAGCTCTGTAATTGGGATGATTTTTAGAGAAAAGTAATGAAGGGATTCAGAGGAAGCAATGAAAACGGGAGATGGAGGTTTCTCTCCCTTACACACCACATTTCATTTTAAATTGAGCTTTCTTCTTTCTGTTTATTTCCAATGGCTTTGTGCCACTGGACATGTAGTAATAGGATTTTTACTCATAAATGAACTTGGTCCTCCTGCAGGGCTGATTGTGCTCTTTGACCAATCACTGTTCAATTATATGTTTCTTAGTTTGTCTTATTATTAAATGCAGTCCAACCCAGAGTTTCACTTAATAAAAAAAAGCAAAAGAACAATTTTTCCAAAAAGGTTTTTTTTGCTTTGCTTGGAGGAAAACACACACACACATGCACAAATCTCTTGGAGAAGACAGGGTTTATTTATTTGATTAACTCTCGTTGCATTCTCCGTACACATTTAAAAGAATCTGGTGTCTTTGCAGTTCTGCAAAGACTTAAGACAATCTGTGCTGTGACTTGCTGTTCTTTTTCTGACCTTAAAATATGCTTTGCGTTTTTAGTTTGCTATTTTCATGCCAGGTACAGATTGGGACTTCATGCAAATGAGGCCATGCAAGGCAACGTGTGTAATTTGGTGAAAGCCGGTGGTTGCCAGTTCATTGAAAATGTAGACATTTAAGAACAACATGACTCGATTAATAAAAAATCATGACTGAAATGCTGCAGCAGATACAGGCGTTAGACGTCTCACTGGATAGTTTATTTTAACTGATGAGAAATATTGCAGCTTTTATTTAATTGTGATTATGGTGAAGTTGTAAAAATAGAAAACTGCACAGATAATAAAATTACTACACCATTTATTCCCATAAGCAACATCTACAATCACGTTTTACTCTCAATCAGAGGACAATGAAGACACAGTAACTAAATGCAGATAAAGTTTAGTTTGGGCAGATCAGCCAGGCAATAAATAACTTGAAATTATACCCTTGTGTTTTCTGAGTGTGAGCTGAGATTATTGCAACCCTCTCTCACCACTGTACTTCAGATAAGAGCAGCTTTACTATTTCTGGCACTTTCTGTTCAACACTGTCTGATGATGTTTTTAGAGCAAGAAATTTGTGAGCTAAATTACATTGTTGTTTTTTTTGTTTTTTTGTGTGTTTATTTTTGTTGAAATAGTTGCAAAATATTATAATTATTTGTGTAACGGCAACTCCAAAAAACTTGTAATTTTGTTTAAAATGTTCATAGAAACATAAGTTAGACTGATATTGTATCCAAATTGAACCTACATTTGACTATATCATGAAAAATCTGGCCTCATCTTTACTTTAATGGCAGAAACACATTTATCCCTGTGTATCCTCTGTACACACTGTCTTTTTAACAACAATCTGGAGCTAAGGTGACCATCTTTTCTTAGCCAAACTGCTGTAATAGATGCATGTGTGCAGTTTTGTTGAGTCTGAAATATAATTAATCTATACGTTAGTGCATGATGCTTTCAAATCTGTATAAATCTTTCAATATTGGTGCATTTCCAGATGTACAAGTTAGCTTGTACAAAAGGCACTAATGCATCCCCAGATCATCAAAGACACAGGCTGTTGAATTTACCACTGATAACATGGCATATAGTGCCCATCCCCTTTAGTCCGGAGGATGAAGTGAAAAAGAAAAAATAAAGTGAAACCATAGACCAGTTTAAGCTTTACATCAGTACAGTTTGAATAAGATTTGGTCCAGATAACTTTCCACTTTAACCTGCTCAGCAATCTGTGCTCACAAACAATGATTTTTGGAGCCCATGCAGAGATTTCCATCACAGGATCATGCCTGTTTTATTGCAGTGCCACCTAATGGCATCATGCCCTTTGTGCCTTGAGATGTCACCAGATTCTCAGAATCTTTTGATGATATTATGTACTGTAGATGATAAATGGTAAATAGTATGCACTGTAGGTGATGTAAAATCCACTATCCTACATCAAAGAACATTGTTCTGAAATTTTCCTGCAATTTAAAATTAATGCAGCATGTTCATTTCCTCCAGCTGTATATTGTAGTTTTACTTAATTTTTTATTCTTTTGTTGCTCCCATTGTCTCCTTTCTTCTCTTTTTCTTTCATACATTTTTTTTTAGTGGTGATATGGTGACCTAGTGGTTAGAGAGGTGGACTTTGGCTTGGAGGGCCCAAGGTCACATCCCCAGACTAGCTAAAAAGGTTAAGCACTCTGGGTCCCTGAGCAAGCCCCTTAACCCCTAATTTCTCCCTGAACACCGTAAAATGGCAGCCTACTTCTCCTAGTGTAACTCGGAGGATTAAAATGCAGAGAAATAATTTCCCACTTGGGATTAATAACGTATGAATTATTATTTTTAAGACATGTTAATACAATCAGAATTCAAGATGAGCAAATATTTTTTAGGAGGTTATAAAATGTCTAATTTTCAGAATTTGATTTATTGTCTATTTTCAAATGATTTCACTTTAAATTGAAGTAAATTTGTTCTAATTTCTAAAAACACACTAGGTCATGTTTGTGTGCCAAAGGTTTGCCTGAGTGTCTGATTCATCATGCAGGTTTTAATCACATTATTTGTTTATGTTCTTAAATATGTGTACATGCAGCAGACCAAATCCACGAGGCTTTGTGTTTGTTTATGTGCTTGTAAAAATACACCAAAGCTCACTTCCCTCCTTCCAAATGGGAGATCAAGGACTTCTCCCAGCTCAATTTGGAGAAACAGAAAGATAGAAAGAGAGGAATAGAAGGAGAGCAGCCACAGAGAGTAAACAAGAAAGAGGATGAAAAGGAAAGGAAAACTGCCAGGCTGTTTGCTCCCACCTGTCTTGACTTGAAAGAAGAAAGGGGGAGAAGACAAAGACGCCTGGGAAGACTTGAAAAGGGGAACAAAAAGTAGAGAAAGAGAGGAAGAGGAAGAGAGCGGATATGTGAGCAGCCCCAAAAGGCACTTTGGTGTTTGAAGCCGAAGCGCTGGAACAGCATTGACTTCATAGAGAATCAGTCCCCGGGTCAACGACTGGAGTGGAAGGAGACGTTTGATACTGGGAGTGCTGGAAGGGAAGGATCGCTCATTAGACGCATCCGCCAGCACAGACGCACCAAACCACAGCCGCAGCCCCTGCTACTTCTCAGGGATTAGGATTAGGATATGTAAACAAGACGGAAAGTTATTTTTTGAAAAAAATCCATTGGAATAAATTTATCTTCAGCTGATATCTTCTGTTTATGAATTAGTTTTGATCTGTCTTGTAAACTTTGTTATAGAACAGACTCTTTTGGCAGACAGAGATGGGTTTAAGGTGCAACAGTTTGCAGTATTATATATTTATTTATCTTTTTGTTAATGGGACAGTTGTTTCTTATGTAAAGCACTAAATAAAACTACACGTATAACTTCAACGGCTTGGTAAGGATGTCAGCATGAAGGGTTGAAATCAAGGGAGCAGCCTCCAAGAAGATGCTCCCATTTTTTTTTGCTGATGAATGAGCATTAGGGGCTGGTGGTATATCAGGAAAGAAATATGGATATTTGCACAGTTCGTAGGGCATCAAGAAAGGGGGGGGGTGTTACCTGGAGCAATGACTGACAGGGAAAAAGCAAAAGAGGCAGAAAGTTAAATGTACACAGTTTTATAAGATAATGTTAATGTAAACAATGTTGGTTGGATGGTCTTGTCAGATGTTTCTTTTTATTTACTTGCTTTCTGCTGACATTCTGTCTTTTTTATTTGTATTTCTACTCTGAAGCATAAACATTTTTGAGTTTCAGTTCGATACTAAGTGTCTGTTTGTGCCATTCCCTTGCAGCTCACCACCTTTGCCTGCACATGCGCATGCGCTGTGCTTCATATCATATGTTGCCTATCGTGCATGCATGTGTGTGCGTGCTTGTGTGTGGTGGTGACGCTATCGTACTGCGGGGTGTGTAAGCATCAATTTGTTCTTTATCTCGCTATAAGCTCCTTGGGAAATAATCCGTGAATTTGAAGACAAAAAGATTTGTCACTGTCAAAGGAGAGGCAACACAGGCTCAGACGTACACATATTTACTGCAATCAGCTTTATGAGAAGAAATGGTGGCGATGCTGAGTTTTCACTCCGCTGTGTTTATCCTTCTTAACGATGTCTGGCCTTTACATTTACATCTGGATCCCGACGTGCTCTCATCCTTTTGCTTCTTTGTTTGGTCCTTCTCTCCCTTTTAATTAAAAAACAAAGAATGAATGAAAATGTATCAGCGATGATCCAGCTGTCTTTACTGTCAGCTTTAGTTCTACGTGGCTTTGTGTTGGTGTCTGTTTGTATTTGCATTTAGGCTGAATATGTGTGCTTATTCAGATTTGAATGCCCTGCAAGTATTTCTGCTTACATTAACCTCAGTAAAACAGTTAACCTGTGAATTTTTTAAAATGCATCTAGCTATGGCGGTGTTCAGGTCAGTGTGTGTTTGCATGTGTGTGAGATGGGGCATCACAGAGGTCAATTTTGATATAAAAGCTTATGTGTTACGTCTTGTGTTTCTGTGTGTGTGTGTGTGTGTGTGTTTGTGTGTGTGTGTCAGGTGGAATGATTCAAGTCGACTGTGCATTTTGGTTTAGCTGTATAAACAGGCAACTGCTCAGTCAGTGGTGCCTCGGCTGCATAATGAAGGACACCAATCCACTGAGTTTCCTGCTGCGTCCAGACAGAGCAACCAACACATTGCACTCGGCACAGATACACAACCTTAATTCCTTAATTCTGTCTTTCCCCTTACTTTTGTTCTCCCTTCATTATCAAATGTCTTTTCTTCTGTGTCTCATCCTGTTTGTCCTTTCCTCTCAGTCTTTGAATCTCTGCAAATTTTCACTCTTTTATCTCCTACTGATGTTGTAAATTAAATCATTGGAACTTCTTTCTGTCTCTTTAGTCTGATAATCTCCTTAAATTGCCATTTCAGTTTCTCTCCATTATTCAGTTTAACAAAGCTGACAACAACCTAGACTTGAATGCTCAGAGAGGCAAAATTATTGTGTTCCTGCCATTTTCTGTTTGTGAAATTGTTCTAACCAATTAACAGCTTTGCTTTACTAGAGATGTGAACTTTTGCTTCAACTTCAACTTGTTGACAATTTGACGCATTCAAAAAAAATTTTTCGGTGTTTTGCATCCTTTTTAATTAATGAAATCTGTTTTTACACTTTTATTTACATTAAAAATTCAGACAAATGTCTTCAATAGAAAAAGCTGTATGTTCTCAGAACCAGTGTCTGAGTAACCCACCTCAGAACTTTTACATAACCACATCTGATGATTTCTTGACGAGCTTTAATGTACCTGCAGAGTGCCAGTAAAGCAGTTTCTGTAAAGTGAAATTTGTGATAGGAGCTAATACTGTGGCTGCAATGTCCCTAACTGCTGGTAAAATCTATTATTCTCTACAGCTTAATAAGTTTATAGAGCTTTTACTCAAAATGTTGTAACAAATGTATGATTCTGTTCCCTCCCTGAGTTAGAGAAAAAAGTTAATAAAATATGTGGTTTATTATTCAGGATGTTTTTCTTTAACCAATCTCCTCAGTGCACTCCTCAGGGCACTCCGCAGGGCGTCACGGGCCCTCGTCACGGGGGCTCAGACTGCTGCTCTGGCAGAGGAGCTAAACGGCTTCTTTGCACGCTTCGAAACCCCACAGCAGCACACACCTGCCCTAGCCATTCCTCCTCACCCACCCTGCCCCCGCACCAACCCACCCACCTCCCCTCCCCCGCCCCACATTACCCCACTCACTGT
>JBAMHW010000022.1:9185335-9200962 GCA_037177495.1 Rhadinocentrus ornatus
CCGTTTATATCCTATGTATTTATTTGCTTTCGGATTAGTTAATAAAACCTGAAATATGTCCAAGTCTGCTTTGTAAAACATTCAGTTTGTTTTTGTGTCATGCTGCTGTGATTTCTTTTGCCAAATCACAGTGAATTTAGCATCACATCAAGGCAAACCCACCGTGTGGCAGATATCATTCCTCTGCAACTTTGCTGATGCGCTGCTATAGGAAACATGCAGAATCATTCATGTCCATATAAAGATGATTCTTAGAATAGAGGAATGTCCACACCAATGTGTCACTTTAATATAGAACCAGGTTGTAGTATTAGCTGATTATTAGGCTTAGTGATCTGGAAGTAAGTTTGACTCATTTTCTAGTACAATTAGGGGTTAGCTTTGATTAGGCAATATTGTGAGTAGCTGTACTTGCTATTGAAATATACAGCTAAAAGATTAATTTAGTTACTGACTTTTGTTTAAATATTTTGTGTTTCTATAATTCTGATATGCATATGCACCCATAACTAAATCGAAACAGACAACTTCTATATGACAAATCCCAGTGACACCATGTTTTGGCTCAATCGTTTTTTGTCAAGACCTCCTCTGGTCAGACACTGATGCACTTAAATGCATGTTTTTGTTTGTTTGTCTTTATTGTACAGTACTTTGGGAAACTGGGGTTGTAATAAATGTTCTATATAGAAAATGAAATGAAAAATGCCTTATTTATCCCAGATGGTATATTTCAATGTTGTAGTAGGTTTGTTTGTTTTTTTTTGTTTGTTTTTTTTTGTTTTGTTTTTTGCTGTTCCAGAAGGTGATGACTGCTGGCAGGAATGATCTCTGGTACCTTTCTGTCGTGCATTGAAGTTTCTCGCTAAACGCACTTTTGCTTTTTCACTGTTTTGTGGAGGATGTGAGGAATCTTCCACTATTTTCAGCAGCTTGTGCAGCATTATTTTCTGGACAATCAGCTCCAGTAGCGCCAGAATGACCCCCAGTACAGAATCAGCCTTCTTGATCACCTCTGTTGCTTATTGAGGTGATCCAATAGGAGCCTCTCAAGGACTTTCATGATGTGAGATGTTAGGGCAGCTGGTCTGTAGTTATTTGGTTCAGATTGTTGGGAGTTTTTTGGCACTGGAACAAGGCAGGATATTTTCCACAGCACAAGATCTCATTTCTCTCTCAGGCTGGTGTTGATAAGGTGCTGAAGAATCCAGCATTGTTGTTCTGAGCAGGCTTTCAGAACCCTGGGGCTGACACCATCTGGCCCTGCAGCCTTGTTCAAGTTCAGTCTCTCCAGTAGTTTCTTTATCTGACTGCAAGAAACAGACAGGCTAGAGGTGGAGGCAGGGGAGGTCGCAGTGTGTTCTGATGTGGAGGGAAATGAGGTTGTGTTAAGGTCTATGACAGAGCTGCAGGGTGACAAAGTGGAGGTGTGACAGGAAAGCTGTGGAGGGTGTGTGGTCCTTTCATTTGGGGTTTGGTGTGTTGTTTTGCTGATAATCTTGGTATCGTAGAGCTTAATCAGTTGAACCTCCTGGTAACAACTCTTGTTGTCCATGTTGCCATGGAAACTCACGTCCTTGAACTTCAACTTTCCAACATGCAAGACCAAACAGAAAAAGTATTGCTCACTGACTGAACTTACTGCAGTCATTCAGGCATTGATTGGTTCCTTTTTATCCCCACTGGGAAAACAGCTATCACCAAACACCAGTCTGATTTGAATGACTAAATAAAAGGGAAGACAGGATAATTGTTTAGAGGTCTGGAATCAGTTTATTGTCCTTACATTTAATTATTTGCCTGTATACTACTGCTTCAGGATTTTTTTTACCTAATTTTCCTTGTCTCAGTAATTTTCTCTGACCTGCCCTGCCTCTCCTACTTTTGTTTTTCCTATCTCACCATCTCCCTTTCATTTCTGTTCTCATCTCTGTCAGGTGTCGTCACCTTCTCTCTTTTACCATGAAGCTGATTGATCTCACTGTCCAGCAACTTTCATTCATTACACTCAAGCCTTTCTTTCTCCATTTAACACTCATTATCTCTCTCCTTTTTCCATCACATTATGTCACTCAGTCTCCTGAAGACAAGAGACAGGCAGGTAAGGGGAAAATAAGAGCCAGGGAAAGAGAATCTGGCCATAATAACTTTGTCCTTGTACTTAAAGAAGGCAAAATATTTAAATTGCAGAGCAGTGAAGGAGGCAAGCAGGCAGCAGGGTGGAAGAAATGACAAGATTGAAGAGATAGAAGGAGAATGGCAATTGGGAAATTATTAAAATGTCTTTCGGGGATGAGAGCAGTGACGCATTTTTCAACACAAGAATAAGAGGACAGCAAAAAAAAAAGTATTAGTCCATCAGAGCTTTCAAATGCAGAACTGATGGTGGAGTTTTTACCTTTCCAAAAAGAAAAGAAAAAAAAGAGTGCACAGGCGATGTTTTGTGTTTTAGAAAAGCTCAAAAAGAGAGCCACTACACTTTCATCTCTTTCTTTTTTTAGTGTGTCTGTGATCTCAACTCTGGAGGATTTCGTTTCAGCGCTTTTGAAATCACGTCCCTGTTCCCCTTTCTGCTTTGCTTCCTTCCTGTCGCTCAGTGTGTGTGTGTTTGTGTGAGAGTACGTGTACACGCTTGTGTGCATGTGAGTTACACGCCTGGCTAACAGTGGCAGCAACACAGATGTGCTGATAGAAATCCAGTGGCTAGCAGCGAAGCTTGGAGGGACACGCACACATATACGCTCAGTGTGACAGCAGGGACACATTTACCCTGGGAGACTGAAGAAGGACACGTTACCCAATCCCTCTGAGACACAGCAAAGGAACAAACACTTGTGTAAAAGACACATGAAGCCACAAAAATTTAATTTAGGGAAAGTGTCAAATAGTATCTCTGTTATTTTTTAGCACTATAAGGTGCATCTCCAGAGGATGTGCAGAGAAGATAGAGGAAGAATCTACACTTAGATTTACAGTTGCATCTAACCTCACTTGCATTCAACCTCATTGACCTCGTGCTTTTCTTTTTTTTTCCTGCCACCCTCATGATAAAATCACCCTTCCTTCCTCATCCATTTTAATCCCCCCCCCCCCCCCCCCTCTCTGATTGCAATTCACTTAAAGGGATAGATTGTTTATCATCCCATCTGTAGCCACAAAATCTCCTCCCTCCTTCTATTCTTTACCTTTTTCTCCATCTATCCCTCCCTCCTTTGCTGCTCTCCATTTTCCTTTTTAATTTCTCGTAAAGGCACCTCGCCATCGTTCTGGGTAATTAAAATGAGGGCAGGGAGATTGAAAATAGAAGGAGAGGTGTGGAAGGAGATGAGAGGAGAAAGAGTGAGTTTGAGAGGCTTCATTTGAATGGCAGAAAATAGGCATGTTTACGCTGATATGTGCAGAGCTTAGCTAATGGTGGACGTGTTCTGTTGCTCTATTTGTCTAAATCAGTGACTGTCATCACACCAGCCAATAAGTATACCAGAAAGATTTTCCTTTCTTACGCCTCCTCTGCCTTTCCTTGTGTTCAAGCACTCATTATGCGGTTTAAGTTCTTTGTATGTATTTGTGTATCATTCAATTTATCCCTCCATTTCTATGGTAATAACACTAATTCTCTCCCCCTCTATTTCACTACATCATGTGCAAACACAGTCATTATAAGACTGTGAAATCTACTGTGAATCTCAAAAGCACTAATGATCCAACAACCACTTAAATGGAGCACTTCTCTTATACAAACACACACACACACAATTACAGTGAAGTGTCACCAGTGTTGAAAAAAACATTCCAGGAAATATATGTAATTAAATACCAAATGTCTGTTGTAATGCAGACATGTAAAATTAATGAATTGCTTGTTTTTACATGTGAATAATTATATGCAAATGCTATGGAATGTATGAGTAATTACAGATATATCATAGTGCTGATGACATTATAATTACTGCCTTTCTCTCTTCCTCTATGTCTTTGTCGCTTTTGGCTATGTCGCACCTTCATCACACAGGTAAGTGATTTTCCTTATTCGGTTTATTGCTCTTTTCACATCCCCACAAGTCTATTAATTTGATTAAAACTACTCAAAGAGTTAGTTTAGCTTCTTTTTATCATTTTGTAGCTCACATACAGTATTGTGCAAAAGTCTTGAGCCAGCCCTCATTTCTTTCCATAATTGCATAAGCAGAAATAGGTGTAGGGATTTCCTGAAATATGTAGTTTGTAGTGAAAGAAATGGAAGGGTGGCTCAAGACTTTTACACATAACTGAATAGTTCATAATTCATTGGAAATTATATAAATACAAAACAAATTGTTCACTTACTAGATTTCATGTGCACAAACAGCAATCATGGGGGGAAAAAACTGACAGGTCACATGATGTTTCCTCATTTACAGACACAGAGACATCACAGATAAGTTTCCCCTTTAAGAAAAGAGCGAATGCTAAAAAATACAAACTTCAAAGACTTGGTGTTTCCTTAGTGTGAGTGAAAAAGGATGTGGTAAAAAAAAGTAAGTAGAGTGATTGAGACCAAAAGTGTGCTGTGTGAACGAGGGTTCCTGTGATTGCCACAGAAGAATGTGCCTTTTCACATGTAATTTTTCCTGCTCCAATTGTCCCTCTGAGGGCCTCGTAAAATATCTTATCTGAGAGCCGCGCATGGCTACTCATCTTTAACACACTGAATATTCACAACACGCTACTACACACACACATTGTTACACAAGGGTGTGTGTTTCTTCACATTATTCACACCAAATGCATAAATGCTTCCGTCTCTGTGCTCTTCAAAGGCGTATGGTCGGATGACGCTGTGATTTGACACTGCAAAGGCATTGTGAGAATGTAAGAGTGACTGCGAGGGACATTTGTGGGGGCTGCATTAGAGATAGGGCCATCATGTGCCATCATGGATTAAGAATGTGTTGGATTTTGGCCACTTGAGGATGAGTGAGATGTGAGTGCACTTGTCTGTCAGAGGGGCAGTTGATGTGAGCTGATTTGATAAAATCTGAAGATGCATTGAGCTGTGCAGGAGTGGCAGAGAAGGGAGGCTGTTACAAATTATATTCTATAGATTATATTTTTAAAAAGTGTACATGATTTAAACCAAAGGATGGATTAAAAGTTGCTGTTTAACCTAACAGTATGTATTGGGCGATTCTACAGGACGAAGCTTCACATGGTACATCTGGATGCATCTGGAAAATTTAGGATTTATAGTAAATGGGGGAATGACATGTGGAGGATCATTCCATCCTTATTAAAGCAGTTGTGTCATAATAAATATAGTTGTACATTTTCCATTAGATGTTTTGCACAATTATAAATCAATACATTTTGTAAACAGTTTTGTTTTTTGTTTTTTGGGGGGGGTTTTAACGCATGTGTGTCTTTTTTTAGCTTATGTGCATCCCTGACCTTGCCTTTTGGGCCAACCCCTACAGAGAGATCTTGCTCTAAACCCTTTCTCTCTTACACAATCAATAAGCTAATGGAGAATGCAGGGCCATAGCTGTAGCTGTGTGAATTCATGTGTGTGTGGTGTGTGTGTGTGTGTGTTTGTGTGTCAGTTCAGTAGGTATTAGTATCTCAAAGGGAAGGCCAGCTTTACTGGATATTGCCCTGTAGTGAAAAGGGGGATTTGGGAAGTCTTAATAGGAGAATTTCTCCGTTTCTTCCAAGTCTTTTTTTACTCTGTGAACTGTGAAAGCGCTAATAGCTAGCTTTAGCCTTAGCCCTTTACTACAGTTGAAGTTGCCAAATGGGACTTGCCCAGACTCACACACACTAACAGAATAACACACTTTTTTTTTTTTTGCTTTCCAGTCAGCATGTTCTTGTAGTGGTGTGAAAAATTTGTGATTCTGTGCTCCTCGATAGAGCCCTTGTCCTTTCATGGCAACACACACACATTTGCTGACACCTTCAGAGGATTTACTGCGTTGTGTTAGATATTTGCTTTGTCCAACATCCTGGCAATAATACACAAGCTCTGGGAATATCTCTCTCCCATTTCTGGAATTGGTTCTATCGCTCTTTTTCACGAGAGCTGACACGTTATTTTGTCCTTTCTCCCTTTCCCTCCCTCTCCAGCTCCTCTCCCTCCTTGGTGCATGTCCCTCAGGCTAGTGGAGAAGTTTTGTGCCCTTTCCCTCTGTCTGGGGTCCCGGTTTAGGACAGAGAATCAGTCACAGTTACACATATTAGATTAGAGGAGAGTGGGAACCAAATTACCCTCCCCTCCTCTCCCTCGTCTCCCTCCTAACCTCCTCTCCTGGTCTAACCCTCCTCTGTTCCTCCCTCCTTTTCCCAGAGGAGGTTAAGTGTCATTGTCCTTTACGTTTATTTTATTATTTTTCTCCTTTCTCTCTATTTACTTGTGTCCTTTGTCTAATCTACATGTGTTGGGTTTGCAGGGATGAACCCATTCAGGAAGAGCTGCTCAGACACTTTATTCCTCTGAAAATCGATCAATAATAGCAGAATAACACAACTTTCCCATGTCAGTTTAATTAAAAGTTTATTTCATAATTTTATTTCTATTTCAGCTTAACTTCATTCAGACTAGGGATGGTCTTGCAAGTTTTAGTTGGGTTAAAATTCTGTTTAAAGTTTCTGTAAAAAAAAAAGAACTAAATTTGCCCTCTTTTGTGCTGCAGACTGATCTCAGTATTTAGGCCTCTTTAATGTCATCCATCCTTCTATTCTGCCATTATTCTTCCGATTACTAATGATCCCATCTCACCTGGGAAATGGAAAGCTTGACTTTTACCTTCAGATGACTGTAACTGACACAAGAACAGTCAGCCAGGATATTAACTTGGATAGATGTGCTTTTCCTTTTAATTTACTACCTTTGCGTATATTATAAATGGCTCATTTTTGCGTTGTGAATCTTTAATGTTTGCAGCGCTTACTTTCAAATTTTGTTTTGATTAAAGCCACATTTTAATCTGATAAACTATAAATATTAGCGGTGAGAATAGAGAGGGAGAGAAGCAAGTCTTTCAGATGACTCCCAGTACTCCTTTACCTTCACACAGGAAGCTAATCCTATCATTAACCTATCACAGGGATCAGAAGGGGAATCCCCCCCAGCCCTAAATACACACATGCAGCTGGTGAAAACCTGTGAATTCCCTTTTACATCGCTAATCTTCTGCAGGGAAGATTCAAACAAATACTCACCTTTGTTCAAGTAGAATGGTTAAATGCACTGACACTGAGCCGAATCCTCAGGTTAATCCAACCAGGTGTGTGTCACACACATGCTAGTTCTGGTCCACGTTTTCTCCACAGTCCAAAGCCATTACTCCGATTAAATGTAAATCATAACAAAGAGATAAAGGCTCTCTTACAAAAATTTCTTTAAGCGGGCAGGCACAAGTGATTTTAGAGAAACCTTCTCTAAAGTTCAAATGAAATCCATGAGTGGCCTGGAGCCGTTGCCAGGGTCATGGCTAGATTTTTTTCTACTATAAAAACAATATTATTTTAATTGCCATTATAATGTATTAATCTGATCTGAATTTCAAACACCTAAATCAGGTGAAAAATAAAAATGCTAAATAAAAGAACAAAACACTATATATTTAAAAACTAAAGGGGGGGGGGGGGGGGTCACTTGTCCTTCTTGTATTTTACCCATTCATTTTAGCCTTGGCTTCAGGCCATATTTTATTTTTGATTTCTGTGCTGTGTAAAAGCAACTTTTATATTACTTTAATATAACGCTTATATTACTTGATAGCTAATGTCTCACTCTTTACAGATGTAGATCATTCTTATCACACCCGTCAGTGTACCTTGTGTCAGTTGTCAGATCATATTACTAAAATGGACTAAAAGCCAAAGCAGGACCAGTTTTCCTCAGAAAGTGACAACTTCTCATTATCTGATTCCTGAAACTGGCCAGTAAATTATTAGTTTTTTCTCTCTAGTTTTGAAAATTAATTCAAGATTGCCCACAAATGAAGTGGGATGTGTATCCTTATTAGGAACCTTTGGCTGGAGCATTGATTATGTTAATTACTCGTCCATTAGCAGCTTATCAAGCTTATCAGATTGCAACAAGGGGTAGGGCCAAACAGTCAAGACAAAATTCCTCCTATCATCTTTTCTTAAGCACTTATCTTTGACCTTAAACAATGTCATGATGTTTCAGGGATGTTCGGAGAAATATATAAGGGCTTAAGAAAAGATGAGGATTTTGTAAGAACATGAAGCTACAGATGTTTAATAAATATTCTCCAAAAAGGGCTTTAGAAACTTTATCTATTTTTAATCTTATCTTACTGCCGCACAAAGGCTATTGTATATATCATATTAGTTTGAAAATATATAATGTAACTTTATTATCAGGCTAATAATAATAATTAAAAAAAAAACATTAAAAGATATTGTAACGGGCTGTTCACACTTACCCTGTCCACATATTTATTTATGAGTCTCAGTCAGATCAACTCAATAAAAACAATTGAGCATCACTTTAAAAGTTGCACTGGCAACAAATTGTGGGATGGAATTATCTTCTTTGTCTGTTTCAGTGTTATGTATGCTATAGAAGATAATAAAGGAAGCACTAAAGCTTATTTCTTTATCATTTAGAGAATTTCACCTGCTCTTATCATAGCTGCCAATTAGGGCCTGTTCATGGTTAAAGTGACGTTTGTGAGGTTTCCGTTTGCACCCTTTCCGGCCCCTGCAGAGTGAAGAATTTTGGAAATTTTATCAGTGCAGAAGGGCTGTTCTTCCTCTACACCTTAGAGCTGATGCTCTGTATCAGTCAAATGCCGATTGTTTAAAATTCAGCCCGAGGCAGGATGGTCTGACAACAACGTATTTCTTTACAAATACAAGGAAGTGGCAAAAATGAAAGATAACAAAAAAATCTGCTGCACCCGATCATCTTCGTTATTCTAGTTTCCATCCACCAAGGAGCAGATTTTTGTCCACAAATGGCACCAACATTACCAAAGATTAACACAGAACCTACAGAAGTATATTCAAAGCTTTAGTCTGTTTTTAAAAGCTTTAGCTTTTTGAAAATATTCCACAATGGACTTGTTGTCAGGTTAAGATGTCTGCTATCTACTTGTATTTCCAGTTGTTAAGGCAAACATGGTCCAGTGTAGAAGAACATGTAGCTGTCATTGTTTGGAGACCATTGGATCTTTTCTCTTCACTGTGTTTGCATGTCTCCATTTCTCGCTGTGTCTTGCTGGATTTTGATTTTCTACTACTGTCATGTAACCTAACACAGTATCATCTCCAGTTAAGCTGCAGGAAAAAACAAGACAGACTTTTAACTTCACTTTTCCTTCCTGGAAATGTGATTTCTTTTTATTTTATGTTTTTTCCCCTTTCTTGTGTAGCTGTAATTTGTTAAGCTGAGGGCAGCAATGTATCGTCTGAGGGCTGTCCTGAGGCAATTCAGGCTTTGGCCTGAGGATTTGTCCTGTACACAGAAATTTCTTGCTCTTTCAAAGCTTTGTAGTGATAAGACCAGCAGGTGATTTCTGGCAATAATGTACTATGCTGCGCTTATTTGGGTGTATATGTTGGCATGATTGTGTTCTTTTTTGTGTTGTGATAACGTTCATAGAGATACAGGTGTGTTAGATTTTTTTTTGTCTTATAAATTCTAATTATATCCATTTTGGTTTCATTTTGTGCCTACATTGTACCATTTTGATTGCTTTTATTATTATTAGTAGTAAAACGCACATGTCTCGCATGCCTCAGGACAGTTCTTTTAAATAACTAACAAATTGTGATGCAGACAAACATTGCTTTCAATTTATAGAAATCTAGGTGCTCATATTTCATATTTAGGGCATTTGTTTGAGACGTTTTGATGAGACTATAATCAGAGATAGATTTATCCTGAATGAAACATCCAGGCATTCAGTCATGACAGGGGCCTCAAGAGAAACAAACACTATAAGAGCAATATGACACCCTTTTCCACTGCATACTGCGCTTCGTTGATCACTAGAAGGCGGGGAGGGGGGATAGGAAAAATAAGAGAGAGCGATATGAGAGGCCTAATTATGGGTCTGATCAGTTGCATCAAAGATAATGAAAGTCTTGGATAGTCTCCCAAATCCCGCTTGAGTATTTGTAACCATTCTCTCTGTGCTCCTTTTGTTTTCTCTCCTTTTCTCTTAATTGCACCTACATTTTCCCTGAACCTCACTCCACCACCATCATGTCAGCAGTGAAATGCCAATACAGGATTTTTTTAAGAATTTTTTTTGAAGTAGAAAGAAACTAAACAAAGTCAATTCAGCATTAAGCCATGCTAGGAAAAAGAAAAGGGAACTTCTCAAATGTCCTTTTTCTGGCCTAATGGACCTACAAATCATTCAGGCATGAACATTATGCAAATACTCGCTAAGCTCGCTCTCTCTGCCTCCTTTTGTAAGTGTCTGTCATTCCATTTAGCCTGATAAACAAGTCTGATTTTCAATTATCTCCATTCAGATGAGGCCTGCGGCAGTATTTGCTCAGAGAGGTCCAATTTGTGTGTGTGTGTGTGTGCATACATCTAACTGACAGGAAGGCTTCTCAGCTCACTTAGTCTCTTTCCAATTCACTCACTTGTGCTGTTTGTGTCTGCGTAAGTGTCTGTGTCCAGTGAGGAGGTTTGTGTTGTGTACAAACTACCTGTGAGGCTTCCCTCACTCATTTTTATGGAGATGCTGTAAAGCTATAAGTGGTGTCTTCCTTTTTTTACTGCACACTAATACCCATGGGGATTCTATCTTTGACACACTCACGGATATTAAGAGAGCTACAAACAAACCAATAAACTTGTTATTGATCATGTGTTGTTACTGTATGTTGGTCAGACAGACAGTCTGACCTAAAGCAAACAATAAGATAAGAGGACAATTAAAGCAGAGCACGATTCATCTTCCCTCCTCTCTCCATCTTTTCCTTTTCTAAGAACCTTTCTCTCTTCTCTTCCCCCTCCCTTCTTCCCTTCCTCATTCTCTCTGTCCTCTATTTATGAATTCCCCTTGCTCTGCACGGCGGCCGTTAGAGAAGTTTTTAGTATGCAGCCTCTTTCAAGGACAGAGCCTTGTTAGAAAGCCTATTGAGCTGTGCAGCTATAGCTCGCTGTAGCCTGGCAGTGGACTCAGTTCATCTCTCTTTCCCTGCATCCCTTTCTCCTACCCTCTCTCCCTCCTTCTCATTAATGATGTATTAGTTTATTAGGCTTTGGATATTGGGTCGGGGACCCGGCGACGGACTTCATCATGACGCCGCTCCATGGAAAGGAAACAGAGGGAGGAGGAATAAGAATAGGGAGCCAGAGGTGCATGCAGATGTACAGCTATCCGCTCATGCTACACACACACACACAGATATAAAATAAACATGCTGAAACTTAATAACGCCTGCACATTCTGTCAGTATTCATGAACACGAACCGCTCACTCCGATGATTTACTTAGAGTGGTTAGATTAGTAACTGTGCTCGCCCTCCTGTTGATGACTCCGTTAGCAGAAAACACTGCCGTCCGTACACCACAGCCGCCACGGTGACCCAGGCACACAAGGTGATTTCCCATGATGCATCTGCGGCCTGTCATGCACGTGATGCATTTCAAGCACTAAGGAGTGGTGATTGTTGTTTTGTCTTATTTGTTTGTGAATGCACTATGGTGCAGCTTCCTGTATAATTAGTACAGTGAGATATGCAATCGTTATGAGCCTTTAGTACCTCTGTCTTTCCTTCCCATTATCCTGTATTTTATTTTGCTTTTTCATCCTCCCTTTATTATTTCTACCTTTCTGTACTCCAACTACTCCCTTTAACTTTCACATATTTAAGAGTAAACAGTAAAAGATCTTTTTAATGAAGCTCCCAGCAGTGTTTTTGTTGCAAGCTCTTTTGATTGCATTATGTTGCATCTCAGGACTCTTGCTCTAGCTTTCTTTACTGCATCTCAATTTGTCCCTATTATTTATTACTTGTCCCTCTCAATCTCTTTATTTCTTTTTCAGATTTATCTCTTCCTTTTTAACTTTTTATATTTCCTAACCTCCATCATTGTTTTTGAATTTCCTCTTTTTCAGAAGTCTATCTGTATTTATTTTTTCTCCCCCCATGGATGTTTTTTTTTTTACCCTACTTGTCACAGCTGAAGTCCTTACTCGCTCTACTCTACCATGAGAGTTGTGTATACCCCCACTCACACATAAATGTGTGATATACAGAAAAGTCATACACATGAGTACAGAGCCCTGCCTCTGCCTGCACAGTATAAGCTTTGAAAGCCATCCAGTCCATCACTTCTTAGCATCTTTACCTTGTGCTTTCTCTTTAACACACACATTCATAGACACCAGATTATCAGATTTTTCTTTCTTTTCTTCTGGGTGCACCATCATTGTTGCCACACTGTCTTCCCTTTCTGAGGGAACAAGAGACATATTTTAGACCAAAATCGAAAAGCTGTGCACTTAGAGTTTGTCTTTGGCCTTCATCTTGATGCCAAGAGACGAGAAAAGCACTCACTAAGTGAAGAGTGTTGACTGTGTGCCTGTGTGTGTGTTTGTTTGTGTGTATCCAGACAATGCTGAACAGTGTAAATGTTGCTAAAAGGGAGCATCTGTGGTTCACTGTAAATAGCACAGTTTGCAGATATCTGTGACATTAAAAAAAAGCCTTTTTCACATCCAAAGCATCTGATTTTATCATCCGGCAAGATGAGGTTTCTGAACTGAATTCAAATCTCTTTTTTTATCTGGAGTTTATTTGGAGAGAGCTGTATTCTCATTTTAAAACAGGAAGGTCACATGTTTGAATCCTGGAAAATATGAGGGAAAGATTATTGAATAAAGCTTTTCTTTCCTTTAATAAGTGAGACACCTTTAAGCAAAGTTGCATTGTAACATTTGTTTTATTCAAATTGCATGTTACATGCTAGAAATGATACACAAAGCAACAATCTTATAATAGCAAAGCAGCTGCAGGAAAAAATTATTTCCAAGCTCTCTGGCAAAAAAAAAAATCTTTTTCTTTTGTTCTGCAAAGGCAAATGGGAGCTCAAAACATGTCTGCATGTCTCTTGAGCAGTAAAAATTTGTTACTTTCAAGTGAAGGAATAGTTCGCATGAAACACTGCTTTTAAATGTAGTGTTTAAATACTGTCACTATGTATGAAATCTATTGTCACTGCATTTGGTTTTGAGTATAAGGCTCAAAGGCAGAGCTATGATGGAAATCATACCTTAACAGGTTCAGCAAATGCAACAGAGTGTGAGGGAAATGTTAGTCATGAACAGCCTGCACACATTTACGCAAACAAGATTAGACGCAATATGTGAAAACACCTGTCTATTTGCAGTATGGGTATTTATGTCCTTAAATTTGGATTAAGCAGCCCTGTAAATTTGCAAATGTTTTGTTTTAACGAGTTTTTTTTCCGTTTTTTTTTTACATTTAAATCTGTCACAGCAAACATATACAGGTGTACATAAAGTTCATGCGGGCTGGATTCATTTCAAACCTCTGGCTCTTCACGCTCCTTCCATATGATACTCAAGTCGAACAAAGTCATGGATAATGCTTTTAGTAACACCTGCCTTTTCTATTTGTACTATGACAAGTGGAGATATCTGCAACATACCGCGCATGTAGACTTCAGCTGTCACTCCCTTCCTAGATAACGTTTGGTTAACTTTATGCAAAGCGCAGCACTAAAGAAATAGTTTGGCTTTGTAGCAGCAGTGTGAAGTATAAGTCAGTTGGTCAGTGAGTCATAGCGAGTTTGAAAAGAAAAGTCCTCAGAAATTATGTGTAACTGTCACTCGTGGTGTTCACTGTGGCGGCTGCTGCTGTCAGCTCTTCGTTTTCACCTCCTCTGTCTGTCTCAGCACCTTTTTCTTTTGCGCTCCCTCCCTCCCCATCTCCCTCTCTCTGACATTCGCTCAAACAGAAACTGTCGTTCAACCCCTGTGCTACAATGTAATACCTTTCTTTCCACCTCCTGTGTGGAGTGAGTGTTTTTATGGCAGCACAGCTCATGTTTGCCAATGAGCCGCTGTAGCCCTGCGGTACACCACAGAGATGCCACAGTGACACCTTACAACAGATATGAAAAGATGGCGATTTAGCACAAGTGCACAAAATCCCTTTCACACGCTCATGAAAGTGTGACACGTGCTTATTAACACATCTTTAATTTTATTTGCTGCATTCAATGAAATACTGTATTCTTTGTCAATGAGGCATTTATTTCACACATCAAAACAGTGAGGCGAGGGTGCTTTTACTGAGCTTTGCATTGCTGGTGCTAGATTTGCACACATTGCTCTCATCAAGTATTTACAGCCTTGTCTTTGGAGGTGATTTGTTTAAATTTCGGAAGACAATTCTCCACCTCCTCCTCTTTTTTTTCTCAGAAGACACACTGATCAGGGACTTGGGATGTTTGTGTTGTGGCTCCTCTGTGAGAATGTTGTCTTTTATTGTTTTTCACATTTCTACATAGTCTCTCTCTCTTTTGTTTTATTCTTAAATATCTTGAGTGTGCCGCACCAACATCACCCCCTCTTTTAAATATGTAATCAAAGCTGCAGGGTCACTGATTCCTGTGCATTTCATGCCATTGTGTACAGATGCAGAGGGAGGGACTGAAGCAGACAAAGATATTTTGGAGAATTTTTCATCTTTACATTGTCGTCTTTAATTGTGAAGATGCTGCTGTTTGGATGGTGGAAGAATAGAAAATGCTGGAGTAGTTTGTCTTCTTTCTGTCTTTAACTATTCCTTTGCATTTTCTGTTTTAAAACATCTCAAAAGTATTTTTGTTTCTAATGCATATCAAATCTAACAGTAAGGGTTGTGTTGCCTTTAAACGACTGAAAGCACAATTACAGTGACTCAGACTGGTGCTGCTAACATTCATTTGAAATTCCACTGCTGTACTAAAAAATAATTAACTCACCCCATAACTCTATCTCAAAGATAGTAAAGATTGCACACGAGGACGGTTTGTTAGGACAGGCTTAGACATTCATAGTTACAGGTGAAACTCACTCCCAAAGTTAGCCTAGGGGCCCATGACCATGTTGTGGTTGTTGTGCATTCCCTGTGGATTCCATTATCAGAACTGTTAAACCATGTTCTTTGACTAAGAAGCCACTAACAAAGATAGGGTTGAGACCAGAAACAGCATTGTTCTGACCTTTACAAGCTTTTGTTATGTTTACTTTGTAATGCTCCAACATGAAACTCACTGTTTTCCTAAGGTCATTGTCCATCACTAGAAAATAAATTAATTCTTTGTCCTCTAAATTATGAATGGTCCACTGCAATGGAAACAGAACGTCCTAATAGGATTTATGATCCAGGTTGCACCTGTGAATGGCTGAATCTGATTGAAACTGCAAGGAATTCTATTGGTTGAAAGGTAAATGAGATAAGTAATGCTGTATGAGCCAAATCAATTACAGATGTGTTCTGGTTGCTCTAACAGCAGGAAACCTCACATTTACATGCATTACTCCTGATCCAGAAAAGATACCTGGCATGACAGGAACTGGGTCAATGTACAACTTCTAATGAAAATTGTACTCCATAGTACAAGCAGAGTAAGACTA
>JBAMHW010000022.1:9202666-9272032 GCA_037177495.1 Rhadinocentrus ornatus
AAAAGAAGGGGGGGGGGGGGGGGGGGGGGGGGTGGGGGGGGGGTGGGGGGGGGGGGGGGGGGTATGAGGAGTAACAGGCAGAGTGAGGATAGTATGTTTGTGAGTGTGATAATACAGGGAGCCAGGTGGATGCCTTCCTCTTATTTTCTCTTCTCACTGAAATCAATCTCATCTGACAGGAAAAAATTAAAGCAGTTTAAAGATAGACCTGGCAGCAAGTCTCTTTGTTGCCTTTTTACAAAAAAAAAATAACCATCTGGGAAATAAAGGGCTTGGGGAACAAGAACGAGAGACAGAAAAGGAAGCCTGCAAAAAAAAAAAAAAAAGATTTTCTTTTGTCTTTTTAATGACCATGGACTATGTAAGGAGTTTTTTTCATGATTTGTTGGGTTATGTTTATAGAAAACATTAGAAAGGAAGTAGTCATCATCTTAAGTGATTTACTAAAAACAACATATAATCCCTGGGAAAAAAAAGAAATAATAAAATCTTGGACGCATGCTGTACACATTTGCCAAAGAGGAGTCTTTGATAGTGTTTTAGGGATATTATAACGATGCTGCAGAACATAAAACATCCATAAACTCACATTCATGTTGACATATCGATTGTTGTGATTCTCCTACTTACTTCTAAATTTGATGTGTAGTCATAACTGTCCACGTCAGCAGTTTAAACAGGCATTATGAAACAGTCAGTAATGCCGCCTGATCCTGATTTCACCCCCTGCAGCGTTCCTCTGAAGATGATCAAATGCTTGTCTTTGCGCTCAGCAAGCACAGCGCCATCTCCTGTCAATCTTTGTTACTACATCCAGGGAACAAAGCCAACAAAAAAGGCTTCTGTCTGAGTTGTCATAATAAGTTTAACACCACCACCACCTTCTACTTTCTTTTATGTACATAATAAATTGCTTACACCTAAATATTCAATATCTTAATTATCAGAGCTGATAGCCTTATGGTGTACCTCAAAAGCTTGCATTTACAGCCCCATTCTGCAAACGTCTAAAATGAAATTAACTTTTTTTACAAGGTGTCATCTGTGGCTTTTAGGTAGTGAATTGAACACCAAATCACCCCCCACCATCACACACACACACACACCTCATTATGAGAAGCCATTATTAGGCCATGATTGGAGCCTGGGTGCTGATATTAGAAGTGGCAGGAGAGGCAATATCACCATGGTGTCTAATACCCTAGCAGATATGTCATATATTTTAAGACAGCTGCTCCAGTATTTATAATTAATAGCAATTTAGTCTCAGCAAAAATTCGAAGACAGCTAACAGAGGGATCTTGTTCCATTAAGTGCAGACTCAGAATCAGTGTCAAAGTGACACTATGCAAGTTTTTTTTTTTTTTTTTTTTTTAGTGGGTGGCCTGAATTCTACAGAGATTATATAAATACCACAATTCTCATATAGATTTGTGTGTATTCTGCCAGGAAGTCCTGATTCAGTGTAATAATAAGTGCAGTGCAAACAAAAGAGAAATTAAGTTGGCCTCTAAAGACACATGAATAAAAATAATCTGTCTTTATTCTCCTGCCTCACAGTCATAAATCACTCCTTCCCAAATGACAGTCTTATATGCAGCATATCAGTGTGGCAAATGGCTCTATCTTATAATAGCAATGTAGCACATAGCAATATTATCTGCTGTGGAGTATTGTAGTGCATGTGTCTCAGCGCTATGCCCTGGAGCACTAGCCAGATTACACTGGCCCAGCGACAGTCTTATAATAAGACTCGCCCATTAAATCATATCAGCACTGCTTTTTATAGGCCAACACCTCAGCTACGACACTATGAAACTGTCTATCAGATAGAAATGTGTGTCAGAATCTGTGGGTGTGTGAGAAGCAGAGATAGTGTGTGAGCAAAGGAGACAGTCTGGGAGGAGACGCTTGTGTGTTTTACCAAACGTTGCTACCGTTTGAGCTGCTCGCCGCAGCATCTGACAGCGTTTCATCTTCCACTTTTATTAGATCAGCCTCGCGCCGCTGTCACCTCTCTTTTCCCTGCACTTACATCACACACACATACACACAAAGCACAGCGACCATTGGCTCACAACCTCCACTAGGACATTCTGGTTGGTTAGCTGGTCTCTCTTCCGGATGGGAAGAGGGCATACAGGATGACTTTCCAACTCAAATCAGGACATGAATATGCAAAGTGGATTGTTGATATGAGTTGTGAATCTGACTGAGTGTATGCTGCTGTTATATTTATGGATTTTATACTTTTTTTTTGCAATAAGAATTTAAAAAAAAACTTTTTGTTTAGACAAACGTCCCCTTTTTGCAGACTGTGCAAGCTATAAGTAGTTTCTGTCTTTAGTGAGTGCAGCTTCCTAAGCAGAGCTGTCATGTCACATTTGTCATCTATGATGGATGACGTCGATGTCGAGCAGGGAAGAGTTAAAGAAACAATCCCACAGAGGACACAGTGGAGCAGCTCAGATTCTTTTTGGACAAAGCAGATTGACGTGTTTTTGTTCCTCACACTTTATTCGCTGCCTTCTGAGGAGCAGTTTTCTGTACGGTTGCATGTTTGCCTGCTCGACTGTGGCAGTGCAGCAGCAAAGTTAATTCAGAGGGTGTGTATGCGTGTGTGCTTGCTCTTTTATTTCTGACAGCTTTGTTATTTCTTTCCTTATTGTCAAGTTTTAGATTTGCTTGTGTTGTCACTTTTCATGACATTTCTACGTGTCTCAGTTTGTTATATCTTCGAAATGTACAATCCAGATTGTTCTGCAAATTACTGTTCGAGGCTTGCAAGTCAATGGAAAGGCATTTTTTCAAATGCATTGTTTTGCCAATTATATCTTAACGCACTCTTTAATTGTCTAAAAATCATTAAGATGCTGCTGAAATCCCATTAATATCTATCAGTTATAACTGCAATGTGATTCACACTCCTTCTATGACACTTTCCTTGTCATTCATATACACGTAAACCCACTTTGTACATCCAAACATACATCAAAATGAACTGATAGACGAAAAAATACAGCCACACACCATTGCTGATGCTGAAACATGCTGCACATACAAAGCAATGCAGTATGCACACACAGATAGACAAGCAGAGCTGCTGACAGGCAGAGAAACACACACAAAAACACACACACACATCATCCCAAGGCTTCTCCACACCTCGGTTAATCCAAGCCGTCAGTCAGTGCTTCGGGGCCTGGATGCCGCCGTTTGATTGTAATTGCAAAAACCAGAGGCAGACAAGGGAGAGCCTAGGATGTCAATAGACAGGTGGAAGGAGGGAAGGATGGATTCCTCCTGCCTACCCACAAGCCCCTGCTCAGCACGCTGTGTGACTTTGTGTCAGCAGTTTGCATAGCTAATGACGGCTTGACTGAGGGGTGGGCTGGATTCGGCTGCTCCTGCTACTCTCCTTCGATCTCTTTCCCTCTCTTTTTATCCTCTGGTCTATAGCTGAAATGAGGTTTTACCTCAGGTAGATGGAAAGACGGTATGTGGAGCAAGGCCTCTGTCTTCCTGGATGCCTGTTGAGAAATCTCACAAGCCATCAAGGACCTAAAGGTTTTTCTCATCCTACCATTCCCTTTTTTCCTTTCTACTCCTCTTTTCCCTCATACTAACTTTATCTCCCTACAGGTCTGGTTGTTTTTTAAATTTAGCTGAGAGGATGAAATAGCTTTTTTAATGGAGAAATGGCTGGAAGAGAAGGAAAGAGGAAAAAATTAAGAAAGGGATATTATAGAGGGTGTGAAGAGGGCAAGGGCAAACTAAGCAGCCAGAATTGGTGGGAGAGACAAACAAAGGATGAAGTGGGTCTGAAATAAAAAGAAAAACAGCTTCTCCAATTAGGAAGAAGTGTTGTTTTTTATTGTTTGTTTTGTTTTGTTTTGTTTCTTTGGTCATGGTCAGTCAGTCACACTTGCTTTTGTTGAGTGTGTGATGAATTACACCCCTCCACTCCTTCTCTTCTGCCTTTGTTGTGGTAGAGCTCCAGCCGTTTGTACCTCCTACAATATCTTGTGCTGTGAATTCTCCATGCCTGTTTACCAACCAGGGTTCTTTTGAACTGGCATAGAGAAATGGCTTTTTGAAAAGTCTCTTTGATGGTGAGCCCAATTTGTTTTCTCTGCTAAAAAGTTTGTTTGAACACTCTGAAATGTGGGCTGACGTCGATGACGAGGCCTGTCCTGAGAGCGCTGCTGCCCCCCTGTGTGATTCTTTGTATGAGCATGTGTGTTTTACTTCCACTTACAGCAAGCTAATGGAAGGTTGGAGGGAAAGTGCTCCAATGTTCACTCAAAGCAGTCAGTTAGTAGTGTCTTTACACAGTTATTGCTCACAAATCTTAAATAAAAACAAAAAATATACATTATAAATCAGATAAAGTAGAGCGGAATTAATTTATTTAGACTTTTGAGAACAAATATAAATATAAATATAAAAATACTGTTCAAGAAATAGAAGTGGACTCACAGATGTACTTTGTTTTCATGATTTTTTTGCATTCTTAGATATAATTTAAATTTTCAGCCTCATATTCTTAATACAGACAAATCATGACAAGATATATCTCAAAACTTCACCACTCCCAATATTGATCAGCACCTCAGGCTGATGGATTACCGAGGCAGACGAACTGACAGGCAGAACGTCCAGTGGGGGAAGAGTTTTGCCATGCAGCGATCAAGCCAGACCCCCTCCTCTTCCTCACCTTTCCCCTCTCCTCCGCTTTTGATCAGAGTCATTTTGACAGTGATGCATAAGTCTCTGCAGCACAGGGCTGGCTGGCTGGCAGGAAATGCCACAGATCCCCCGAGAGTAGAGGAATGGGGGATTAAACAGAGAAAGACAACCCCCTTAAAAAAAGAGTAAAAAGGAAATCAATGTTTCCTCCCTCTTTGGACAGGGAGAGCTTCTCAAGGATGCTGCCATTCTTTAGTTGTCTGTAGACTTTTCTCTTCAAAAGAGTCTTTTTTTTTCTATGTTTCAGCTGGGTTTTTTTTCTCAAGACTTGTCATCTGTCATAGCCTGAAGTTCTATATAGGGGTTAAATCAAGCCAAATGTGCTATTTCTGCCTTCCTCCCTATCCCTTCCTTCCAGTTTCTAACTTCCTCTCTTTATTTCTTGCCACTTCTATCAATGAGAAGTGAATTGGATGTGTTTTATCTCTGCAAAGCAACAGTGAGGCTGAAACACCACACAGGCAGAGCTGGCCAATGCTAAACTGAATCAGGTTGAGTAAATACAAAGGCATGAGTGAAAAGAAAGCAGCACAAAGGGATGGAGCTACAGATGGGCACTAACCTTGCTTGGGTTTCTCTGATGTTCCTTCACACACATACACACCCACCTCCACCGCACCCATTACTGTCAACCCCCTCTTTCTCTCTCTCTCAAGTCATCCTTTTATTCGTCATGTTCAGAGGACAGCACCAAAGCATCTGAAGAATGGGAGGTTACAGTGTATTAAAGGAAACGTTGTTTGACAAAAATGGTCATTCCCCCTTTCAGCAGGAAATACAGAGACTGTGCAGCTACTGCACTTCAAAGCTGCCCTGAAAACTTCCCTTGAAACGACTCTGATTGTCTGCATCTAAAGGGGACAAGCAGGGGATTTTCTCCCTGGTGTCTCAGCACACTCTTTCTCCCATTGTTCTTGGCTGTTCTTAATGTTACGCTTTGTTGGTGTATAAAAGGAAAAGACTATGAATTTAATAGCTCTCACAGAAGACTTGCAAGTAGGCAAAAAAAACATGTAGCTCTTTGTCCTTTTGGGAAGAAGTCTAAATTTGAGGCATTAGGTTTGCAAAACCAAATTGCAAGCATGAAAACAAAATGTATAATCCTGAATCCTTCCATCCTGCTTACAGAGCAGCAAAGCAAGGAAGGGGTGTCATTATTCATGTTTATGTAAATGTAAAGAAATTAACATTTGATAACATTTGAGAATGTATGGCAGTTGGAATGAAACCTGCCACTCATGTATCACATTTTATGCTATGAAAGTCCCTCGCTGACCCATTTTGATGAAAGATATTGGGTAGAAATAATGTGCTGGAGCCAGATAGGCTGAGGAAGCCGGTACTTGCAAATTAGTGAGGAGGCGAGGACAGAGAGCATTAGAGGGAACCAGGGAGAAGTTAGAGTGCTTGTTTGGACGTGTTAGTTTGAAGTGAAGAGTCTGCACTTGGGTGGACTGTCTTCCTGTGACACACACACATGCATCCAACCCCCCCCCTTTCTCTCTCTCTTTCACTCCTCCAATGGCCCTGTCGGTGTGCCAGGGCGGGTGATTACCGACGCTCTCCCCCAATTATGGGCTGATTATTCTGCCGCGCTCTAATTGACTGGGGAGATATGCAAATGGCTGTCATTTGGGATGATAAAGGATGCGGGTGCTGGATGCCCCCTGCATTATTTAGCCTCGGCTGTACGCAGCGTGAAGGATGTGGCGTGCGCTTTAATTGCTGAGGAGAGAGAGGTTAAGCTGAACGAGCAGTTGAATTAGAAATGAGGAATTTGGGGCTATTATTTATTTCTTTATTTTGCTCCTCTCTTTCCACCTCTCTCTCTTTCAAACACTCACACATATACACACTCTTGCACTCTCTATGTCATGCGTTGTTTTTCAGCTCTCTCCTGGGTGAGTGGAGAGGTGAGGAGAGGGTGGGCGGATGGCAGGATGTCATGCTGGAATGCCATAAATAAAAACATTAGCGGAACCAATACGTGCGGAACAAATAAAGTGAGTGTGTGTGTTGGCGTGAAGGTAGCTGGTAAGTGGTCGGGTTGTGCATTAAAAACTAAAGTGCGAAGAAGCTTTGCGGACTAATGAATGTTGAAAAGTTTCAACAGATCAGACAAAGAGCAAACTCGGCCTTTTCTGCTCTACCTCGATGAATGTGGCATCTTAAACTAAAGTCGCTCAAATACACAATTTTAGCTAAAATACAAACTTACAGGTGAAAGTTATGAGCAGGTGGTTTGTGGCATCTTTGACTTTAACACCTGAGTGTTCAAAGAAGCACTGATCTCCATTTTTATTTGGCCACTTAAAGGATGATGTTGGCTGTTCAAATCACTTAACTGTCGTCATTATCACAGGAAACAGTAAGGGGAGGGGCATTAAGTGAAAAGGGCCCACTGGCTAAGTACTCCTAGCTGCCACATGTTTGGCATATTATCGAGGGAATCGAAGTGAAACTCAACACTAATCCCTCTGGTTTGGAGACAAGCAGTGCCAGATTTGGAGCGTCTTTAACAGCTTAGGGGTAATAAGGTCTCAAATGTCCCTTTCAAAGTGGTCCTCCCCATATCTCCACATTACGGGAGGCTTAAGAGGCAAGGCAGTTATCGCTTAGGGAGCCCCCTGTCTTATGGCGATTAATAATTACTAATGCAGCAGAGTTGCTGTTAGCATTATCACCAGATTTATTGACTGCTAGAATTGTGAGTTAGGTATCCACACAACTGTTTGACCCTTTACACCTGACTCTGTGTGACTCACTGCTGCTGGTGAAAGACCTAGAGAGCTTTCTGTTCCTCTTATCGAGATAGTGCAGCATTAACAAGAGATTGTCTTGGCTTTGTGAAATTTGCAGGAGCAGAACAGAGAAGAAATGCACAATTGTTTTTCTGTGCTGCTGCAGCTCCCTCTGCACAAGTTTGGGAAGCTCTGAACAGTTGGTTCTTAGATGGCATTTGTTCCAAAAAATAAAAAATAAATAAAACAAAAACAGAGGGAGAGTAAAGGGACTGTTTTTTAACAATGTTGTCTTCCAAAAAGCACAGACTGTTTATCATCACAAACTCTTGTCTATTAAAATCGGCATTCTGTAATGCCGTGTTATTTCCCACAGACACTGTCTAAACTTTGTTTCTATATGTATATTTATGGCAGTTATCTAAATTAGGCTTTAAAAAGACAGTGGGCTGCATGCAAGGCTTGGCCTCCATGTTTTGCCTTTATGTTTTTCAGTGATACTGAATTCAGAGGATTCTAGTGTCTGCAGTAAGAATAACAGCGTTCTCCTGGTTCACATTTAATCTACTGATTTGTGTAATGCAGCCTCATATGTTTTGTTTCTCAATGTGCTTTTCAGCGCAAATGAATGACAGCTGGAAACATAAATCACTTTAGACAAAAACATTCATCTTTGCGACTCACTGGACAAAACAAAGGGTCAAGGGCCGGCATGCTAACACACTTAATTGCCTGTTGGGCTCTTGGGTTTTTGGCAAGACTGACATGGAAAACTCTTCTCTTGGTTTGCAAAGAGCACCCCTGCCTGTGTTTGGAGTCTGTCTTGTGCCTGCTTGCCTCTGAGAACATTTTAGAGATTCTGGATGTGCCAAAGACTCTTATCTCTACACATCATGTTTGCACGCTTGTTTACAAATTATCCAGCAAGCACATTCCCCATCAAGATGTGTTTGCACAGTCCTACTGAATCTCAACAAAATAAGTTTATAAATATGAAGCAGTCATATGAAGTCCTGCTCTGTGTGTTAACAGGCACATTTTGATCAACATGTTATGGTTTAAATAGTCATCATTACTATTAGTTCTCATCATCATCACTAATTACTATCATCACTCTTGCCTGTATACACATTCCAGCTGATTGACACAAAAAAAAAAGAAATTATGATGAAGGCGTCATGTGAAATCCTCCTCCACAAAGTCTCCCACGACTTCTCATTTTTCCTCCTTTTTCTGTGCTTAATAGCACTTACTGAAGGGTATTACAGTTGGTGCTCTGCATGGGGCATTGCATTAAAACTCTCTTTAAAACACACACACACACATTTCAGCAGTCCATTTGGATTCATTTGCATGGCATTTCATTTGGATTTTGCCTCAATCGATGGTTTAGGGGAAGAATTTAGAGAAAAACATCTTTGTGTAATAGCATTTTCTCTTAGTCCCTAGTGCATCATAAAGATAGAAAGTACATTTATCGGCCGGAGCCGATAAATGAGTGCAACACTGCCATGAGAAGACCAGTCCCTCAGGCCTACAAACGAGAGCTATTGGAGTTAATTACAGTTTGCATCATTATATTTACCCTGAGAAGAGAAACAGAGAATAAAACTGTCCTCTGAGCTCACTGAGGTGTTATTTCTGTAAATAATATGCACACCACATTGAGGTTTAGCTTGGTGTTTGCCTTGTGTAATGTTTTTATGGATTTTTCTCTTGAACAGTGACAGACAGGGCTTCCAATTGGTTGCATGCTGACATGCAGAGAAATTTCACCAGAAAAGGTTAAAGTCTTGAATTAAATTATTCTATTTTGTTGTTGTTGTTGTTGTTCATGAATATCTTCTAATTCACCTGCTCATGTATGCGAAATAGTATTTTAAAGGTAATGCAAGTTTATTCATACACTGCATTTAATACATCATAATGATCATCATCATCAACAACATACATTTTTGAGAAAATTGATTTAAAAAGAAAAAGTCCATATCCTAATTAAATATGTGGCAAATTAAGTCTTAAGACCTTATTTGATGGAACTAAGGTTTTTTTGTTTTGTTTTTTAAGATGTTAAGTACAATTTAAATGTCTCAATTAAATTCAGCTTTATTTGTATAGCGCCAGTTCACAACAACAACATCTCAGGGCACTTTACAACTCATGTGGTAACTGCAGGTCAGATATATATTTCAAACCAGAAGCATTCAGTGTTTTGTACACCAGCAAAACAAAAAAGACAAAAAAAGACCTCAGTTTAATCAGTTATTAAGCCCACAGGAAGTATTGATTTAACCATGTCTGCACTTAAGCTTTTTATAAGACCAGAGTCCCCTGACGAGTCAGTAATATACAGTAGAGCTGAGAATCATCAGCATAATTATGAGAAGATATTTTGTTTGTTTTCGTGCTACACACTAGTGGGAGCATGTAGATGCTAAACAACAGGGGACCCAATATAGAGCCTTGGTGGAACTCTGCATTTCTGTTTGTTTAAAAAGATCTCTAGTTAGATTTTCTAACTAGAGATCTAACTATGGATTGAAAACTGCATTAGATTCAACTTGCATTGAACACTGACAAAAAAAAATTTCTGCATAGTTGTAGATGTTAATAAAGTAAGTACATGATGTTTTTTTTTATTTTTAAAAGATATCTAAAAGTGTTTTGCACAACAATAAATGAAAAAAAGAAACAAAGCATGAAAAGAAAATGCATACAAATAATGCAATCCTTATTTATTGAGTTTACTGGTTGTTTTCTATCAAAGTGGTTCAGAGCTGGTGCAAATCTAGAGCTTAACCTGTGACGGTTCTATCTGATCTGACACAAAAAGCACTGACTTCAGCATAAAAAAAACAATGTTAAACTGGCACTAACTCTTTGTTGGACCAAAACAGAGAACTGCTTATATAAGGCACTGAGGACAGGATTATGGGGACCAACAAGCTAAATGTTGTGACTGCAAACTTTAAAAAGTCAGAGCTAGTGTTGCTTATAACCTGCTTTAGTCAAGCAATAAAAAAATAAAAAAACTGAGCTGCAACATCAATTTTAAGTTGAAGTTGCTGTAGAAGAACACGAACTTCAGTAAAATAGAAATTAATGGTGCCTTTACAGCACTAAAAAGTGTCATTTAAACAAAGTAACATCATCATTCCCATAAGGAGAAAGAGTCCCCATTAGCACCGTTGACAGCTGATCTGCAATTATCTCTAGTAATAGGAGTGTTGTTTCAGAGGAATTTCTAAATGTCACTTTGAAACTTTGAAATTCTGTTCACCTTCATTGTATTGGAGGACAGCAGCAATTACAGGCACGAATGTCTCAAGACTTTGTATTTTGTCAGATTGGATATAATTGCTTCTTTGCTGACCCTTTATGCCATTAAAAAAACATACAACACACCCTACATATAAGGTGATAGAACAAATGAAGTTATATCCTAGTAAAGTGCCACATTGTCTAGTAATAAATCACAAGATTTATTGCACAAGTATGCATAGAATTGCCATGGTGGATTTACTGACCCTCTGAAAATTTTACACAAGTTGTTTTGAAAAGTGGTTTAAAAAAATGCCTAAAGATCGCAGCTGTTAGGGTTGTTGTTTTAGAGTACATCCCATCATGGAACTCAGATGCTGCAGTTGCGTTTGTCTTTCAAGCTCTAGCTAGCTGGACAGCTATCTGGGGCAGAGCCTTGTGCCTCTGACTGAGGCAGACAGACAGACAGACACAGAAAATACATGCTTTATGTGTAAGAAAGAGTGCATGAAAAAGAGAGGGTGTATGAAAGAAAGACTCTTTCCTCCTGTATGTGCCCATAGGAAGCTGCAGCCATTGGCTCCTCCCTGTCTAGACAGAGAACCAGTTCTCCACACACACACTCAACGCCTTCTAAAATCGCAACTTTGATTAATTCCCAGTGTGTGGCAAGAGGAGACAACATCAGCACCATGGTTAGGGGAAAAGACCCACATTCTGCTGGATGTGACAGCTTCCTGCTTCACACTGATGTCTTATACCCTGCTGGGACCCGTGTGTATGTGTGTGTGTAGGTCAGTAGTATGAGAGAGGAGTGGGATGGGGACTTTGAATGTGTGTGTATAGCCTCATCTGTCCCCTCGGCTGCATCAGTGCTCAAGCATGTCTTGCTGTGACAGCCCAGCAGCCTGTGTTCCTGTCATACACACACAAACAGGGGAGCTCCAAACGAGGGTGCAGGCAGGCGCCAACACCAGCGAGGTGAAGGGTCACGAGCGGCTGCCTCTCCAATGTTGTGTGAAATGTGTAGACGGCCCATTATGTGTGTATATATGTGACTTGAGGCGGACGGGGGGCATCTCAAAGTAACTGGTTATTATCACCTCAATATTTTTCTTATTATGACAATTATATGCTCCAGGAACGAATTAAGCGATACAGGACGCCTAGCGGGAGTGGTTGACAGCTATTTGGAGACTCAATGCACAGAGCAATTTGCAGCCCAGAGCCAAACAAATTGGATTTGGGCCACTTTGGATGGGGGCCCTAGATTGTTGGGTTTGAATCGTTGCATGCCTGCCTGGCTGGTTAGCTGGCTTTGATTCTTTACACGTGACCACATATCAGGTACAATGCTGTGTGATCACTGTCAGGGATTAAGTGTAATGGATAAAGGATGTGTGTGTTAATAATGGAAGGTACTGTACAGTATGTGGGGTACTTAAAACTGACAGCTTGCAGGCATTAAGCTTTTCCACCTTTTCATGTTAAACAGTGCTGCTACCTTTTTGGTCTTGGACCCCACAGCTGCGCTCAAGTGTCTGTATAATCCAAACTAGCCTAACAGCCTCTAAACGAATTACTGGTACACATTTTCCCACCCCTAAACTGCCACTGGAAAAGCTGGCAACAGCACCCAATTAGATGAAATGCAATTATTCTCATCCATTCACACAATTAGCCTGCAGGTTAACAACCTAGCTGTACACCCAGATAGCTCCTCGTGTTTTGGAAAAGCCATGGTTACACTGACTCTCATGGTAACCCCTCCATGTCAAATGGCATGCACCCGAGGCAGCCAGTCGGTCAAAAAATAACATTCAGTCCTATTGGTGGAGGCAGTGCGTGACATCACTGAGCTTAGAGCACTGGTTGCCTTGATTGGCCAAGGCAGCAAGTGGCACCATGGATGAGGAAGAGAAAGAGAAACAGAGAGAGGAAAGAAAGTGCTCCATGTGCTCAGTGGAGCGAAGGTAGATAATGCCAGGCGACAGGCTGGCAGAGCGGGTGGGCACTCACAGCAGCATGATGGAAAACAAAGGCTTTATGTGTCACAGTTGAGATCGTATTAACCAAAACAAGCAGGAGTGGACAGATTGCCACACTGACTTGGTTGTCTGTTCCACCATCTAAGCCAGGCACGATGGATGGAAAGAGATGGAGAATGCCTGGCTCCTTTTTATGTGATATTGCATTATGCTAGTGTGATGGGGAAAGTAGTCTTGCTGTAACATGGAAGTGACAGTATGTCAGAGCTGTCAGAGTTTTGGCTAATATTTGTTCTGGCAATACTTGTGTGTTTAGATTGAATTCAAAAGAGTAAGAATTTTTATATTGTATGTAAATCTGCAGTCCACCGAAGCATGGAAAACAAAATTATTCATGTTGGTTGCAGCCACCTTTAAGTAAATTGAGTAACATCGTGCCTTATTATTCCAGCACCAAAGCAAGCACATTATAAGAAGCATAAAAAATGTTAAAAGTACTTTTTTTTTTAGATGTAGAGAAGGTTTGTCTGACAAAAACAAATATCTGTGGTGACTAATGGTGGCTCAGGTGGGAGAAGATTGGACAGTCAACAAGCCCAGTATAGCGGGTAGGATCAGCTGGCAGACACCCGCAATTCTTCCCTTTCTTCCCCAAGCGGACACCAGCCAGAAAACCGGGGTCACTTACAGGTGACTTCCCTCTACAGTCTTGTGCAGCTGAGGCTCAGCCAGTGCTCTGTGAATGTGTGTGATGTGTGGTTGGTCAGCAGCCATCACTTTTTATCTCATCACCTCACATCTGGTTTAGTCCTAACTTATATTGCTGTTGTCTTACTTCCTCCTGTGCACCACACTTTTATGTAGTCAGTAGTCTGTCAGCAATATTACTGGGGATTCCCTTGAATCATTTTACAATGGGGAGCACTTACCAAGTGCACACACACACGCATACACACTCACATAAGTACACAGTCCTCTGCTCACCACAGGGAATGGAAACTGTAATATGAACTCACCCTTGGTCTGAATGAAAGCCCATTACAATTCATTTTTACCACAGCAGCTCATATGGTGGTTTCTTCTGTGGGATGTCTGTGCTCTACTACCACATTTACGTCTGTCAATAAGAATATTGAAATACTTCTTCAAAGATGTAGTGAATCACAGAAAAGTCAGCTCTTCTGTTAACCTTTGTTATGTTTAATTTCTTCCAATAATATTTGCACTTGTGGCGCTCCATTATGACACAATGTACACCAGGAGAATTATGTGCTTGCTTGAGCTTACATTAAATTTGCCACCTGCTGCATGTCAGCTCTCATCAAACGCTTGGATGAGCTTCATAAATACTCACTGTAAATCTCTTCTTCTGTTTCAGGATCTGTCTGGCTCGATTGATGACCTCCCCACTGGGACAGAGGCCGGTCTGGGTTCAGCCGTCAGTGCTGGCGGATCCTCCAGCAGCAGCAGTAGCCAGGGGGAGCAGGGAGGCACTAGTAACCAGGGACAGTCCCCCTTTTCCCCTCATGCCTCACCTCACCTCCCCAGCCAGAGGAGCGGGCCTTCTCCCTCCCCTGTGGGCTCCCCTGCAGGGTCCACTCAGTCCCAGCAATCCAGATCTGGCTCAGGACCCATCTCTCCTGCCAGCGGACCCGCTGCCAACACCACTGCGCCAGGTATGATTGCCATTAAAGCTTTTAATAATGTCTACACATGCATCTTGATAATCTGATTTTAACTTGATTAAAAGGTGCAACTTAGAGCATGGTAATTGTATTAGTTTAATTACCACAAATAAGCCCAACAATCACTGACAGAATGTGCCACTGAAACCAGACAATATGCTGCATTTTATATCTTGTGCTGCCATATTGGATTCCCTTAGAAATTTGCTAAATTCATTTAAAGATTTCATGTAAATTGCTTGGTGCCACCAAACAAGAGGTCGCTGTTGGGAAGCAAATTAGAAAACAGCTGCTGTGACTTCTGAGATGTAGGCCAGAATCAGCTTTTTAACCAAAAGGTAATTATCATTATCTCTGTTCAAGAACCTTATCATCAATATGGCCAGTTCCACACTCCAGTCAGAAAGGTTCAGCCATGTCCAACAGTGTCATCATAATCCAACTGGGATGCATTATTCATGTTCCAAGCCAGCAAGCAGCAAATTTCTTAACAAGAACCAACCTGTTCTCTCTTTTACTGCTATTTAAAAATGATCCTCAGAGCATCATAATGCCAGTACCATTAGTGCACTTGTTGCCCCAGAAAGCTTATCACAGTTATCACACCCACATTTCAGCTTGACCTTTACATTTATGTCTGTATTTTTATTTGTTTTTAAATATGTGCATTTAAAGAGGATTTTAAAAAGGTCATGTAGAACACTGACCTCCATGGAGACTATCATTAGATACACATATTTCTACTAATAAACAAGATTTGAATTTAGTGAGTTGACTTTACAGGGGTGACTTGCAAACACAAAGCTTTGCCTTAGTCATTGTCTTGATTTAACATAAAATGGTAAAGAAAAATTATATTGTGTGGTACAATAGCAATCCTCATACAATAATACAGCTAACAGGTAATGTTACAGGTAAGTAGGATAAAACTAATAAGTATAAGTAATAACTAACTAAAAAGTATTACTATGAAACTTCCCCAGTTTAATGATTACACTTAGACAAATACTGTTCTGAGATTTTATATTTAAATACACAAATTTAGTAGCATAAAACCAAAAATATGCTTGTTTACAAAACAGAAACCTGAGCAATGCATAAAGTCAGATTCAAAGTTCTAGTCTAGTACTTTATTATATAAATTCAGCTTATCTATTTTTTTTTTATCATTTAACTAATTAAAAAATGTTATCAAGAGCAAAAAAAGAAACGTGACATTTTGTTTCTTTTTTAGTGAGGGTGCCCCTCTTAAAAAGCCTCACAAATGCAGATAGGAAAAAATGCAGTGTCAGTGTTACTATTTATTATGTCAAAATGCTAACTTTTAGTGAATTGAGAAGAGATATGGAGATGTGAAATAAGTCCCTTAAACGTCTGTTTTTGACCATTAGTTCCACAAGTCTAAAGGAAGACATGTTAAGGAAGCAAATAAAATTGACCAGATCAAGAAAAGCCTGCCGTGCTTCTTTTTTCCTTCATCTTCAGCTCGATCTCACTGGATAATCCATCCAGATTAATCTCTACTCCTCCAGTTTTCCCAGAGAGTGAAGCTGAAACAGTACTGCAGCAGAAGAGCAAGTGTTATCCATCCTGCACGTCTAGACTTTGATATCTCTGGCCCATTAGAAGTCGTACATTTGACAGCTCAAGAATATTAAAGCAAAGCTCGGAACACTTAATGAAACTTGTCTCGTTCATTTTCCATACACTTTTTTCTTTTTTATGTCTTTGATAACAGCATTGTAGAAACATCTGCCTTTAATTTCAGTGGAGTTTTGCTTGTCTTCTAACTACCTGTGGATTGTACCAGTACTACCTGTTTCCATGTCCTCTCCAGAGTGTTAATAAGTGAAATTGACTGGTGGTGGAAGAAGCCCAGTCAGCTTTGTCACCTTATCTAAGATACAGCAGGGTAGACAAGATACCAGCAGGACTATCACACAGACCCTCCACAGTGTGTCTGTCTGTCTCCCAAGGCCACAGGAGAGCACATAACCATTTAGATAAACCCTGAGCATTATAAACAAATGAGGATTTGATTTGCCTGAAACATTCTTGTGAAAGTGTGTGTGTGGCCTCCAAGTCATCTTTCTAGCTCTCTCTCTGAGTGAGTTGCTGACCGGCCCATCAGCATTTCTCCGACCTGCCAGTCACTCTGATGAGGCGGGGCAAAGTGTCTCCTGTGAGATCCCAGCTCCTACTCCTCCCCCTCTCTCTCTTCTCCTCTTAGCCGCTTACCGGAGTGATTGACGCTAATGAAAAACTGGGACAGTGGTTTTTCAGGCGCTCGTGCCAAGAATCATGACGAGAATCTGGAATGAGGCAGCAAAGATGGGAAGCGAAACCAATGGCTGGGACGTGATTAATAAGAAAATATTTAAAAATATTCCCCATGCCAAATAAATGGTGATAAAGCATGAAGCAGTGAGTAACATCTGGCATGTTTTAGCGGCTGTACTACAATCAGTTTGAATTAGATCAAGAAGCAGTCAGCTTTAGAGAGACACAGGAGAACTAATGTGGTTAGCATACATCTGATTACTAACGCTCTGCTTTGTAACACTTCATCACAAGTTAGGACACTTTAGTCAATGTTGTCGCTTTACTTCAATATAAGTCAGTGAGCAATGACGAGAATTCAGAAGCCATATTGTGTGTTTATTTGCAACTGTTGCAGCCATAGAAATTTATTACTTTTAACAAGTGTCCTGTGAACAAAATCCGACAAACATTAATAACCTATTTAATTAGTGTGAGGAACTCATCTGCAGTAATTTGAATTCAAGTCAAGAATAAGTCAAAACACAACATAGCTGGTGCTCTGCTGTATTCTGCTCCATTAAGGCTGCTGTCAGTGGAGAAATTAGAATAGCAGACTTTTCCTAAATGGATTCTGCTCCTCAGCTCCTGTCAAAATCTGTTTTTTGAGATTTTTTTTACTATCTAATACAAAAATGAATTCAGAACATGTCACAGCATGTTCTTTAGATAGTTTGAAAAAACATTCACGTGAAAACAGAAATGTACCTGCTTTAGCTTTAAAGTTATATTAGTGTGACTTAATTTTACTGTTTTAGGTGTGTGGGCAATGGCTTTGCACAGACTACCAGTTTAATGATGCAGTTATACTGTTTTGTTTTTTTAACAATCATCAGCTTTTACGTTTAAAGACATTTTTTCTTTTTCTTTTTTCTTTTTTGTGTTGTTGTGTGCAGTACTTATAAGGAATCATTATCTTACCAGTAAACAGTAGTCTCTCTAGCTAAAGCTAAAACATCCTCAGTGGGCGACCACAGAAAATCTAAAATAAGTCAAACCAATTGAGTTTCATTACAGTTTGAGTGAAAGCTAAACTGCACATTTAGACTGCATCACCTCTGCTTTAAATAGTAACACTGTCCAGATAGCTATATGGCGTTGCTTTTTAACACTCTGAGAAACATTTTGCTACATAATGTTTTGCATTTAAACAAGTATAAGCAGCTGTCTACAGAAGTGATGTGGTGTAAACTCCAAAGAAATTCATTTTAATTAGTTTTAGATTGTGAAAATTTCTAATTTTGTCAGCCCTGTTCTAAAACACTTTTAGCATTAGCATTCATGCTAGGTAAACACCTGATTTACCTAACTGAGAGTTCTTTTATCCTTTTCTACTGGACATAAGACACCTGACTGCTCAAAAGTACTTCATACAGCCCCACTTAAAAACTTCATAATAGCCTTTTAAAGTAGTCTTGAGTGACAGTTAATCAGTCTTTCTGAAGGTCTGCTTGTCAGTCATTTTCAGCTCATTCCTTATATCTGATCATTTTCAGAGCAAATGTATACTTTTCGTTTGTAAAACCACTAAACATTGTCCTTTGAATCTTTGAAACAAGCAAATGCATCTTACTTAAAGGATGAACAAGTGTTGTGTTGACGTATAGCACACAATGTAGTAAGTAATGAATGTGCAGGGCAACCCTAAAATGTTTGAGGAAATTGCACAAATGGAGCACAAAAGCTCAACTTACATGGCAATATCTAAAGAATTGAGTGTCAGGCTTTTGCTCAGTGCTGTAAGTCAGCTAACAGTAATGTTCTAGAGGTCAAATTACCATGAATAAAAATGACTTTATTAATCCCAGAGGAAAATTACTAAAAGAGGTCTCAAGTGCTGAATTTTTGCGAAGGAATGCAAAGTTTTCTGTGCGTGTGTGCCCGCAATATATATGCATATGTTTACGTGCTGTGTGTTTGTCTGCCACCAGTCAGGCTCACACAGTGAAGTGATGCGACATGTCACATGGATGAGCACACACGGTCCCCTTGACAGCGGTCAGAGGAGAGCAATTTCATTATGTCATCTTTTCACCTGGCTGTCAAACAAATGCACACACACAAACATACACACATCAGGAAGGCAGGGAAAGCACACAGAGCAGAAAGAAAGAATGCATATACCTGTAAATATTTGATTTCAAGGTTTGACACTTCACATATATTTTGTCCTTATAAATCATCTCTGCAGGTATGCTCACGTGTTTGAGTGACAGTGTTTTGTGTGTGTGTGTGTGTGTGTGAAAGAGAGAATGTAAGAAAGAGTCAGACAGGGAGAGTGTTAAAGAGGGATGTGCTGACAGATTGCTATCCTATCTTACACCCGTACACTTGCACAAATCTATCTTGTCGGAGCACCACTGCAAGCCTGTGATTCCCTCGTCTCCTCACTTCTCCTCCTCATCCTTCTCTCTCGCTCTCTCCCTCCCTCTGTCTGTCTCTCCATGAAGCAAATCCAATACACTGTAACATTATCCGGGCCTTGCCTTGCTATTTGGATTCTCTCCCGGAGCCAAAAAGGCACACACAGGGCCAAATTGATTTTCCTGTTGCGCTAGATTTGTGACAGTCGAGCAGAAATCACATTGCTCAACCGCCAACGTCCCCCTCCTCTTCCTCCACCTCATATGTGCACACACACACATATACACCTTGTTCCTCCCAGTGTCTCTCAAGCAATTCAGAGCATCTTCAGAATATTTTCCTTCTTCCATGAGACATGAGGGACAACGCAGGGAGACGTTTGTCTCTCATTTTGGATGGATGGTGTTCTGAAAAAATCGGAGCGCTAGTGTGAAAGCTTCCATCAGTGGGTGTGAGCTGTGAGAGAAATAAGAGAGGTCATGCAGTTTAAGTGCAGAAATATAGTCACACAGCACTCCATAGGTTAACATGACTATCTGCATATTTACTGACAAATATACACACGCTTAGAGCTCTAAAACCTTGTACCTCATGAATGTTTTTGTTTGGAGAAAACAGCCTTTGCTGTTTGGTTTTGAGTGTGGACATGTGCCAATTTGACAAGTTATCTCCAGGAGCAGCCTGTCAGTACGGCGTCATTTTCTGTCAAAAAAGAGTCAGACATATCCATTATCAGGCTGAATCTGATACATATTACATCAAACTTTGCACAAACACAGCGCGGAAACTCAGCTGTCATCATCTTGGAGCGCTGTTACAGATAGCAGGGAGATAAGACTGTACAGGGGAAAATCCCTCAACAAATTTCTGCACTCATACAATTTGCAGTAAAGAAAATGTATTCTTTCAGATCCACAGCTCTGAGCTTTCGTTTTTCAGCAGAAATTTCTTCTTACTGTCCATACAGCCCCCAAGGTTTTACCTCTTCCCAAACTGAATGAGCAATTGTGTCTAACATTGGAATCGCATGCAAAAAAAAGGTAATTAATGACTTTTGAAATAGAAGACAAATGTTCAGCTCTTCTTAATTTATGATAAGCAAGTAAAAAGACTGGCCAGATATGTTATTAATGTCCCATTTCAATTTGTTCACTAACATGGCCAACGTTCATGCATTATTTTGTATGTGACACTGTTTGATTAAGTGCTGACTGATTCATAAAAATTCTGAAGTTTTCAGGGTCACTGCAGTGATTCTAGTAGCTGAGTTGTGTATAAATTTTTATTTCTTCTTGCAATGCTGAAAACCTTAAAATGCTCTTTCCTTTGTGGGACATGCAGGAATTCTCAGCACGGATTCATGTTCTACAGTTCCCTTTTTTACTGAAAAACAAAGCTTTCATGCAGACTGCTAGATGTAAAAGTAGTGGAAGTTCTCTGGGAATCTAGCTAAGGAATCATAACTGATTAAAAATATCTGAAATAGGCTTATATATTGTAATTGTACAGGTCTTAGTCATTCATTTTTCCTCTTTTACCTTTGTATGCTGCAAGAAAATGCAGGAAGAACCATAGTTTCACTGGTCATCTTACAATGCAATGCTCAGCTGGGAGAACCTGCATCCTGGCACTCACATAGGAACAGCCCCCTACTACAGTAGCAGCCTTCCATAGTACAGAGTCCAACTTCCCAGATCCTATAGTATCCGTAGGAAGCAAATCCAAAGGATCAATTGCTAGCATGCAGTCTTGTTTGGTCTGTGAGCTGTTGTCAGTTTCAGAGCCACCACGTAAGATGTTAGGGTCAGTAGTCGCTGTGCTTATGTTTTATGTGTTCACTGTAGCATCTTCAATGAGCATGTCCATCTAGATTTGTTGCGTTTGAATTGATGCGGACCCGAGCTGGAGACGATTTTAACTAACATATACTGCAGTCATTTGTGTTTGCGGGTTTTTCAGTATAACTAGGGCTTAAGTGTTTGTCCAGTGTAGGTGTTTCCATATGCATCTTTTTTTTTATCATGGTGTTCTATGGCATGATGTCATCTTCTATGTTTAAGTGCTTTTATTTCTTTTTTATTTTGGAGGACTGCACATCAATCAGCCTATGGTTCAGTATTAGGCAAGTGGACTGATGTGTGTTTTCTTTTCTTTTTTCCCCAGTAATTTTAGATACTGCACAGAGAAATTTCAGTCAATGTGGCTAAAATCAAGAAAGGAAGTTACAAGAACATCATTAAATCCAGTTGTCCTCCCTGTTTTGACAGGCTTTTTAAAATCGCTTAAGCAATAAGTAATACATTTATGCCTTTATTACCATGTTAATCTTGTTGTTTGTTTCAGACACATTCAGCTTGACTAAAATTATACAGAAAGCTAATTTTCAGATCAATGCTTTAGGAGACGTTTTCACCTCTCTGTGCTGACATGATTGTATCTATGTGTTTTGCTGCCTTTGAAGGCCAAACTGCAATTTTTTTTCCACCTTGTGCAGCCACTAATTGACACAGAGCACATCCTTACTCCTCCATTGCCCAGCTCGCTCTGTCTGCTGCAGAAGATCACAAATACTCTCTGTTCCTCTGTCTGTTTTTTCTCACTCTTTGTCTCTTTTCTCTTTTCCACCAAAGTCCTCAGAGGTCCAGTTAACAGTGCATGCCTGCTCCCCTCCTCCCTTATCATCTTCTACCTCTTCCATTTTTCACTCCTTTCCGAAATTTTTATTTCCTTCTAATAAGGTGATTGGAGCTTGCGGGCGAGTGCTTGGGAGAGTTTAAGCTGTTTATCTGTGCTTCGCTTCAAGAGCTTCCGGGGCCTAGAAAAGGACAGAAAGGTCAGGGCAAGTAGAAGAGAGGCAAGGCTGTCCTGCTTGTAAGCTAAAGGGTCCTTTCTTAAACAAATGTCCTGTAAATAGCTTAATATTTTCTTTCCTTTACATCATCCTCCAGCTTAGCCCGTGGTTTGCATTTGTTTTTTGGCAAAAAAAAAATAACTTAAAAAAATTTTAATTTATTCCTTTTATGGTAATAAGAACCACACTAAAAAGCACACAAACAAAAAAAAAGTGTTTTGGTGCTGCTATTTTTCCACTCTGCACACAGAGGTCAAGCTCAAATGCCTGGAAGGAGTCGGAAATGACTTAGTTAAAGGAGCACGTTTTAAAAACAATGTCAGTAAATGACTTCCTCGACGACGACAAGAAAAAAAAAGAAGAAATACATTTTTATCTGCCAAAAAAAAAAAAAAAAAACGCCACAGGGATGTTCAACTAAAACTCGAGTTTTTCCAATGCTTCTGGTGAAAGTTTAAACAAGAAAGCAGTGGTAGAGGGTGGGAGTGTGTGAATGTTGGCTGTGTGCAACTGGGCGAGTTTCTTGTCACACCACTCCCTAAGAGGCTGCATGGTGGGGACACTGCCTCTGGCTGTCCCTGTCCCTCTCTCTTTTCTCCCATTATTTTCATCGTTCTCGCTTTCTCTTATGTTCTCTCTTGTTTTTCACGTTCCCTCGTCCCTACCCTCTCCTCCCCATCTCTGTTTGTCTCTGCTTTCTTTGCTCAGAGCGTTGCTGCGTTGCAGGCCTCCCACCGAGGAACAAGGCTGAATTTTCTATCCACGTCTCTGCCTCTGTGCCTCCTCATTTCTCCACATCTTTCCTCCAGCTCTTTTTCTCTACTTGTGTCCTCTTTTTTTATCTTCTTCCTCCCAAGCACACACCACCACCCTCCCAACTCTTCCCCCTCATTTCCCACATTTCTCTAACTCACCTTCTCTTGATGGCTGTTCATGTTCGAAGTAACACAGCAAAATGCCCTCCCCGCAGGCATCATATTCACAAAGCACACTGCCGACTAAAATAGGGGAAGGAAAAAGGCACCTGCTTGCTGCGTAAGCCATTTAGAGAAATCCCATTCCAACTTAGTCCGACTGGAAAACCTTAACCGGAGCACAGTGTGCAATTATTTTCCCTCCCCAGCACCTATTTACTTGCTTTCTCTCGCTCCACCGCTCCCTCTCCTTCTGTTTTAGCTTAAACTGCACTTTTGCTTTACTTACAGTTGCTACTCAGCGTTGGAAGTAATGAGGATCTTGGGAGAGCGCTTGTTTTGCGAGCCACTGCAGGCCTGTGTTCATCCCCCACAGGGAGAGTTAACTGGCATTAGCCCCCGGCTTGGAGAAGCATTGACTCGCACCCATTGAGATCTAAGCCACCGTGATTGGAGCCCACTGTTTATCTGCCTCTTCCCCCTAAAGACACGGCAAATAGGGGGTATTACCTTGGCGTGTGTGTTTGTTGGGTGGTGCAGGTGTGTGCACATTTATAGCCTAAGGGTTGTTTTAGGAGATGGTGCTGAAGCAGCAGTCTTCTATGCCAGTTTATTAGTACGCACCACACTTAACTCACTTTACCCAAAATGGCCCTCACTGCTCCAGAGGGTCTGTTTTTCTGAGAAATGCTTAGATAGTGTGTATAAATGTGTGTGTGTATGCGTAAAGACATTACTGTTACTAGTATACACGTTTATCTTCATACTTTTGCAAGCATGTACAAACACACAAGCTAACACCATCCCACACCCCTGTTCAAAAGCAATTAATAAGTCGTATCATTCGATATCCGGATGACTTTTCTTCATCAACATAATTTGCACAGATACACAGACTTACACAGTAGCTTTTAAGCCTTGTACTTCCAGGGCCCTGAAACAAAACAGGAATATAGCCACAAATTCTCTCCCTCGACTTTGAACTTTGCCAGCATTTGCGTTTGAAACGGAGATGAAAAAAAGCTTCAAAGACCATGCTCCCGCTCTTCAAAGGAGACACAGAGTTGCCTTGATGGTCCTCGTGGAAGAAAATTTTGAAGTGTGTATTGGCTTCTTAGCGAGGAACATTATCTCCAAAAACGCAATGAACTGCCATTATTTTCTGTCCTGTATAGTGAGGAAGGAGTCGAAAATGGAGATGATTAAATGGATTTTTACATAAGAAAATGAAGTTATATGAATCTTCAGCTGCATTCCAAAAAGCTTTTTCTCACTTTTCGCAGTATGTTGATGGTTCTCATATAGCTTGCCTTTCCTTTCTCAACTTTGATCTATGCAACAAGTCCAAAAACGCAGTGTCAAGGACAAACGTCTAATTAGAAAATATGATTTAACTGTAATAAATTAAATTCTCAGTGTTTGAAATAAATATATATGGAAGAGAGTGGCAGTGTTTGCGCATATTTAAATGATTAATAAGTATGTGCACAGCTGACTGCAAAGGTGTAAATTGTCAACAGGAAATAAAGATGCAGGGTGAAGGAAAAGAGCAGGAGAACAATATATTGTGAGACCACTTGCGTTATAGGTGCTAATTGAAGTAAAGCACATCACTGGAAAAGCTGAAAAAGAGGATTTTAGGACAAAATATTAAATTACATAAAATCATGCATCACTAAAAAAGCAGAAAACAAAAATTTGTCCGTAGTACCTCATGTATACTCATGCAAGCCTCATTCAGTGGCAGTTAAAATTAAGGCAAGAGGACACAATTTAACATAACTCACTGCAGCCAAATCAGCAAGTTTATCCACAATATAGTTTTTTTTGTTGTTTTTTTTAATTGTGAAGCTATGTGGAGCAATTCAGTCATGCTTAGTGGTTTGTTTAACAAAAAAAGCCGTTTTAGTCTTTTTTTTGTCTTGATGTAGATGTCCACTCTTTGGAAGATTGACAAATAATCTTTCTCATTGTAGAGTAATGGAATCAAAAAAGTTTGAAAATGGCTGCATAAATCTTTCCATGCCTTTTATAGAGATGATTGCACTTGCTCATAATCAGTTTATGAAGTACATTTGATTTGCTGCATCTAGCTACTACTAACCCTCCTAATTCCTATGGAAGCTGTGAGGGCGTACTTGGTTTTACACACACTTTTCAGCATTTTGCCTTTTTGTTAAGTAATATGACCAGAGACCACCAGAATCTACTTTCTTTTTCTCCACTTTAACAGTTAGTGGTCAACAACTTGTGCAACCAGCATTTGTGCCTAAATATTAGAGTTGAAATAAGGCTTAAACAGGTAAAGTTATTGATGATTTAAAATTAAATTAAAACATTCATGTATAAACATGGCTTTATAAATTAGATACAAAGAAAGTGAAAAGCCTCACAGTTTTGACTGTGGATCTTCATACAATTTTATGCATCTGGCCCCTGAATGGTGGAAAGCATTTCTATACCATTTGTTTGTTTTACATTTCTATTCATAGCTGGTAAAGACAATTTTTCTGTGGTCAGAGAAAGGTATACAGTCAGCTACTGCTGACATTTAGCCCTCTCCTCTCTCCCAGCAGCACATGAAGAAGAAATACACGTCAGAGATCCTGCCTATAAATTATTAATGGTGTGGATTAAAAGTGCAAGGACTCACTGTAGAGCTTGTTTGTTTTATTTGGATGTAATTATTTAATGGCATCTTGTTAAAAATTATAGAGAAGAGAAAAGAGGAGAGGATAGAGGCAAGGGAGGAAGGGAAGAGAATAAAATGAGAGAAGAGGCTTTGTTTGGACAGTAATTGGGAGTGCAGTGAAGGGAGGAATGATGACGCTCTGATGTTCTCTGCTATACTATTTCATTTTTTTCATCTCTTTTTTTCTCAGATAAGTCATCTTTTTCTTCCCTTTCCTTGTTTTCTTTCTTGATCTTTGTATCTTACACACCCATCTTTGCAGCAATTTTATCACTGTTTGCAGATTACATGGGTATGTAGACGGAGTAGTGGGGCATGGAGGGCACTGTTCCTTATTTTTGCCTCCACAGTGGCACTCACTCAGTACAAGCTGCTGCCACTACCATCCAAGCAAACAGAGCCTGACAGCAGAGCGGGGGCCTGGCATATATTCCCAAATACACTCACATACACACACACAAGCTAGCCGTTATCATCGGGTCGATTTCCATAGTTTAAGGGTTCAGCCAACCGCTGCTGGCATCTTCCATCCTCCGTTCTTTCCCATCTGAACCTGGGCTGCAGCTAAATTTGTCCCGGTGGCAACAAGTGGCCATGACCCTTTACAACAAGCTCAAGGCTTCTCCAGTTAGACACACAAACACACATCACAGTAACACTGAAAAAGAGTTTGAACACATTACAGCAGAACACATGACCACACACATAGGCATGCATATATGAAAAAACTAAAGCTATTTGGCATCAATATTTATTTTACGGTAAACCTAACTTTTTTAATGCAGACTTGTTATAGTATATTACGTTTACTTTAGCTTTAAATCTGAATTTTTATTCCAGCGCTGGTAGAGATTCACATGAAAACACATAGCCAGTGTTTCTTGTGTTATCTCAGAGTTGCTTCAGCGTTTGCATACTAATGTTTCCCATTCCCTCCTGCAACATGGTGACAGACTAACTAATCGAATATTCTCTCTTTGAAGCAGCGCCGCTGGATCTATTCAAGTGTGAGGCGCGGGGGGGGGCTTTGTGTGTGTTTATGTGTATGTGACAGTTTCAGTACGTATCTTATGTGCTTCTGTGCTCTTATGTGTGCATCCTTGTGTGCTTTGGTGTGTTTATTTACACTTGTTTGTGCAATTACTTTTACGTCTGTGCATGTTACGTGTGCGTGCGTGCTGGAGTGTGAGTAGGCGGCAGGGTGGATGGAAATGTTGTTTATGCATTTTTATGCAAAGCAATTATGTTGACTTAATTGGGTTTGTTTATGTGGAGAGTGTGTCACCTCCAGTCATGTATTACTGCTGGTGTGGACAGGCACATCACATACACATGCATGTGCACACACTTAATGAAGTAGCATACATACTGCTGGATGATTGAATAATGTGAATTATTTCCTCTTTAGTAACAGCCTTTATATTTGTTGAGCTTTAAAGAGACTGTAGCAGCAAAGCTCTAACTGTACTTCATGACAATTATTTTGGCCACATATTCCAAGTTGAAACACATACTGTACTTCCTGAGCATGTGTATTTCCTTCATGCCTGGGTGTTATTCATTTAATTTCAGTTTTATTTAATTATTTAACAGTGAAACTTTCATATAAACTACAAGAAGCACAGTCTGAAATCCTCATGTCCTTTCCTTTCCTCATTGCCTCCTGTCCAAATCCAAAGATAAAAGGTTAATTTGCCATCTCTCTCCTTCCTCCAGGCCAAATCAATCCACCATAGTCTCTGTCTGCCATTGTCCTAATCAGACTCTCAACTCACAATTGGATTTCAATGGAACAGGCGCAGCCCAAAGACCTGCACATCCACCTAATCAATGATCCTGAAATTACTCTGGTTTTCTAAAGGGGGTTGCACTGGTTTTAATGCTTACACAAAAAAAGTGGCATCAGGTCCGATGACTTGATATGTCCTCTGGAAGTGGGTTTGTTATTTAGCTAATAGTGAACCACAATCAACTTTAGAGTTTGTGTAGCTGAATTTGCCAATAAACCTTCAAAGCAATGCCTTTATTTTTCTTTTGTCACTCAAATGACAGGATAAGTTTTGAGGCAAGTAATTTTTGTGCCATTGAAAGAATTGAGAGAAGAAAACAAAAAAGGTCCTTCAGGGGGCTGATTGTTTACATTGGTTTTGCTCGGTTTTCTTCTATTTTTTTAAGCCAAACAGATGGAAAGCAAATATAAATGCATTTTCTGTTGACATCACTTTCTAAAAAATAAGGAAATTCAGTTTATGTAAAACATTTTTCTTTTTCATGAGATGACTTCTGTTTCAAGGGTTGGATTGTTATCATTTGTGTGTCACATGAATCTGAATCTGACTTCATGTTGCTCTCAGGTTCCACCATGGCCCCGCAGAGCTCTGGAAATGGATCAGATGGAGCCCACCCACCAATCACTCCCTCACCTGTGGCTTTGGAGAGAGGTAAGTTAATGTTTATGTAAATGATGACTGAAGGCAAGCATTATGTGTCCTTGCATGAAAAATACAGAAGGCTGAGAGTCTACGAGGAAAAATTGGAAGTGCATGTGTGTTTTTATCAGATTTTTTTTTTCGTTTTGGTAAAACTTGCACACATATTCTCAGAAGACTCGGTGCACACACCGCAGGCTTTGTACTGCACGTTGTCCATCACTCAGACTAAAAACTCAAATGGAAAAAGTTTAGAGGGTGAAGCAAAGAGAAAACAGAAATGGGATGTTAGCAAAGCACAAAACATAACAGTGGCTGTAAGATTATTTTTTCAGTCAGTATGTGGACACAGATACAGATGTAAACAGATTATTTGACTTCACTGACTCGGTGAAACTGGTTCAACAAGAACTACGCTGCCTGTGCACCAGTTACCTTTAAAAATGTTTAACAGAGCATGTACAAAAAGACACAAAGACTTAGGCAAGGCAAGGCAAATTTATTTGTATAGCACATTTCATGTACAAGACAATTCTAAGTGCTTTACACAAAACATAATTAGTGTATTAGAAAAACAAAGATTAAAAACGATCAAATTGATTACATAAAAATAAAGATAAAGAAATAACCTAAGATTTCAGCGTAAAAGAACCATCTGCATATCCGGACTCCTAGTAAGAACTATTGAAATGCAGTAGAGAACAGGTGGGTTTTCCACCTTGATTTAAATAAACTGAGTGTTTCAGCTGATCCTAGACTTTCTGGCAGTTTGTTCCAGACATGTGGAGCATTGAAGCTGAATGCAGCTTCTCCATGTCTGGTTCTGACTCTGGGAACTGATTTATAGGAAACATGATCCAGATGACCTGAGGATTCTGGTAGGATCATACTGGGTCAAGAGGTCACTGATGTATTTTGGCCCTAAACCAAAAAAGAAGTCTTAGCCATACTTAGACTAAAGACTTATCCATATGTTTTCTGATTTTTCATCATCATTGTGTTGGGAAAGTTTTGGTTTGGTTAAATGTGACAATTAGCATTTAGTAAATTTCTCAGGGACTTAAATTTGTCCTCAACTCATTTCCAAAGGCTTGTGACATGAATGCAAACCCACTGGAAGTTGGATCCAGCTATTATGACCACTTCTCCAAACCTATAACAGCAGAAATATTCATATGAAAAATAGATTTGCATCAACTCCAAAAACCCTGTGAAGTAACCCCGATGGAAGGAGTGTAATCCTTCCCCCAGAGCAGACCGAGGGAAAGAATAGATGAAGATGGAGGGAGAGTGTGAGGCACTGTAAAAGGTTATCTCAGATATGATGAAATCAAATCAGAGATTTAATACTAAACACACACACACACCAGCCCAGTACAGGAGAGAGACACCCCCCCCCCCAAACTGCCTTTCCTCTACCTCCACTACACATAAGTCCCACTTTGGTCAAGTGCTGGCCTCCCAAAGAGCCTCATTGCACTCTTTATTTCCATAAATCCACTGACTCCCCCCCCCCCACACACACACCCCTCCCCACTTTTTCTCGCATGCTTTGCCGCCTGCCTGTTGTTGTCCGGCTGAAAGCTTCATTTGCTTTGCCAGAAAGAGAAAAAGGTTTATGTGTGTGTGTGAGAGAGAGAAAAATCCTTGAATGTGTTATTTGCTTTTAGCACTGTCTGCACAATGTTCCTCTCCCCATCCATTTTCCAGGCAATTTAAAGTGCGGTATTACACACTGCATTTTTTTCTCCTCTCCCAGAATCCCCTTACCCTAATGGAAGCAAAACATTACAATAATGTCCTCGCTCCTTAAACCCAGCACTCGCAGCCTAAGCACTTTCAGGCCCCAATCGCTCTTTCCCTCTGTTGCACTGTCTTTCCCTCCCACACACACATTTCTCTCTCACTGCCTGCCTTTCTGTCTTGGCCTTCATCTCTTCACCTCACATACAAACACACACAGAGTTTATTGCTGTCTTTCTTTACACCCCCCCCCCTCCCCCGACACACTTAGAAACACAAACATATACAAGCATGTGCACACAACCATATAGTAAACAGCATTTTAAAACTTCCTTTCCCTCACATTTTCTCCCGCTCTCGTAGCAGAAACAAGGAATTACACAAGTGTCAGCTTTGCACAAACCCCAAACTCACAGTCTGCCTGTGCACGCTTATTCAACAAAGTGGATAGTTATCAAAGTTTACAGCAGAGCAGACTCAATCCATTTACACCTAATCACTCACATACACATTTCCACACCCACACAAGCCTCTCTTTTTCCTCAATGGCCGTCCAGCGACCTTTCCTTTTCGTGGTGGATTGGGAGACCTTTCTGTGGGTTTTATAAACGACCGGCGCAGCTTGAAAGAGTGAAGCCCAGGCGAGGATCGCTCCAAATGTCAATTTGAATGGTGTAACCAAGTTTGGGCCTGAGAGGCTTTGACACATCTATTGACAGAACAGCTTAGAATAACACAGTAGCCATGGTCAAATCAACGGATTTTCTGTGGAGAGTGGAGCGCATGTTTTAACTCAAGCATAACCCACTCTTTTGGATGTACACTCAGCTTTTGCAGCTATATACATATTTGAGCCCCAGTGTGTGCTTAACCTAGGCTTTTGTCAGCAATAACTGTCACTGAATGCTCCCTGTTTGTTTATTTGTGCTGAGGATTCCCTTTACATGCCATCTTGTACACCTTAGCTAATACCCAGTTCATGCTGTTCTACTCAGCAAAACATGCCTAGAAGTAACAAGGGCTCCTGTGGAGGTAAAAGATCAAGGCTTTGATCAAACTATGGTCTTCTATCAAACTATGATCTTCTTACATAAAGCAGTTAAATAGAGAGCCCTGATTGTTGCTGGACAACATTCCGATTTCATAGCTCCAGCCATCAATGAAGATCTCCCTGAATTAAAGAAATAAAACATTAACAATGGCTTTTCTGTCTTTTTTTTTTTTTTTTGTCTCTTTAGGTTTTATGTCCAACATGCAGAGGAACCAGTCTGGCTCCCAGTTTGCCTCTCCACAGTCTGGCCCTCCTGTATCCCCACACCCATCCCCTGGCGGTTCATTGTATTCTGGTATTGGTCCGTACTCCCAGAGTGGCCCCACAGGTCCCTATGGACCTCTCGGATCGCAGTATGGACACCAAGGTGAGAGCTTATTTCTCAAATGCACATTGTGGCAAAAACAAAGCAATTTCACTCAAGTGAACTTGCATAATTATTAGAAGAAAGAAGAATTATTCAGCACTTAAAAAAAGTGACTAAATGATTTACAAGAAGGGATAAGTTGAGTTAAACACAATGATAGAATGTGTGTTATTTGTATAAGACATTACTAAAGGCTTCCTGAATGAAGAAAAAAATCTGAGAATTGGATTTTATTAGTTTCTTGTCACGCATAAAAATAAATTGTTAATCATGACATCCACTAACCTGCCCTTATGTTGATTTCCACCTGACATCGTGGTGTTGGAGCAGCTTCGACCTACTGACCAGTCATCTACTCAGAGGGGTTGTAGAGGAATTTAGCTTGAGATGGGAAAAAACACTTTTATGATATTTTTAAGACTATTGCTCTCCCTCTCACAGCCACTCTGGGCCTTGACAGCAGTGTCACTGGTGTCAAAGAATGGTTGATAATTACGAATATAAAGAGACTAATTTTGAAAGATTGTTCAGTGCTGTTTTTTTGTTTTTTTTTTACTTTTCTTCCATCTAAGTCTAAGAGTCAGATACAGTATTCTTTCCTCTTGTGTGGTGAGTCTCACAGTGGACATTAAAAACTAATGTGACTGAATATAATGCAACACTTCAACCCTGGATGGACCTCTTGGCCCTCCTCATGATATGATTATGAGGGAGCTCAAGAGTGACAAGGCCGACTGACATGTCAGGAGGTTCATCCACTGACTGATGATCTCCATCTGTGGAGTAATGCTTTGACATTACCAACCTAGAAAAAGGGCTCTTTTATGCTTTTTATTGTTTGTTTTGAAACCATGTTCTTCTGAAAACATATTGTAGTGTTTTCTGTTGTAGCTAACTGTCTATTCATCCCTACTTCATCCAAATGAGGACTTTATTACATTTCCCTTGATGCTAAATCAAATAGCAAAAATTAGGACTTAATTTATGTGAATTTTTGGTGCCTGAAAAAGTCACAATTCCTCTCAAGCAAATGGAGTTTAGGCCGATTGGACAGATTTGAACAGTCTAGACTTTTTCTGATACTTATAAAACAAGAATACAAAACGGTTGCCTTCCAGGAAATTGTAAAAAAAAAAAAAAAAAAAACTGGATCGTTCTCTATAATTAAGCTTTCTCCGCCCGCTTGTTTCTCCAACATGCAACTCCTGGCCATCCAACAAACATTGACATCTGCTGTTGTACTTCCTTTCCAGCCTTTGGCGACAGACCACATGAAACATTGTGGTATTTTTTTGTTTTTTTGGGGGGTGAATGTGTGTTTTAATGTGTCACCTTGATGAATGTGCCCGTCCGTGTGTGTGTTTTCTTAAATTTGCAGCCTCTCTTTTCGCATTTGTTAATGTTGATTAATAGCTTTAATGCATTTGGTATTTGGTCTCCCCTCTCCTCCCACTCTTATCTCCTAATGTGACTTTGGCTGGGCTGACATCCCACTAAGCAAAGAGAAATAGAAAAATTAAGCAAGCAGAGGCGGACTAGCCTGGAAGGATCTCTGGAGGCAGATGAGCGTGACATCTCAGTTGGATGACAGGAGTGATGTTCCCATCAGAAACAGAGCAGCTCAGGGTTGCTGTGTCCTCCTCACATTCATACAGTGTACTTTCTACATGTTTTTGTATAATCTAAATAAAAAATAATACACTTGCAACAGACCTCTTTCTATACTGAACTAGTTGAGACAGCAAGGCATCAAGAGCAGCTGTACTGTTAAAGAAAAGTGTATTTACTTTAACTACCCACATGTACACACATTTATACTAACTGATGGTAACCCAGAAGCAGACACTCAAGCATATTACACCTACCTGAACCTTAACCTCCAATTCTTTCACTTCTGTCTAAAACAGAGCTGGAGATGGTTATCTATGCTTTTATTTAATCTCATTTCGACTATTGTAGCAGCCTTTTTTTTATCTTTTTTTAATAAAAAGAAGCTGGGCGAGTGGTGGGGAACCATGACCTTTATCTTGCAAGTTTGTGATGTTTCCCACTTACATGCAGCTGCTTTTATTTTTTGCTTTCATCATAATAATTACCAATTATAAAGCACTTTGTGGCTTTAAACCTGTGGAAAGTACTATGTATATAAGTTTGACTTACTTATTTACTTACATGTTTACCTTATCAGGAAAAAGTGCTTTAAAACAAATGTAGTTAAAACTGTTGTAGTAATAAAATTAATACAATTCAGGAATTCCAGTTGTTAAACTCTTTAAACTCATAATTTTCTTTTTATAGAGTATTCAAGTGTTTCTCCAGGCAAAAGTAGAATTATACTGTTCCCATCATCTTCATATGTATAATATAGCATAAATTAAAGTCTCAACTGACTCGGGAATGTGTGCTTACACATGACTGATGCTGGATATAGTTTTTTCCTGGCAAGAGTTGACACAAGTTCAATTCTCCATTTCAGTGCTGCCGTTGTCTTTACCTTGTTATAAACTCCATTCTCGTTCTAATCTTCAGGATTCCAGGACATAGTCAGCGCCAGGTCAATGGCCTGTGTGGGGTGAACAGGGCAGACAGCTGCTGGTCATTGTTCTTAATGACAGCTCCATCTGCTTCCCTTCCCTCTCCCCAGTGCACGAACAAATTAGCCGGCACAGAAACTCACTCCAAGTCCCTGAACTCTGCTCTGCTGTTTTTCTTGGCTTGTCTTGCGCTGGGAGAGTTTTAGCTTGTGTTTCTGTGTGTAGTTTGTGATATAAGATTTTTAGCAATGCCACACACAACAACACTGCTTGTAGCTTAACAAAGGACATAAAAAGAGCCTGGTATTCTGTAAGTTTAAAAGCTAGGATGCTGCCTTTTCTAATGGATACAACTGTACTGCGGCTTGTGCAACTACACAAGCTTTGTGAGACTATGGGAGCCTTTTTACAAACAATACTTAATATTTTTTTGTTGTTTTCTACAATCTATTCTAAGGTTAGTCTGTAATTAAAGCTCTCAACATTTTAATGAGAACTTTTGCATTTACAGAACGGCTCAGTGATCCCAAAAAATATTTAAGTTGCTAAATATTTACGACTGTCCCTTGAACGCCCCCTCATGTGAAGTTAAACTGATCTCCTTCAGTTTGTGTTATGAGGCTCTTCTACAGCTGTTTTCAAGACATGCATTTGGACATGGTTCAGAGCCGGCTTGTTGAGAACAGTGGACACACAAACGGGGGAGGAGGATGTTATACCATTACAGGACAGTGATTTGGAGCCTGTCTCAGTACTGCTTTCTCTTCCACCCATTTCATAGCTCCCTCCACCACATACCCCCCTCGAGGGGGTTCAGCCCTCTGCTGGTAATGACCATGCTACAGACAGGACTTTTAAGCCATGGTGCCTTGCCGGAGCCATAGTGTAAAAATAAAAAAGGAAAAGAAAACCCATGACTCAAGCCAGTGCCTAGGGGAGGTAGTGGAGTCTTTGGAGGAAATTGACAGTGTGGAGCTCAGCAGCCCCAAGGTGCACCCCAGCCCTGCTCAGGCTCAGAAGCCCTGCCAGGGAGGGTGATGAGGTAGCTGGGAGAGGATGTGGGGCCTCAGGCAAGAAGACATGCTGCAAAAAAAATATAAAAATCTATACCAGAAAGTTGCAACAAATAACAAATCTTAAAGTAAGTTTAAAAAATATATATAGTTTTTTTCTGTTGAAATTAGGTATATTTGCCTTAGTAAATGTAAATAATTTAAACTGTTAAAATCTTATGAGATTGTGTTACACATTTTATCTTTTAAGTTAACAGAATGAAATGAATGTCATTGCATTTATATTCATTTGCACTTTTTTGCCCACTTTAAAAAGCCAATAAAATGTGAACAAAGAAAAATATTAATTTCTTCCCACATGTGGACACAGACAGCCTGCACACATTCCTGTCCTTGGTAGCTCAAGCATGTAGCCATGTAATCTGCGTTCCACTTCTTATTGATGAACTTCACAAGTCCGGAGGGCACATTGCTGCACCATCATACCATACTCTACCGTAGATGGTAGAGTGACTGCTCCGGCTGTTAGTGCTGGATGGTCCAGCCTGCTGAGGAAGCAGTAGACGGTAATCTGCTCCGTCACACTCCAGCTCTCCTGCGGGACTGCAGGGATTAAACTCAGCACAGGATATAGCCACCGCCAAATGCATGACCGTGCCAGGAATTTCCATGTAATTGTGAACGAAGCTCCGTGAGCTCTCCCTTTCCATCTCCTCCTCTCCATCATGCTATAAATATCACCAAGACTCCCCAAAGGCACCGAATGCCAAGAAGCAGGCAAGAAACCAAGACTGAGTTACAAGGACACAAGAAGGTGTGAATAAAAGTGACATGTAATATGTTTTTTTCTCATGTCACTCCCTGATTTTTTTCAGAGCAGGAAACATACACACTTTACGTATGTACACTGCTCATACTTTACAGTGTGAAAGCTTGTTGGAACATCAGTAGAATTCAAAAGTCCTCATCCAAGGTCACTGCTGCATCTAAGAAAAGATGCATAACTTCATATTTATTTTCAGATTAAGCTTATGTTAAAGCCATTCGGATCTGGATACCTTCTTAAGATGATACATATTCTCATTTAATCTTTTTAGGTATATTTTTTTAGAATATCCTTTCTTGCTTTAGACTGAAATTTAGATTTTACCTCAGAAAATGTCTTCATCTTCATCTGATGTGATGTAATAGAATCTTCAAAGTCTTAGAAAGCTCTTATGAAAACAAATGAGTTCTCAGTCATTTTACAAAGTGGGTTAGGACCCTAGCTGTCCTTGAGAAGCACTCTAGCATAGCACCAGTCCTACAGGAAGTGTGAGGTTTGGCCCACCATCTTACTACCCCAAGAAAGCATGATGAACACGCACTCATGGAAAGTTCCAGACACCCAGTCCCATTTGTGGAACTTTTGGGGCTTTGGCTCATTCACCAAAATGCAGACAAGACATGCAAATTGTCCAAATGGGACTGTATGATATAAACAACACTCCGGGAGATGTGCGGGAGACTCAGTGGCCAAAAGCCACAAAGTGTCCACCCAGGCAATTGAAAATGCATGGCAGGCAGCCAGGGGCCTCAACAACTGTCCAAAGGCGACTGAGAGAGGTCTCAGACTGGGCCTTGTTCATCTGCAGCAGGCCATCCAGCTGAGCTGAGAGTACAGAGGCTATAAGCAATGTTACCAGGATTTTCCACAGCGTTGCAAGCACTTGCTTATGAATAGAAAAAATATGGAAATGTGTCATTCAGTGGTTACAAGGTCTCGAAAGTATTATATATGCATTCACACAGTGGAGCAGATACACACTTATACACACATGTACAGTGAACCCTACATATCCTCCTGTGTTCGTTAGCAGACATCCTTTCTTCCTGAATGCTTCCCTATTATAGCCCAAAACCCTTGACAGGTGTCAGCTGTACTCAGCTCACCAACTCTCCAAAGCCTCCCCAGAAATAATCCGCTTCTTTTTTCCATTCCTCATCTCCCACAGTAGATTTCATCACAATGTCTGGACAAATTCAAGCCGAGTTGCTGACTTTTATGGGAAAGACGTTTATTTTGATTCAATTTAAATCCTATCTTGGGGGGTTGATGGGGGTGGGATCCCCCCTCAATTTCTGTCTTGTCCTCCTCTGTTTCCGTCCCCACCCTCTGCTGCTTCTCTCTGTTGGGCTTGGAGGCTTGTGTCATGTGGAATGTGTCTTCGCCGAAGCAACTCGAGGACACTAGGAAGCCATTTCCATTTTCACAGTCAACCGCAATCCCCCCCCCCAACCCGCCCCTTCTTGTGGAACACTGTCATTTAACTTTCCCTCGTTTGAGTGTGCAGAAAAGCCTTCAGGTTTTAAAGGGACTTGATCCCCTTTTCCAGACATATTCCCAGGGGATTAAGCAGTGAGGCCCAACTAAAGCACCCTTAATCAAATCAAAATAAATAGCCCCCTTTACAATAGAGGATGCCACATTTTCCATTTCTATTTTCCAGGGGATTTGTCCCAGGGAGGGGGATATTGCCTGCAGAGGGAATAGTGTTATATGCTCCCTGTGCGGGGGGGTGTACACCACTCACATATACAGTAGGTGTCTTCAAATGTGCCTGAATGTATATACATGTTGTCTTTGACAGCATGGTGATTCTCTTTCAGCTTGTATTAAGGTTGGAGTGGAGCTGGGCTTTTAAAACCAAAATTGAGGGGTTTAAGTGTGCCTTAGGAAAGCTTCTGGCATCATGGTCATGTGGCACTCCAGGGCAGCAAGAAAGCATTTACTGCAGATTAGAGTTCCTCTCGAGTGTTTCACAAAGTCAGCCTTAATCTTGGCAATTGTTCCCAGGGCTATCCAGCAACCTGCAGCAGTAAAATATGTCACCAGAAACACACCCTAAATAGTTTTTTCCCTGCATCCACTGTACTTTGTAGAGGTCATGAATGAGAATTTAGTTCTGCTCTTTACATTTTCCTCACTTCTCATCTGTCACAGTGTTTTTTTCGAGACGGATGAAATTGTTGTATGTGTCATTGTTGTAGCTATATCTGTAGAAGTTGACAAACGCACTCCATTTCTCTTCAATGAGCTGATTTATCAAACCCACGTGCATCTACTATATTACTCATCATTTTAGAAGTCACAGACGTGGTCTGTGTAAGATAAATATATTCTAGGTGATTCATGTGTCATCTCATAGTGTCATCTCTTTCCAGGTAACTACCCTCAACCCTCTAACTTCACTGGGACAGCCAGTACCAGCTACAGTGGTCCGGGACCCGGCATGACTAACAGTCTGGGGATAAATGCTACCAGCCCCATGCACGGTCAGGGGGCCGGACAGCCCATACCTGGAGGACGCAGCCAGGGCCCAGGCAGGCAGAACAGACTTTACCAGTCCGTGGGTCCCATTTCACCAAGCATGTCGCAGCCAGCCGGGCCAGGAATGGGTCCTCCATCTTTGGGTAGTTCAAACCGTAAGGCCCATGAAACAGCAGCAGCTAGCATGCCGTCATCTGCCAACTCAGTTCACAACAGGTAGGAGTTCAGCAAAAACTGATGTCTAAATTCTTATAGAAATGTTGTTTTTTTAAAGATTAGCATATTTCTCTGCTTTATTCTGTCTCATTAAATCTAACAGGAAAGTGTGTCCAAACCTTTGACTGGCAGTGAATATGCGCATGCAATAAAGTGTGCACAAATTAATTTACTACTCATAGTTATGCTATCAAAAAATAACAAAAAGTATAATTTTATAACAGAAATGCTTTATTCATACTATCTGCTGAGATTGGGGCCCAGTAATAATCTCTGTCTACATCACTGTCTGCTAAGTGACTTTTTATGTGAATTTTGTTGATTTTTTTTGCTCTCAGGGCTTCCATTTTACTGTGAGCTGTCTATAGATCTGCCTTATGAAATTTTTTTCCCACACATCTCATAAAGTGCCTGACAGTTTTATATCTGGCTCAGCCAGACATATTGGCTTGTGAGAAGGCAATGTGGTATGAATACAGTATTGTCAAAACCTAAAAGAAGAAAAAGCAAACCTCAGTTTTAACTGTGAAAACACCAGAGGCGTGGGTGATGCTGAGCACCTTCACACAATTACAAAGCACTTTGATGCAACAGCTGGGTATGAGTTAAGGGTTATTATGTTTCCATCAGGGTTGCAGCTCTGACTGTATGAGTGATCATGGTGCTGGAGACAGGGATTGTTGTTATGGGATTGTGTGGGTAGTAAACCTTTGCTGAACCCTGCCAGGGGAACTTGTGAAAACATGGCTGTCGCCTAAGAGGAAGGATGAATTTCTCCACTTCCTCATAACCATGCATGTTTTTCCTAACAATGCATCATGGGAGCGGTTTCACCAGTGTTCTGCAGGCTGACGTGGCAGATTAAAATCCAGTATGTCAGTGCTTTCCTAGATTTGCCAGACTGAAGATTTTGAGCCAGTTACAATGTTTAAGATAAAACTATCTCTTTTTCTTGGCGGTGTCCAGGCTGCCTCCATATGCTAGGTCACAAGCCTACATGCAGCCCACTCTCACCCACTGGCCCCATTCTTCCTTCATATGTCCACCACCTTCACCTCCACCCAGACCTCACCATCTTCCCATTTTGCCACCCTCACATTCACAACAACATAGGTAGGTCCGCCATCACCATGTGTGTGACGTGTGTTGTTTTGTGAGTGTTGTTGTGTCACATGACTAAATTTAACTGCAATTCATTAAGCAAAACATAAATCTATTAATCATGAAAAGCTCCCCTCATGGAAAAAAGGGGAGTCATCATTGTTAACACTATGCCATCATCAATGTAGTCATCAGTGTCATAACAGGCTTCTCTTAGTCACTTTAATGGCACCATGAGGATCATGCATGCACACACACACTGATATCATTTGAGATGATGCACATTGGGTTAAGAAGTGCCTTACAGTATTTGTGATTAATTAACTGCATCATGGGGTTCAATGTTGCGCACACACACACACACAGAGTTATGTGCACATGCAGTGATACAAATGCTAGACAAGCCATTAAGAGAAGGCTTGGCTGTCAATAAGAAGTGGCATGACATGATCCCCACTGCTGGGACCAATCAGACCTTCTGTCAGTCTTTCCTCAATTCCTCACATTGGCCAAGATGCCGGAGAGGTGTCGGTCACTGCAGTGCTGCTGGAGGAGAGAGCTTCCTCGCTCCGGTTCTTATGCTGTTTACAAATCTGGATTAAGTTATTTATTTTAAATCATGTCATCTGTTGCTTTGTTTGTTGTTTTATCTCATTCTTTGGTGTTCAGCTGTAACATGTTGTTCTTACCTCACATTGGAAGCAAAAACTGGTTTGCTGATGAGGTTTTTCTTTTGAACTTCTGTTCAAAATTTATTTCTTTTTTTTTGTATTCAAGCTTTGTTACTGTGTTTATTTAGACCACAGTATCGCCTCAGTACAATGAAGAAAAAACAGGCAAATTCTGTGATCTTTAGGATTAACAGAAGACTTCTGTAAGCTAGTTAAAGTAAAAAAATATGTGCTCACCAGATAAAAATGCATGCAAATGCATGCCAAAGCAAATCAGTGTTGGACTTAGTTGTCCTACTTTATTTATTTAGTATTCTTGCAGACTAATTTCATGGACCTTTTTTTTTTTCTTTTTCTTTTTTTTTTCTTTTTGCAGAATATTCTCACCCTCACTGTTGTCCGCTGTCGCTCATTCTCCTCCTTTCATCCTTCCCCGTATGCTTCTCCTCTCTCTCTCTCCTCCCACCTGTTTCACTCTTTTTACCAACTCTCCCAACTGTTTTGCCCTCTTCGTTTCCGTGCTGCTCTGTTATCCTACCCAGACTGTTTTATCTCGCTCAGTCTTTTTTCCTTCCAATTTGCTTTTTGTTCTTCGCCGTCTCCAACACAGCCTTGTTATGTTTTTCTTCCTTAGATCCCACTTTAGAACATCTGAGGGAGATCAGGAGAAAATTGGCCTCCGAAAAACCTGCAGTTAAAGGCTCCAGCGCCCCGTTTGTGCTCCAGTGCAACATTGTGAAACATTCAGACTTACTTCTCTGTCAGAGAAACAACTTGTTAGTCACAGTGCATGTGTCTGTTTTTGCCCTTTGATGAGTAAACCCAGGCTGCTGCAGCCGCCCGTTACCAACCTTCCATATCAGAGCTAGTTAGTTAGCAGCGGTATCACGTGCTAAGCTCTGTTTCTTTCCTCTCTTTTTCTTTTGCACGTTCCTTTTCTTCATTCCTACCAATCACCCTCTGCTTTTCTGCCTCTCATCTCCATCCTCTCCTAACTCACACACACACCTCATTTACTTGTAGACTCACTCTGACTTCATTACATTGAGTGAAAAGTATTCTAAATGAACAGAGGAGGACCACTTCAGAAATCCCATGGCTGCAGGCGTGGGTTGAGATTAAATCTTCATTAGGTGTGGGGTATGGAGTGCTTGTTTGTTATTTTTCTGTTTGTTTGTTTGTTTTTTTTGTTTGTTTTTTTCTCTTTTGTTTTGGTTTTTTTCTACTGAGCCATCTCAAATTTTTTTCCCCACTGGAGGACTGGAATGTATAACAAATGTCCCAATTTTATTGGTTACTCGGTTTGATGTGGTTGGTGGAGAGTGTAAAAAATGTCCCGGTGTTTATTTTCTTACAAAGTCTCAGAACATATTTTTCATCTTTGCATTGGTATTCCAGTAATATACTGTGAGATTGGAAATTGTCGAACTGGTAATTGGGCTGATTTTCAGGATAAAATGTCAAAAAAAGCAGATTTTGTGCGTTTAGGCATCGGCTTGGAGTCAGTCTGATATGTTTAAATTACATAGACAATATAAAGGCAGAGGAAATTGTATGTTTGTCTGGAAGAAAGGTAAATCACAAGATTTTTTAAAGGTTGGAGATTGATGTTGGAGGATTTTTATTTTTTTATCTTTTCTGGAAAAGAGAGAACACAAAGTATTAAAAGGTATAAGCTTTTCTTGGCAGCAGCTTCTGAGGATGGAATTGGCTTTTCAAATGACTTTCCAGCGCTGCCGGCGACATTCTACAAAAAGTTCCTCGAGCTATAGGAACAGGCGAGCTGTCGTAAAAATAAGCACTTAGTTGAAGAGCAAAGCTCGGGAAAAAAATGAGCCATAAATAAAAAGGAAATTGAAGGGAGAAAAATGTTGGATGAGGGAAGAAGAGAGGAGAGGAGAGTGCTCCCAGGCAAATCCTCGCCAAATAATTCATTTCTGACCTCCTTAGTAAGTAAATTTGCTAAATAAATAAGAGCAGCGCTTGAATGTCAAGAACGGGAGATGCTGCCTGTGGCGCTTTGTCGCTCGCAGTCTTGGCAGCGCTGCAGAGCGCTCTGCTTTCATTAGATGGGCAAAATAAATGGCTTCTGCTCCATCCATCCATCCTGAGCTGTTTGATGTTTGGAGTGAGGGGAGGGAGAAGTAGCTTTTCTCTGGATTTAATATGTTAAAAGCTGTCCTTTTATTATTTGTGTTGGGTTTATTCTGGTCTACCCTCAGTGCTGTATGCTTGTGTGTGTGTAAGTGAGTGTGCATGGCAAGTTGAGTCAGGAGTTCGGAGGAGCAATGAGCCCAAGCTGCTCTAAGAACAGATTGGGTCCATATATAATTCATAGCCTCCAGCCGATCCACTCCATCCATTTTTCTCTTACTATTCCTCCACACACACACACCTAAACATGCAGCAGGCAGAGGGATCGATAGGGAGGGCCTCTCAGCCGTCACACGGTACTGCAGTCCCAGCGCTTCTGCTGTCTCGTCCAGTTAGCAGCACTGGGAGGCATCGGCATGGCCTGTCACCACGAATGAAGGACAAAGCCACTGCCACTTCTAGAGAGAAACCGTCAGCTGGTTGGCTGGCACCTCGTAACCATGGCATCCCCTTGGCAACGGCACCCACCCAGCGTGCAAACACAAGGACACGCTGAAACACACTTCAACACACACATGCACTCTGCCTGTGGTTTAACAGTGGCCTTCTCTGATGCCCTTCACACATGTGGACAGAATAGCAAAAGAAACAACACGGCTATGTGTGTGGGGGGGGGTGTGGGTGTTTGTTGGGAATTAAAGAAAAAGACAGCAGGTTTTGTGTTTAAATGCATTTTAAAAATCTTTATTAAAGGTGGACAGACCCAACAAAAGAATCTATATCTGCTAAGTCTACATCTTCATGAAATTACAGGAAATTCCCTTCTCAGGCGAACTTATATCTTTCTTTTCCAGTGTACTTTTTTTCTCTTCTTCCTCCTCTGGCCAAGCCTAGACAATAAGCTGGCTGTGAACTGGCCGGTCAGTCACCACTCAGGCTTCTTCTTGCCTTAATTCCCTCCCTCTTTCCTCACTTCTTCCTCACTCACTCTTTCTCTCTGCAGCAACAGGATACTCTTTTTTTCTTTTCTTTTCTTTTTTTTTGCTAGCGCAAAGGTGCCCAAGAGCAAGATGAATGTGCTGTTCCGTCCCCCTCCTTACCCCATCCCCCCATCCCTGATAGCAGCACATGCATATATTAAGTGTGATTAAACGCTGTGCGGTGCCTCCATCAAGTGCTTTCTAATGGGCTTTTTTATGACATGAATTAGTCATAATGGGAGAGCGCCACAGTCAAACACCACCAACTACTGTTGTTGATATTGATTTGTTTTTTTTAGGCATTCACACTCAAACATCTGCTTGTGTTGCTTAAGAATGTAAAGAGCCCTTTTTACAGTGTGATTGAGTGAAGGTATTCAACATCTATAAACTTATTCTCCCAGGCTGGGAGTTTGCACACAGAATTTTCTATTTATTTATTTATTTACTTGAAAAAATGAAAAATCAAAAGGTAAATTTATTTCTGTGTCTTGACTCACACAAAGCTTTTTAGGGAACATGTAGGCAGCAAACGAAGAAGACTATTCCCCCCCATTATAGGAAAATGGGGCCAGATAAGCATGGATTTGGTGTGCTTGTTTCTTTGCCATGAAGCTCCCCTGTGCACCTCAGCCCCCATAGAGGGATTACATATGTATCATCAGCCGTGCTCTATGACTAATTACATCTGTGAGATGAGATTATGGGGAGGTTTACCAAGCCAATCCCTTCTCTCAGGCAATGAGTATCGGTTCCAACAGGAGGTATTACATTATGTGTCTGTGTGAGTGTCTGAAAGAGAGAAAGATGCCAGTTAGGAGAGCATTGACTGACATGTAATCCAGATAGCATTTTTCTTTTCGTCCACATAAAGAGCTCTGCATCTTGCTCCAGATACTCCCCCTTGTGTCCTTTCCTGTTCACATCCTTTACATTTGCCTTTGCTACCATGTGACTTTCTCAGCTCTTTTTTTTTTATCTTCCAGTCCTTTTTAGACATGGTTGTCCAGGAGATAATCTTGAGTCAGCTGGATATGGACCAAATTGTTACAAACACAGTGTTCCCATTCAGCCCCTGTGTCACCTGCCTGTCACACACTGCCATATTCTGCCTTCAGTCGCACACACATGCACACACGGACGGCTAGTATTCAGCAGGTTGCAGATAAGCCCCTCGAATGTCACCTGCAACACCATTTGATGAACCGCCTCAGAAAGATAGGGGAGGCTGAGTGAGGGGAGTTGAGCGGCATTGATTTTTGCTGTCACCATGGCAACAAATAACATGATCCTCTCCAAAAGCACACCTTAATTAGTTAAATTATGACTTGTAGGATAAGGAGAGAGAGGAAGAGTAGGAGAAAAGGGAATTGGGGATGGGGGGAGGGTGTTTGCAGGGAAGATGAGATTCTTCTTTCTTTTTTGATGCTTCATGCTCATCTTCAGTCTTTCAGAAGAGCTGTTTGTTTGATTAGGGATATGTTGTGTTTTTTTAGACTGACTTTCAAATACACATGCAGTTCAGTTTTTACTACAGCAGTGAAGTAAACAGACTGCCAAGTATCATCTCTGTGATTATGTGACTTTTCTTCCTCTGCAGCTTCTGTTGTTACCAGCTTCTTACCACAGCCTGTTATTATATTCTGGGTCTAACTGGATCCATGTCTACTAGATCTGCTAATGTTTTCTCCTCTGTGTGTGGTAGGCAAGGCAACTACCAAGGACCTGGTGTCAACCAAGCAAGCACTGTCCACTATAATGCTTCAACAGGCAACAATAGTTCAGTCACAAGCAACGCAGGTCCAGGCTACAATATTCCACCTTCAGGTACCTTAACTAAAGTCTATGATATGAAATGATATGGGTTGTCTATACAGTGGTTGGTTTTAGCAGACGAACAACAAAAAGAGATCTTCATTGATAGTACAAATGCAGATACCTTTCAAGTTCAATTTTTTTTAATTCTTCAGCTTTTTAAATTCAACTTTCAACAGATATTTAAAGAAATGAGGTTTTAACTTCCTTTGGTGGACATTCCCCATGTTAAAATCTGCAGAATAAATAAAAAAAAATAAAGGAGAACCTGAATCCAAGCTCTCTTTGTTAAGTATATTGTGCCACTCAAATTAAATAAGAAATCAAGCATTTTCTTCAGCAAGGCTGGACCTTCAGTAACCAAAGATCATTGTGGTGCACAACTTTTCCTTTCAGCCATTCACCCTGCTGTCCTCTTGCTAAATTCAGAGAAAAAAATCTCTATCACAAAAAGAGAGGTGGTTTTGATTCAAAGTCAAATATCAAACTGTATAACATTAAGAAAACGTTAAAGACATTAGAGAGCCAAGGTCTCTCAAAACTAAAAAAAGACCTCTTCTTTCTGTCTTCTTTCTAAGAAATATGCAGCTGATAGTATGAAAAGAAGTCTTAAGGATCTAATTTCTTCTTCTTTAAGAAGCATAAAAAAACCACACCAGCATCTCTTGAATGCTAACCTTCAATCCCATGGCCTTTTTGAATTTGTGAAAACATGGATGTGCAGCCAGCTGGGTTCAGAGGTTGTGCTGGCTTGCTTTTATTGGAATCTATATCTAGTTCCCTTTCAGATTTTTCCCAAAGAAGCAACCTTTTCATACTTTTCTTTTTAGTGTTCTTTTTGACATGAATGGACAGGATTGGAGAAGTCTTTAGAGTGCAAAAAGAATGAACATGACATTTCAACTGTTGTCTGACTTTGTCTATGACATTATGCGTGCATTGTCAAGCAGCTTGCAGCTCAAACAAAGAGAGCTTCATTAAAACAAATTGCACACAACATAATAGAAAAATGACAAGTATGTTTAGCTGCAGTGTTGGCATACCTATTGTAAAAGTATTTTTTTAAATACAGACTCCATAAACCTGTGTTTGCTTCAACAACAGTTCACTCAAAACAATGTCAGTTATTATAACAAAAACATAAGTTATTCTTATACTTCATTTAATGTTCTTTCTTCAGTATTTGGAGCTTTTGTGAAAAGTTCTGCACACCTATTTTTTTTTATTTTTTTTTTGTAAATGTTTTCTTATTTCTGTTGAAGGAGCCACGGGACTCTTAGGGGATGGCATAATGAGCCCAGATGGCAAACAGAAGATGGACGTCAAAGATGATAGTGGCATGAACAATGAGCCACACAAGCCAAAGGTACTTCTTTAACCATTTTCACATCCTGTTTTGTTTGCAGGTCCCTTTTTACTTTGAGTTTTTTCTGTTTGCTTTTGTTTTATCATCTAAATGAAGCAAACCAAATCTGATCAGCATATGCTGCCTCAGCACAGTGGGCTCTTTCTCTGTTGTTTTCTCACCATATTTAATGATTTGTTTAACATTTGCCATTCCTAATGTTTTCCTCGCTTCGTTTTTGCCCGCAGCACTCTCTTCTTGCTGATGTTTTGGCAGCTCAAGCTGCAATAAAGAGAGAAACACAGGGAGAAAGAGAGGGCTTGGCATCTGCAGTACACACATGTACTAACACGCATTCAAACACAGTACAGAGATACGGAGCATAAACACAGGCACACACACACACCCATGTCTCAATACACAATGCTGACTTCTCGTTTTGACCTACAACAGCAGCTCGGCTTGGTTCAGCAACAACAAAACTCTGCTCTTTGCTCTTTTTCTACTCCCTCTCCCTTGTTTTTGCTTAATAACCCCTCTTCAACACACATGCACACGCCTCCATCACAACCACTACACATCTTTTCCCTCCAAATCCCTGCCTTTTCTTTTGCTGATTACGGTAGAAGGGCCTTTTGAATTATTTAAGGCAGCCTGAGCAGCCAGATAGACCCCCAGTGCTCCCAAAAGAGATGATCTGTCTGCCAAGAGAGAGAAAACGAGTTAGAGATTCAGAAAGAGAGACAGGGAAAGAGAGGGGCAGAAAGATAAGGTTTTTGCTGACATGAGCATTCTGTGCGCAGACCAGAAGCACTTGTCAAGCTGTTGTTCCTTCTTTCCCAGTCTCTTTCACACACACACGTTAAGAAGCAGTGAAGAATCCTGCAGACACACTTAAACACATGTGCATGTGAGGTAACGTGGAGTAATTTACACAAAGAGGAGTCTGTATCATTCTGATCTTCATGGATATTAAATATCTTACAAAGACAAATACAAACACAACATGCAGCACGTAAACTAACACAGTCACAGATGTGCACAAAAGACATGCCACACACTAACTCGCATTTCAGTTACGCATTTCAAGTGAAAGAAAATCCTGACCCAGTTAGATGAGTAGTGCTAGGAAGCTTTGTTTTTTTGCCATATTATATAAAAATCAGTTTTGTATTTTACATTTGTTTAACCTTTATTTAACCAGGAAATCATTCACATTCAAATGACCGTTTCAATCCTAATAGTCAATTCATTTGTTGCTTCCTCGTTTGTGCATGCAGTTCCAACAAACACCAACAAGACAGGTCGAATGTAAAGGAAAGAATTTAAGGAATACCAGTTAAAGCATTACCATGAGATATTATTGAGTACGTAATCACTTTAGAAAGGTCTTTAATGTCAATTACATGCCATTTGGTAAATGTCGTACTGCGTAGGTCACATTATTTAATCAGTCTTGCAGATGAGTTGTTGAACAACCCTTTTGTCTGAAGAGTTGGTTTTCTGCATTTAATACAAATAAAATAACAATGCAAAATATATGCAAATCAGTTTAATTGCATATTTATAAATAACACAAAGATAAAATATGACATAAAAATTATCTCTTTTTTTTATTATTAAAAAGCAGAAAAACAAAAAATTGAAGAAGAAAATTTTTCTGTAGAAATATATTGCTCCAAAAACTGTATATATTGTTTAGCATTAATAGTGCCTTCACAGATGTGCAAGTCACCCGTGTGCACTGATGCTCCACCTGAACCACCCTTTAGGCTGTTTTTTTTTTTTTTTTTTTTTTTTTCACCGATAACAAATTGGAAATATGTTGTCTTTGTTAGCCAGGACATTGTAATGTGTTATGATTTCCATATACTATATAATCTAAAATTTTGCTTTAGACATGCAGCTCCCTTAGGTAATGTGGGGGGCATATTCATATGAGAATGTATATGCTGGTTGTATTTTCAATTTTAATATTTGTTTTAAATGATTTGCAAATCACAACTTTCGTTAAACGCTCTCATGTGTTTAATAAATCCATAACAGGGCATTGTCTTTTAAAAGCTGGTCTTCTAATGAAATCTAAAAGCAATCCATAGTCAAAAGTACAAACCCCTGAAATGTCATTTATCTCCATTCTGCAGCTACAGGACGGTTACATGAACAATAACAGCAGCAGTGTGTCTCAGCCAGCCACTCCAGGGGGCGCCCTGCCCGTGCCCTCCCCCCTCTCACCCAGCCCTGCCAGCTTGTCCTCCTACCACGGAGACGACAGCGACAGCATCAGCAGCCCTCCATGGCCTCTCAAGACTCCCTCCAGCCCTGTAAGAACTGGAAAACATGTTTATTTGACATGAATATATTAATGACTCCTTAATACAGTGTAAGTTAGACACAAACACTAAAACAAAACACTGAAATAAATTTCTGTTTGTGAACAAGCAGAAGGATTATTTTGTAATTACTTGATCCAAAGTGGGTTTTTAACTAAAGTTATCTTAAACTGGAGTAAAGCCAAATATTGTTGTGTGGGATTGAACTTTGTCCATTAACTTGAACTTGAGGGAGATGAATGTTCTGTGAATTGTCTTTGAAAATATAAAAACAGGCTTCACACTGAACCAAAATGATGCAAAGAAGTGTTTGTTTGTGTTTGGTCATTCAACTGAGGGGCCCACTTCAGAATGTGTAAATAGGGAATGAATCTTTAATGATCACAACTGGATGAGTGTGTTTTTTTATCAGATCAACTTGTAAACATGTTTAAATTCTAGATCTAAGCCATTTTATTGTGTTTGTGCATAATCTACAGTTTTTAAAAAGATTGGAAAAATAATTTAGATGTGTGAAATTTCAATTAGACTGCCACAGAGACTCTAAGACCCCTTTCATAAATATAAAGTGTTTCTATTCTTTTGTCCTCCGGAAGGCCAACCCCAACTCCTCCTCCATCAGTGGTGAGCGAATCACACGGCTGTATGAGCTGGGGGCGGAGCCAGAGAGGCGAGTTTGGGTGGAGCGATACCTGACTTTTATGGAGGACCGGGGCACACCTGTTGCTCAGCTTCCAGCTGTGGGCAAGAAGCCCCTGGACCTCTGGAAGCTCTATATGGCTGTTCGAGAGATAGGAGGACTCGCCATGGTAATGCACCGGGGACAAACTTAAAATAGTAATGGTGGGACAATGTCAGGGAAAACATACACCTAACAGACTTTAAAGGAGTATTTTATGGAGAACTTAGCCACAATAAAGTAAAGTCATCTCACCCGGGTGATTTGCATGTACTGGTGCGCTTGTAAGTGTTAAGAGATGTCTTCAAGAGAGAAATATACATAAAATAGAATTTTGGGAGACAACCTACAATGTCACAAGGCACAGCTTTGTCCATCTGAGACTCCCATGTGACAAAAAGCTTTACATACCAAATGTTTTTGGCACGTTTTGCACTGGACATCTAACTCTTACGCATGCACGGTTGCATATGTGCTTCTATAGTGACAATCACTCTTCTTCTACTTAAAGATCTATAAAGATATTTCTGAACAAATCACCTTAAAATTTGGGAAAATATTGTTTTGTAAAACATTATTGCAAGTGTGGAAGCATTTCCTATACGTACTACATTTGCATTGATGCATTTACACAGCAAAACAGTAAAAGTTAGGGAAACTCTTTTACAATAAATAAGAGTATTTACTTACTTTAAGTGGTTTTTGTCTGTTTTGACAACTGGAGGAATGGAAATATCTTCATGAATCTTTTCTGTCCAAACAAAGATTTAAATAACAAGACTTCCCAGCTGTTTCTGGTCTGAACCAGCAACCTTCCCAGATATGATAATATATCCCAAATATTCCTAGAGATAAAAAATATTCCTGAAGAAATGTTTTTTACATTTTCTTCTTTTGGATGCTGCAGTATTCGGTATTCATTCTAGTATCTTTCCCCTTAAGGTACGATCTCTAGTTTCCAGTTCATCCGGTTCATTCCCGACATCTCTGTCTTCCCTCAAATTACAGCCCCTAGTAATCTTGCCTATAGTGTCACCCTCTGGTGACACTCTCCAACTATTTTATTTACTTTAATATTACAGAAATATGTCTGATTAACATTTTTTTTGCAGCTTTTTATTATTTTATTTGACTATAATATGCACATCATTAAAAAATCTGGCTGGGCCAGTGGTGGAATGGCTGATCCTTCCATCAGACCAGGTTCTGCAGACTTTTTGCTTTACAGTGTAGTTCTAATATTGGGATCAAAACTCACACTTGTGGTCCACCATACACCTGTATACTTTACTTCTTGAAAGAAAGGACATTAGCACAACTAAATGCCATTTATTTCCTTAGTATCTCAATATGCGATCCTCTCAATCCATTCAAACTATCCAGGTCAACAAGAACAAGAAGTGGCGTGAGCTGTCCTCCACCCTGAATGTCGGTATGTCCAGCAGCTCTGCCAGTGCGCTGAAGAAGCAGTACATCCAGTATCTGTTTGCCTATGAGTGCAAGATGGAGAGAGGAGAGGAGCCGCCAGCAGACAGCAACAACAGCAGCAGCATTGCTGGAGGAGATGGCAAGAAGCAAGTCAAGATCCAGCCGCCTTCTCCTGGTAAGTCCTGAAAACAGAGTTCTATTCTCTCTCCCATCTGTCAGCAGCCAGACAGCAGGTGCTGTTGATCAAACTAGATTTGATCTATGATCCTTGCAGCTGTGTAAAAATCTTCTAGTGAACAAAGCTGCTGCATTTGCATTATGGAAGGCTGCCAGAAATCTTAGTTAAAATGTTGCATTTGTAGTTTCATACATGCCAGGGCAAGTAAATATTATTATTCCATTTAAGATAATAAAATGAAGAAGAAAAATAGCAAACATGGTTGCGCCCTGGATACATGAACACTACTTAAAACCCAAGAGAAATGAGTGAAAATTATGACTGTGTTGATGAGGGGATTCATAGTAAATTAGAGGTGAATTCTGATACATCACCCCTTGTACCTCCAACCCTGAGACTCAGCTTTATTTGATTATGGCACATTAAAAGGTTAAGTAATAATGTTTTGGTGCACTAGCACAACACAAAGGGCACTCATTGTTTGTGTATTACCTGTTTACGCTACGTGTCCCTGTGCACAGTTATGAAGTGATAGAGAGTTGATACAAACAGAGAGGTGGGGTTGCATCTCTAATTTGCAGCGGAGATGAGAAAAGTGACCCCTACTTTTAAATAGGACACCAAAGCTCTTCACCTGCCTGAGACACTGCAGATTGCTTTTCCTGCAGGGTGGAAAAGAGCATTTCCTTCATTTGCATACAAAACACACACAGAGACACAAAAACATACAGTGCACATGACCCAGACACATACACAAACACATTTAAATGAAGTCATGTTCCATCTCCCTTTCTCAGCACTTCGTAATTCATAATTCAGCCCCTTCTTATCAATTCAAGGGGATTCAAATGCCTGGATTTTACAGAATCTCATTTTGCCAACATCAGCTGAAGGCACAGTGGTATGCATTATCACCGGTAGTGTTTATACTCTGAGTTGGAAAGGTCAATTTATATGTTTGGGTTGACTTTTAGATCTGCAGCTGAAGCTCATCTGTAAGCTGCAACACTTTGTGGAAGCTGTGTGTCCGAAATAAACAGACAAAACCAATCTAAATGATGGGTTAGTTTAATTTAAAATGCAGATTTTGCACAGTCACAGCACATTAAAACACATCTGAGTCTGAACTTTGTTGAATGCTAAAAACTAAACTTTTTATGACCTGACCTTATACAAACTCTGCTTTGTGAACTTTTTTTTTTCCTGTTGCACAGCTGTAAATTATGCGTCCAACCTTGAGGTTGGATGCCATCTTTCCAGTGTTTTTAAGTGCTGTAAACAATGTGTTTTAAACAATATTCACTGTTTATAGACCAACCGTTTTTTGTTTTTTTTAAAGGTCCGATATGCAAAATTTACTTTCTAAAGCTCTTCTAACAGTCATATGTGTCCTCATAGCCTGTGTATGAGGCCCAAAAATGAAAACAATTCTTTCACCTCTCTCACTTGCTTGCTCCACTTTTTAGTGGTGCTCAAACGGGTGAGTCTGAGATCTTTGCCTTTGTGACCTCATAAAGGGAAATAACCACTGCCCCCGGTAGTGGAAACTGTAATTGACCCACATTTTTTTGTTCCATTACCAGTCACTAAACTCTCCTGCACTCTTCATGTGTGTTCAGCTTTATAGCTCTGTCCAGTCTGTTTGTCAATAGTCTTGCTTTGCATTCACTTTGAACAGGGCAACCTGTTGCATTGCCAAATTAAATTCTGGGTCTTCTGTCTCACTTTGCTAGTGTATTATGTGGTGGAAAGTTAAGAATAGTTTCAAGCAGCAGCTTCTAAGCTGTGGCTTAGCAGCCATATTGTATTCTCTCCTGCTGTAAGGGTGTCTTTTGTATTCACAGTAACTTTTACATAATCTTTCTACACCCTTACTGAAGGATCAGCATCTAAATCATTGGATCATTATCATTTGCTAATTTCTGGTCCACTTGTGGTTTTTAGAAAAGCATTGTTTATTAGTTTAAATATTAAAACACTTCTTTTTTTTATCAGTGTAGTCACTCCTAAAGTCCGCTACCTTGATTCCACACTGCTGAATGTATTGGGAAGTACTAAAAATGGTTGCTCTCCTTTAGTTGCATGGAACAGCTTCACTCTAACTGGCTGACAGCTTCACTGATTTGGAATCACCGAAGATCTGCTATCATCTCCAATATTCAATGTTTATGTAATATTAATAACAACCAGGGAGACTGCATATATAATTACTTTTGATGAATACTTTTGGAAGGTGTTCCTTTGTTGCCACACTCACATATCCCAAATTTAAAACCTTTAGAGACATTTTTGTTATGAAAAGAAGTCTGTACCACAAGTTCACAATCTTAAGAAAAAAATCTGCTTCATTTCCTTTGTGTACCTCTCTGCTGATCTCTACAAACTGCCCTCCTGACACCCTGCCAGCCTATATATAGACTGACAGCCCACTGATGTCGCTGAGGGAGCCTGTCCAGCGGGCTGGTGCGGGTGGCAGGGTAAGGAGAGGAGACTGTGTTTGTGTGGTGCTGGTGGTGGGGAGTGCAGAATGATTAATGAGGTCTGGAATGTAGAACGTAAACAAACTCGACCTCGCCGTCACCTTTCATTCACAAAACCAGCTTGGCTGACTGGCTTTTTTTTCTTTCTTTTTTTTTTCTTTTTTTCTTCCTCCTTTAACCACCCCTCCGGATTATGTCACCCATTGACACACATGCAAGTTCTCATGCGCACACACATCAAACGTCAGCTTCCACACACTTTCTCCCTTCCTTTGTAATTTTTTTTCTCCCTCTAAAAGTGGAGCAGAGGGCGCTTAAGTTCACGCTCCTATCCACTTCCCCTCCACCTTCATACCTCCACTCCTCTGTATTACTGCCCGTCTGCTCTTGAAGCAAGCAAACCTCTTAACCTTGGCTAACACCTTCGTTGTTTGTATTTCTCCACGTGTGCATGTGTGTGCACATTCATTTGGTTTGACACTGGGATATCCCAGGAAAAGAAAAATCCCCAATGCTCACTGACCCGAGGCTCTTCACCCTCTTTCCTACCTCTGCTCATCATCACGGGACACCATCTACTCCTGTCTGTCTCCCTCTCTCTCTGTCTACTGTGATGTAAAGGCAGGGGGTATCATTGAATAATTCAGAATTAGCATGAATTTTTAAAAGCTTAAGTCTTACGGGGGCTTTTTTCTGAGGAAATGTGTGGTGTAAGGAGAGGCCACTGAGGCTCTTCAAGAGAAGGACTTCTTAACTAAATGCTCATTAGGATACTTTTATATTCCCTCTCTGTCTTTGTCATCTTTTAGCTGGAACAGTACCCATTTTCCATTCATTCTGGGAATTCGTATCCCTTGGCTTTATCTGGTTGGGGGTTCTTTGTGTGCAGGGCTCTTGTAGCTCTGCACTCTTATAATTCCCTAGTCATCTGAACAGAGAAATTCACAGAAATGTGGTGTCATAACAAAAGAGCACACTAACCCAGTTTTAACCCCAGTTTGAATCTCAGTGTGAAGGGATTTATTCTTTTTTTTTTTTTTTACAGGCTTTTCATAGTACAAGCTTTTCATTCCCTTATAGGAGATGTTTTCTGAAGTATCGGCTTGTGCATATTTAGATTTTGTGGATAAACATTAAATTTTCTCATATCTGTGCCCCCAAGCTTAGCCCTCTACATAACCCCTGATCAAGTCCATGGCACACCAAAAAAAAAAAAAACAGCTTAATCGTCTTCAAACAGCTTCCAAATTAAGGATTGTTCTGCCTCTAAAGCCTGAGTGGGCAATTTCCTCTGAGAAAAATCTTGCCTCACTCCCCCACTGTGTCCTCTTCTTCTGCCTCCTCTTCCTCCGCTGGCCCATCTTCAACAGTCCCTCTGTTCCCATCTTCTCTACCCTAGTGTGTCATGTTTGCTTGGGCTCAGTTTTTATGTCAGGCATCAATGTGAGTGCTTTGGACTTAAGCCCAAAGTTATCTCCTTAATACAGCACCTTGCTGGGGCGAAATCCCACTTTGGCCGATCTAACTCAGACCAGCTTCAACATCACAGCAGAAGACATGGGGGAGCCCCATGGTCTGAATGTATAACATTTTTAGCAAAAGAAGTCAGTGAATCATCCAGATTTAGTGAGAACACTTATTTTCTCTTTTGCAGCTAATTCAGGCGGATCCCTGCAAGGCCCACAGACGCCCCAGTCATCTGGCAGCAGCTCAACAGCAGAGGCAGCAGGCGACCTGAAGCCTCCCACACCTGCCACCACCCCGCTGGGACAGGTCACACCACTGCCTCCCAACAGGTACCACACAGACACAACTTTCTGAATGCGTTTCTGTCATCCGTTTTTCTAAAACACTTTCTTTTTGTGTGATATCAGTGACAGCATCGTCTATTATAAACATACACAAGCATCATTGCACCTAAAAATACAACTTCAGTTTAGCTAAACAGAATTTAACAAAAAGACTAAAATCTTTGTTTAAAGACCTCCGCGTTTAGGTGAATTCAGATATGTGGGATTTTCTGCTCGTTTTGAGTCTTCCTCCTTCATCTCTGCTGATTTTAATTATAAACCATGACAGCTGTGTTTGCAGAGCCTGGCAGGGGAGTCAAACCCCTTTGTTTGCTTTCTCTGTCATATAATGTGAGAAGTAATATTCATGTCTAACAAGTGCTGTTTAACTATAGAAATGCCGTATTTGGAATATTTCTAGGCAGTGTTGGTGAGACACTGTTGTCTGTTTATTGAAGCTTTGTTGGATATTGGGAGTATTTATACATTATTCTGCTTTTTACTTTCACTTCACACCATTTTAAGTTACACCTTTTTTAAATTCTGTTACAGCATGTGAGAAAAGAGTAAATATGTAAGTAAAATAACATTGGCATATGTAGATATAAAGCAGCTCAGAATAAACTGTATATACACTATCTGGTAAAACAAAAGTAACACTAATATTTTGTTGGACCACATTTATCTGTGATTAAGGCATTCTTTTGCCACAGCAAACATCAAAAGATGTATTTCTGTCTAGAGTTGCAATTAAATTTTTCAGGTTTGGAGAATTTGGACTTAGTGTGGCCTTTGTATCATTGTTGGATGAATCATGAATCATGTGTAAAAATCATGTCCCACACTGAACCACTGTCTCACAATTTGATTATCATTTTAGAATATGATCACATTATGATGGAAAAACCTGATCATTTAATTTATTCAGGTAGTTGTCTTGTCTAATTTTGTGGATGCATAATGTGGATGTACCCTTACCTGATTAAGTGAAGCAACCCCAGACCATGACCCTGCCCCCACCGGTTTTGGACAACTCTTCTCCTTCTGATTCTCCCATGGAGTAAATCTGCACTCATCAGACAACATGGCCTTTATCCATTGCTCCTGAGTCCAATCTTAATTCTCCCTAGCAAACTGAAGTCTCTCTCTTTCTCTTTTTTCTTAAGGCTTCACACCTGTTTAGTCCCAGTACCTTTCAGTTCTTTTCACACTTCTTACATGGTTGTTTAGGGAATGATAAGTTAGGGTTAAATTTCTTTTGCCAGCTGAAATATATAAATTAGAGATGCATGATATTGGATTTTTGACTGATATCGGATATGCTAATATTTTACAACTCATTTGGCCGATAACCGATACTGATATTACCACCCACAAACCTAATTGCGGAGATAATCTAGTTTCCTCTGTTGTGGAATTAAAATACAGTATTATTCTGCATACTCTTTGTCATGTTGGCCTGTTGGCAAATGTAGATGTAAAAATTAAATAAAAGCCGATTGATGATGTAATATTTACTCCTTTGCAAAATAAGAAAAATATTTCAACTTGCATTATGTACAACATGTCAAATTGAATCATGACAATTATTTCTAAACTACACAAGTCTGATGTGCATCCTATCCTACTTAAAACAGACTTGGATTATGTACTTCCAGAACCTGTTATTTTATCAGTTAATTATATCAGAAATGGTCCATATCCAATATTTAATTTTAAAATCAAATCGGCCAATACCGATATCCTGACGATAATTTTGTGCGTCTCCAATATAAATCAGTGAGTCTTTATCAATGTATGCTGCATGAAGAGAGAGCCAGAAGAATGTGTAGAATTAAAAATGTGCTATAGAAACATCTGTTTTTATTATTATTATTAAATTAATTTTCCAAATATAAAAAAACAACTACGCAAAATTGCTATTTTCCTCAACAGTAGTTGTATTAAAAACAGAAATCCCTTTATTCTTTCCATGTGTTCAGTCCATGACGTGCTCTCAACCTCCTCTTCTTTCCTCTTTTTCCAGGAGCAGCGTGAGCATACAGGACCCCTTCTCAGAGGTGAGCGACCCGGCCTTTCAGAAGCGGACTACCCCCCTGCCCCCCTCAGCTCCCTACCAGCAGGGCCTTAGCATGCCTGACATGATGATGAGGATGCAGTACGACACCAAGGACCCATTTGCCGGGATGAGGAAGAGTGAGTGAGGCACATGCTGTCATACCCTTTTACCAAAAGTCGGGGCGAAAGCATTAGTGTTTTTTGGACTTTTTTTTTTAGGCAATAGGCATAGAAATAAGAAAATTTGTTTCAATCATCTGTTGCATTCTAGAAAGAAAAAAAACTTGCATGAAGCAACATTTAAATCTTTAAACTTCATCCTTAAACTTTTTAAAACTCAGATGACTCTCTCTCAAAAAACAACTCGTGTCCCAAAGCCATAGCTCTGTCATCTGTCTCGTTGGTCTAATTCATTGTCAGGTCATCAAGTCGTCTCAGATCAAAACAGACTACCAGAACTGTGAAAGGAGATGAGAGCAGTTTGTTACACCCCACATTACTTTATGGAAAACACACCAGCTCGTCTCATCTTCTTGTAGCTTAGCCTTTGTCTCATCTTTACTTTGCTCATGCTTTTCATCCTCCTTGTTTTCAGTCTTTCATCATTTCCACCCTGCTGAGGCGCACCTGTTTGGACCAAATCATGTGGTTTAGTTTTCAGAACAAACAGTAGTTTTAGAAAGAATGGCGGTTCCTCTGAAGACTTAGGAGAATGGAGTCTGAATGAATAATATGGTGGATGGTTACTGCATAACAACAGCTTCAGAATAATAGGTCTAATCAAACTGTGGTGAATATTCATAGAGGACTACTGCCACCTGGTGGTCGTCAGAAGAAACAGTTCATACAATGAAATCAGCCTTTTTTTTTTCCCTCACTGTTTTATGAAGTATTTTGAGATTCATTCAGCTTCTTTGCTTTGTTTGTCCACAGTGGCAGGTGCTGATCCCTACATACCAAGTCAGATGCCCAGTGGTAGCATGCAGGACATGTATGGTCGACCCCCGTCAGCCCTGAGCATGGGCCAAAGGTCACAGTACCCATACGGGCCAGGTTATGACCGGAGGTAAGGAAACACCCAGAAATGGAGATTAGCCTAGAGTAATCTATAATTCCTAAAAACTGACCCATTACTGAATGGAATAAGTCATGTCAGTAAAGACTGTTTAATCTTTAGACCGGACCATATGATGGGGATGGAGGGCAGCATGGGTCCACCTGGGAGTCAAAATAACATGGGGCCTTCCAACAGTGAAGGCAGCATGTATTCTACCAGCAGATACCCTTCGCAGCAGAGGTCAGTGCTGTCTTGTGTGTATGTCTGTATTTGCAGAAAATTGGTTGTCTTGGTGAGGGTCTGCTGGCTGTTCATCAGACAATAATGCCTTCTTTCTGCTTTCTTTCCTTTACTTCAGGCATGACGGCTACAGTCAGCAGTATCCCAGCATGCCGTATGGGATACATCCATCAGGGATGTACCCACAGCAACAGGTGAGAACAACTTATCTGTTTGTACTCAGTACTGTTAACCTCGGCTTCAAAATAGAAATAATTATAATAATTTCAGAAAATGAAGATAACAGAAACATGTTATAATAATTTGTAGCAAGATGCTGGACTTTTTTGAAAGGAAATGTCAAGTTGAGCCCAAAGATAATTACATAATTTATTTTTAGTGTTATTCCGTGAAATACTATTATTTGTGATGCTTTTGTTTTTATTATTGTAGCTTTAACAGTTTTTTTTATTGCCATTCTGAAATAATAGAAAACCTCATTTGTGAAGTATATAGTAGCCATAGCTATTGGAGGAATGTAGTAAAGTTAAAAGTACCACTTTGTCTACATGAGATGGAGCAGTAAAGTAGAGGGATAAAGAGGCACAACAAGACTTGGTAATGTAGATCCAGGGGTTCAGTCTGTGGAAAAGAATTATTGTTTTTTTATTTTCAACTGATAGTAAGGTGTTATGTAGGTAAATTTTCTTGCTGACTTTACTATGGATATTTTAAAAGTATCCAAGACTAGTGCAGTAAAATAAGTCATCATTACTAATAAAAATGTTTTGCTTCAGCAGGGCTATAAACGGCCAATGGATGGGATGTATGGCCCCCCACCTAAAAGACATGAGAATGATATGTACGCCATGCAGTTTCCCAACCAGCAGCAAGACATGTATAACCACTATGGAGGTGGCTACTCAGGCCCTGAACACAGACCAAATCAGGGACAGTTTCCCTACTCCTATCACCGCGACCGCATGGCCCCTTCTGGCCAAAGCCACCACAGTATGATGGGTGGGGGTCCTACTCCTAATCACACTGCTGATGGGCCCAATATGTGGCCTTCAAGAACAGACCTCGGCTATCCCTACCCCAACAGACAGGGGCCCCCATCACAAATGCCACCATATAGCTCCATTTGTAGAGACGACATGGACGGTCGGCCCGGGCAGGACCAGTGGCACCGGCAGTCTCTCTATATGTCATCAACAGGTGGAATGCCCCCTTTGTCTTCGCGCCAGCCATCATCTTATTCCAACTCCCCATCCATGGCCAACCACCTGCCCCGAGCACCCAGCCCAGGGGCCTTCCAGCGCTCCATTGACTCTCGAATGTCACCCAGCAAAGCACCATTCATGTCACCCATGAAGATGCCTAAGCCTGGGTTAGCTATAATGGGCTCGCATGGCACTGGACCAATCGGGCAGTTTCCTCCTAACCTGAGAAGAGACCTCAATTATCCACCAGGGTCGGTGGAGGCCACCATGCCAATGCTAAAGCCTCGCCGCAAGCTCACATCCAAGGACAGTGGTAAGAGAGAACTGATTATTTCATTAGTTACATGTAAAAATGAATTAAGAAAAAATACAGTTTAATGAAAATAGATTAGTTCTAGTTGTGTGTTTGGTTTTAAAGATTATCTTTTACAAAAATTTTATCCTAAAAGCTAATATTGAGTTACTTATGTTAAAGATACGAATGTCTTTGTAGAATTAGCAAAATGTGAGATTAATGTTATTAAGGGATGATCTATATAGTTAGTGTCCATTTGAAGATTTTATCTGACCGTCCTTTCTTTTTTACTGAATGTTCCACTGTTTTATCCCCAGGAATGCCTGAGGCCTGGCGTGTGATGATGTCGCTGAAGTCTGGCCTGCTGGCGGAGAGCACATGGGCTTTAGACACCATCAACATCCTGCTGTATGACGACAGCACCGTGGCCTCCTTTAACCTCTCCCAGGTAAAATTAATCTGAGAGCTATATCCCTGATAAATGACAGAGCAGATTCAATTAAAGCACACAAAACCTAGATCTAAAGACAGTTATGTCATTATCACTTTTTTTTTATTGTCCTGCTATAATGCTTGGTTTGATTTCACCATTTTAGATTTCCTGATTTTTTTTTTTTGATTTTTTTTTTTTTTTTGCTTGATACATTGATGCTGATGATATTTTATGTTTATTTCTCCAGTTACCTGGATTCCTTGAGCTCATTGTGGAGTATTTTCGCCGCTGCCTGATTGAGATCTTTGGAATCTTGGAGGAATTTGAGGTTGGCACTATAGCTCAGAAAAGCCTTTCAGATCCGGATTCTACTGAGAAAGAAGGACCTACCCCTGATCTGGAAACACCCTCTAATGCCCTACCTGGATCTGAGTCCTCCCCAGCATCAGATATGCAGATGGAGCAAACAGGAGGCATTGAGAAGGAAGCTCCTCCTGTGACTGCAGAGCCAAGTGAGGAGCACAGCAAGATGGAGGATTCAGATAGGAGCATGAAGAAGGAGGACAAAAATGAAGAAGAAAAAGATGGAAAGGAAGGAGAGGAAGAAAGGGAAGTAAGTAAAAAGGAGAGTGTGGACCAGCCTCGTGCAGAGTTAGAACCGAAACCGAAACAAGCCAGCAAATATGACAGACTCCCTGTTAAGATTGTGCACAAAGAAGACCTGATGGAAGACATGACCGAGCACTTAGGTTACGTCACTGAGTTTACCAGCGGGCTGCTGCACTGGCAGGCAGGTGGAGGTGACTCCACTGCACACATTCAGACACACTTTGAACCACGGAATGAACCACCTACCAGGCCTAATGAAAAGAAAATCAATGCGTACAAACAAGAAAAGAAAACGGACACTGAAAATAAACAACCACTGAAACATATCACTGCTACTATTGATGATGTTTTGTGTGCCAGGGTTGACGCCCTCTCTTATGCACACCCTGCACGCTCCCTGCCATCTTACCCCTTCAGGGTGCACCCAGATGGAGAGAAGGACCATATCACCCTGCTGGAGGATGAGCCCTGCTGCCTGGATGAGGCCCCACTGTGCACAACCTCTGCCTGGCAGGAGTCGCTGTCGAAGCGATGCCTCTGTGTCTCCAACATCGTCCGCAGTCTGTCCTTTATCCCTGGGAACGACTTGGACATGTCACGCCACCCTGCTCTGGTACTTCTACTGAGCCGGCTGCTCCTGTTGCACCACCTGCACCCAGAGCGGGACAGGTCAGCCCCGAGCTACCAGAGAGACGAGAAGCAGGAGAGGGGTCTGTCGAGTAGTAAAGAAGAGTGGTGGTGGGACTGTCTATGTCTGCTCAGGGAGAATGCCATGGTTACGCTTGCCAACATTGCAGGCCAGTTGGATCTCTCCACCTACCCAGACACTATCTGCCTCCCAATCTTGGATGGCCTTCTCCACTGGATGGTTTGCCCATCAGCTGAGGCCCAGGACCCCTTCCCATCAGCAGCACCATACTCCCAGCTCTCTCCCCAGAGGCTGGTGCTGGAGTGCCTCTGCAAGCTAAGCATCCATGACGGCAATGTGGATCTCCTTCTGGCCACGCCGCCTTTCAGCAGACAGGAGAAACTCTTCTCGGTCTTGGTGCGCTTCGTGGGTCAGAGGAAGGTGCAGGTGTACAGGGAGATGGCAGTGGCTGTTCTCTCCCACCTGGCCCAGGGAGACCCCACAGCAGCACGAGCCATCGCCATGCAGAAAGGCAACGTTGCTAATTTGGTAGGCTTCTTGGAGGATGGTGTCGCAATGGCACAGTACCAGCAGAACCCTCACAGCTTGCTGCATATGGGACACCCTCCTATGGACCCACCAAGTATAAACATGATGTGCAGGGCAGCTAAAGCCCTGTTGGCAATGGCTAAAGTGGAGGAGAACAAGACAGAATTTGTACTGTATGAAAGCAGATTATTAGACATCTCCATTTCCCCGGTGCTCAACGCAGGAGTTGTTGCCATTATTTGCCAAGTTCTGTTTCACTTAGGGAAATTATGACAGGAGGAGATACAGGACTGGCACAGCACACACTGAGATATCTCTGTGCTTTTTCTATTTTTAATTTATCAAAATGGCAGAAAATGTTTTGTTTTTGTTTGTTTTTTTAAAGGAATATCAACGTTAACAAAATATCTATATATGTATAGCGTCCGGACCCTGTAAGAAAAAAAGTGGGTTTAGGATTTGAGAGCTCATTTTAATATAAATATTTAATACCTGCTGGTGTTGGATTGCTTTGTTTGATATTATGTTCATTTGCGTTCTTGTTTGTTTACTTTTTCAGCCAAAGCTGCCACCGGATTTTGGTGCTGATGTGGTTTATTTAGAGTCGATGAGATGTTTTTTCAGTTTTATAAATGCCAATATGCTCATCAACATTTTGTTAATGGAGAGTATTTATTTAAAAATGTGACACTGTACAGTTCTTTGAGCTTTTTTCTCAACATTTGTGAAGGTGACAAACGAAAAGAAAAAAGAAAGGAAAATAATTAAAAAAAGAAACACTGACCTTTAAAATTAAATGTATATGTCTCCGTCGCTGGAAGATAAAAATTGTGCAATAGGACCAGAGCAAGTTGTCCCTTTTGAAACAGGAGGTGAAGCGTCAGACACCCTGCAGTGTGTGCTTTAGGCCATGAGGAGGCAGCATTGCACCAGCCAATCAACAAAAGAGAAGAGCATCAAAGGAAGTGTCTAATTTATCAATCATAGCCTCAATGACTCTCACAGATGAACTTCATGTTTCTGGAACATTTGTGTTATGTCTGTATTTTTTCATCACTGTGTATATAAATCTTTGTGCAATGGACGCACATGATTCTTTCAGTCTCTATCAAGCATAGCAGGAGATGGGACTTTCTGATTATTATAAAAAATGCTTTTATTGTTGGTAAAATTTGGTATTGTTATTAAACATATTTTGTTAATGGGGTCAAATATTTGAACATGGCAGATGTATCTGATGTTGCAGTGTAAAAATTCCTGTATGCATTGTATTATAGCTGAGAAAACAATCGCTTTGGTAATCAAATGTGGAAGTGCCAGGGTGAGAGGAGAAATAAGCTTACATGAGAAAACTAAACATATTTCTGTTTGTTGCTGTCCTTCATTCATGTCAATGGATGCATTTTTTTAATCTGCATAACACTAAAAGAAAATAACCTGGAAAACATCCTGAAAGCTCATTGTAAAATTTGCCTTTTTTCGTATGACTCCGTGTCTTTTATTCCGTATACACATTTATACTCTGTGCTGCACATGTCACAAATAAATGTATGATGAACATTGTTAAGCACTGGAGATGTTGCATTATGTCCAGACAATCTTAGGCCAATAAAACAAACATCAACTGCTTATTTTAAATTATTATTTATACTTATTTTGACCACAGTGAGACGACTCTTGTATTAAAAATATTAAAAAAATATTTAATGGGATGGGGGTGGGGCACTGAATGGGGAAAATGGTGAATGTGTAAATGGGAACTTAAAAATAAAGGTCTTGATTTTAGGAAATAACGAATTGATTATTTTAGTGTAAGTTTTCATCTATTTTAAAAGCTAAAGCAAAATTTATAAACGTGAACAGCCAATGATGATTTGCTTAGGGTGATCCTACTTTGTATGGCTTTATTCACTGCTGCACACACACTTACACTTCACTAATAACAGCAAAAATCTTGCTTTGAGCCAAATCACAAGTTTAATCTGTGTCTTTAGCAGTATTTAGTCATTTACCTGTTCCCTCTGGTTCTAGGGTCTGTAAAAAGAAAGAAAACAAAAAAGTGCCTGTATTTTTACGTCAGCTCATTCTTGCTGTGTTTGTCAGTTTCTTAGATTAAAAAAAATGCTGGAGCCTGCAACACTGAACATTTATTCTCTCTTTAACTATGGGGCTGAATTAAGGGTGTTGAGCACTATCCCTTAACAGGTATAAATATTTAAAGTAAACCATAATGGTATTTCCGCATTGTAAGAGTTTTTATGGCGATATGAATTGTTTGTTTCTTTGCACTGACTATTGATATTGCCTCAATTGCTTTAAATCTCATTAAACTCTCTAAATCTCCCTAGATAACAAAAATACAAGACAACCGAACAGTTTTGTGCTGATACTTTATCTTGTTTCACTACAAAATATTCAGACATTAAATTAAAAGTGGGTTCTTTCTCTTAAAGAAGTGATCTTCATGTTATGTGAACGCCTAAATCAGTTCATCAATCATGCAACAGCAAAGTGGAGCAACATTAAACCAAATATAATACTGTGGTCAGAAAATTTTCCCTATTTCTTTGAGAATATCTTATTATTATTAAATATATTCAGTGTTCATCATTATGATTTCTGAAAATACAAACAGCTGTTTCAGCCTCATGGGTTTAACTCTGAATTAAGAAATGCTAGTTGAGGATAAACACACACACACATCAGACATTTTTTCAAAAGGCGAGTGTGATGCACTCACTATATAAGTATCATCCACTCACTCTTAATTTATTTTGATTTCTAGTGGCATTTTTAAGAAAGACTCAGCTGTAAACCAACAGTTTTGTTGTGCTCCAGTGTCAGACCTCAGGAACTACTTTCAATGTCTTTATTGAACAGAATTACTTTCTCCTACTTTCTCAGAAATGTCACTTCTGGAATATGACGTCTGTCTCTTCCCCTGCCTTTGCCAGGGGAAATACAGACATCCTTTTCAGCCCTATTTTAAGCTGCCTTTAATAAAGCATTCCTGAGGTTGACATCACAAGCAATAAACTGTCTGATCGCAGACTGAGCTTCAAACCAAGATTGTTGACTGGCTGCTTGGCTCTTACTGTTTTTGTGTTTTTTTAAACCAATCACAGCATGCCTTAGAAGTGGTTAACATGTTTGATGAATTTCTAACTAAAGCCAGTTTTGTAAAAGAAAGATGGATGTGCTTGTGAATATCTCTTAGCACCCAAGCTTTTACATGTGTGCACCTTCATGTTATAAACCATTTTATTTTCATTTACGTTCATATAGAAAAGTGTGCTGCTCGACTTTTTAGGTAATGGAGAATGAGTTTCATGTAGGAGTCAACCACAGGAGAAACACCTCCCACACTTCTGTGCCTCTGAATAGCTGAGTCATCGAGCTCTGACAGGACGGCTGTGGTGGCAGCAGGGAAGACGGGTCCATCATTGGCTACTGCTGGCCTTGGGAAACCCTGCAGAGCTGCCTCTCACAGCTAACGTAGGTAGATGAATAAGGATGTTGAAAACAAAAGAGACTGAGCTGACCTTTCCTGTATGGTAGGAGTAACGTGAACTGTGTATTCACTTAACTCTGCAACATTCAATAATTTTAAAGGTATAAAGTGCATATTCAGTTATTGGAAGCTTTGATTACACTATGTTATGTCATTTGGTGTTCTAAAGGAACAACGCTGCCTGGGTTGGGCCTAAATAAGATGTTTATCTTAGATTCAGACCCAAAGGACCTATCGTGTTCACATGTTTACCTACACAAATATGGTTTCAATCATATGTCATCATACGGCTTAATGAACCCCTCTCTGAGGGAATCAGTCAGGAGGATTCACAGCTCATATTATTTAAATACAAATACATAAAAACTATCTAATAGTGGTGTACATGTCCACTTCCTGGGAAACTGTCAGATAGCTTTGTGAATGAAGTTATGTTATCTCTGTATGTGTGTTTCTGATCTGATTAATATGCCCAGTATGCCCAAATATAAATCCAACTTTCATACAACAAATGGCAGAAGATTAAAGCAGAGTGAGAACACATGTTTTCCCTGTTCGCATGTTGTTTGATTTTTCAATAATTAAGTCTTCTCACATTACATAAAAACCAGCCAGACTTCTTTTAGAAAAAAGGGATAATTGCATGGCTGTAGAAGTCAATGAGCTGAACTGCCTGGTGACTTCCAGAGTCTTTGCATATGTAGGTGTTAAGAAGTGGACAGATGACAGAGAACATGTAGGCCGATGATGCAATCATCAGCACTAGTGGATCTGAGCAGGAAATTTAATCATTGGTGAACTGCAGTTTGCAGGTGAGCAAGGCATGAGCTGTGTGGTAGCATCACTGCATATCTGCTTTCAGCACAAACACAGTTAACTAAATAGGCAGTGCTTCCATTTATTGAACAATTCATTGTTAGTAAATGTCTGTTTTCTTTGTCCTCAGTCATTCTATCACCCAGGATCATGATGAGTCATCTAATAACTGACCTTCCAGTTGAACTTCTGCTTCAGAAGATGTTATTGGGGAAGTGAAACAGAACAGTTTGGGGCCCGCGTATGTGCCTGGGGAACACCTGCATGCAGATTCATACATTACATTACTTAAATTTTTTGTGAACATTTTGAGGCACTCTATAAAAAGGTGGTTATTAAATGTGGCATAGATCATTAATATATTATTGCAATATCATCACCTTCCTAAACTAATGGCCTAAGTCATTTTTTTTTTTTATTGTTATTTTTTGCCTAAATCATCTTTTTGTGATGCTGGCCACCTCTGATAATGTCACCAACATCCTCAGATAAACCGTTTAAAATATGATCTGTATATGTGAGGATGTTGGTGACATGTTGGTGGCCAGCATCACAAAAAGATGATTTAGGCCAAAAAAAATCACACGAATTATGTTTTTTTCCTTAAGATGTTAATTTAACTGTTTTACAGATAGGATCAAAATAGAAGTAGATGGTGGAAATTGTTTTCTAAGTTGCAGGTTATCCTCGCTCTTTTTTGTTTCCTTGCAGTACCACAGTTTATCATTTTCACATAAGTCTCAATCACCTACTTTATGTTTTTAACATGCCTTGAGGAAGAAACTTGCTATCACAAGCAATATCTTAAACCAAACCCTGCATTACTGTGTATTTTCAGTCCAGGAGGACCACAATATGCAAAATTATAATAAAGTTACATTGAGAAAGACTGAGACTTGTGTTTGGGGTTATTACGTTAGTAGAAAATGTTTCCAAGGGAGAAAAAATAAGTGGAAAGCATGGTCGAGTTCTCATATATCATTTTTACTTCATAACATGATTGAATGGAATTTTGGAAGGTACCTTTTATTATGTTTTGGTCTGTGAGTAGTTTTTGTCAATGTCAACATCCCCATTTAAGAAGTTCAATAAAAAAAAAAAAAGTTTGTGGTGTTGTTAGTATGTGCTAGTGAATTTCCTGACCGATATAAAAAGGGGCCATGGAACTCTATAAAATGTGACTTTGTCATTAAGGAGCCATCCTTGATGGCCATGTAAAGACAGAAAACTGTTCATCAAATACCAACATGTATTTTTTTGTTTTTTATCAAACACTTTTCTATCACGAAATTTGCATAATATTGTACTTGAAATTGAGAAATCTTTAGGAAGTGCATTTAACCCTAACACTCCACTTCATTTCCATTGTCAAGATGAAACTGAAATTAAATTTGAGCTCAACTAATATTAAATTTTAATAATTTGCAAGAGTGTACACATGTGATCAATACTGGAGAAAACTTTCCCTGGGGTCACCCCAAATCCCTCCTTGGATGTACCCGTGCTGCATCTTTTTCTTCAATGGACGCATACAAGTCCCTGAACCCCACTTTGGGAACCCCTTTATCATCTCGTGCTTCCTTTGCACTTTCATTACTTCAGTTCCAGCTTCGGTTGAAGGGGGAGGAGCAGGTGGAGGCTCTGCTCTGCTCCCATGTTGATGTTTGTTGTTTTGCGAGGGTGGCAGCACTGTGTGTGAGGACGGGGGGAAACGAGGACTGTCGAGTGGCCTGCCTGGACGCTGTATTGTGGGAAGCTGCTACTTTTTCTGAATGCGAGGCTGAATGGGGAAGATTATTTTTTTTATTGTGACTCACCGATGATTGCCATGAAACACTTTGCCATATGGCTGTAAGGTTCTACTTGGCTCGTGTTGTGTGCAAAGACACGTCCGCCTGATCGACGGTCAGTAAGGATGCAGGAGCTCGCCTGAGAACCCCCGTTGACGTGTGCTCTTTCTCTGGATTTCCCCTTTTGTAAACGAAGTTCTTCCTCGGCGACGAGGCAATTTCAAACTAATTTGTTCGTCCGTAAACTTCTAAACATGATTTTCTTTGCTTTGGCTCGAAACAAACCTGGATAACGACAGGAGCTGCTACGTGACAACACCCCTACACGACACCAGCGTTACTTTCCTTCGGTAAGGCAGCGCTTCAACTCGCCTCAGCTGGCAGAGCAGACAACACACACCGGGATGTGACGCCTTGCTGCCCGTAGTGATACGTGGTTGACAGCGCAGCCGAGGACTACCCCGAAACCTTCTTCATACCCCACTTGAGTAAAAGAGATGAGAGTAAAACGGCCAAATTAGTGTTTTTAGTTTATATGAGTGAAAGGAGCGTACAGATAGCAAACCCTTAAGAGCACAAGTTGTTCAGTGTGCCAGACTTAACTTCTATATTATCTAACTTGCTAGCCACGTTAGCTTGTTAGCACTTTTACTTTATGTAGTTATGTCGTGCTAACCCGTTTGCTAGCTAACAAATGCGCTTTTAAACTATAGTATATGACGTGGTTATGAAGTTGGCTAACGTTAGATTTGCTAAACCTCGTGGTTATTCGCAGTGTTAGTTCTTATTAATCACTGGTCAGGACGTTAAAAAAAACTTACTGTCATTTATTAGTGTTAGCTGAGGTATTATTATTAACAGGAAGTGGGTACTCCGCTTCAAAAACTTTTTGTCCATTGAACTGAACGTTGTGAGCTTCTCTGCTAAAACTGAACCTGTTTCTTCCACAGAGGCTCATCTGTCCCTGGATTTAGTCCGCCCTGGGAATTTTAATCAGCAATTAATGCATCCCGGGGAGTCCATGAAAGATTGCGAGTACAGTCAAATAAGCACTCGC
>JBAMHW010000022.1:9272132-9289494 GCA_037177495.1 Rhadinocentrus ornatus
ACTTACTGTCATTTATTAGTGTTAGCTGAGGTATTATTATTAACAGGAAGTGGGTACTCCGCTTCAAAAACTTTTTGCCCATTTACACTGCTAAAACTGAACCTGTTTCTTCCACAGAGGCTCATCTGTCCCTGGATTTAGTCCGCTCTGGGAATTTTAATCAGCAATTAATGCATCCCGGGGAGTCCATGAAAGATTGCGAGTACAGTCAAATAAGCACTCGCAGCTCCACACCAATGGAGACCCCTTACAAGAAAAGGACCCCAAAGAAGAGGAAGTGGGAGGCCTTCCCAGGTCGGAATAAATTTTACTGTGATGGGAGGATTATGATGGCCAAGCAGACGGGGGTTTTCTACCTCACCCTTGTCCTCATTCTTGTGACCTGTGGACTTTTCTTCACGTTTGAGTAAGTATTTCTGTTTGATTGATCGGCTTCTGTGCACGTGCTGTTGACTTGTTCTGACACTGGATTATGGATTTCATCTCAAAAACTCCTATATCTGAGAAAGAGTTTAGACACCTATCACTTATATCACCCACATGACCATGGAGTGAATATATTTCTATTGACTCATCAGGTTTAGGGAGATTAGCAACCACCCCAAAAGAAATATCCCTTTTGTAGAGGCTGCGTATTTCAATACTTGCTGTTGGCTGAAACAATTGTGTGGTTCTTCTGTAAAGGTGTGGGCCTCTTGTCCTCCAATCCCTGGCATAAATATGGACTATGCAATTGATTTTATATTTTTAAAAAAAGAACAGGAAAAATAATGACTCAATCATAAGGGAAAAGAAATAGGGAATCACCCAGTGTATCTAAAAACAAACACAGACATGTCAAAATATGTAAATTAATTATCAAGTAGAAAGAGAACGCTTGCAGACCTTAAAACATTGATTGACAAGAAACACTGCCCCAACAAGTGAGCTGTCAGTTGAAACAATGGAAGAAGTTATTGAGCTTTTTCATGAAGGAAATTAATCATGAAAACTAGCATAAGATGTTCGTTGTTCCAACAGCTGTGTCTAAAATGTAGAACAAGTAAAGTAAAACAAAAACAGATTAAAGCTAACAGGCAGAAACAAGAGTCAATGGTTGTGCCTAAACTGTAGGAAATAATTAGAAGAAAATGATATTTCTATAAAGAGAGGGGAAGTTATAAAAAAGCCATTTATGCCAAAACAGAAAAAAACAAGGTTACTGTGGAAGAGAAGCAGTGTTTAGTGATGAATTATGAATCTATATTGGGCAAAGAGATTATATTGGAGATATTTGCTTAATGCAGGTCAGTGAAACACTCACAAAAAAGCAAACGAGTCAATTTCACCAGTTATAAATGATACAGGGGTGATAAGTAAAAGACCAAGTTAGATGGCAGAAATTGTACGTTCACATTTTATACACGTTTCTCCTTTTGTCAGTCAAGGTGAGAGACTAGCAGAAAGTTCACACTTGCTGGTCATGCAGAATATTACTGTGCAAAATGTTTTAACTGAAATGATGTTCAACTTATTTTACAAGAGGAATCATGTGAGTCCTCTTAAGGCACACTTAATGATTATCTTTTAACTTTAGCAGAAAAACATCTCCATAAGACGTTCAGTCAAGCCTTTTTTTCTTTTTTTTGACACACCTGCATGTGGAGTGGGCCAAGCCACCTCTGTCCTACTATCACAAAAGAACTATTGGTCTTTCTCCTACTGCTAGAACAACCTGTAATTCACATAAAGTGTGTTCTTATCCTCATTTTTCCTTCATCTCCACCTTATTCCAGATGCTTTCATCTGTCCATTGTGATTGAACTGCTCAAAGCAGCATGTGGACAATGACCTGAGTGCTTCCATCATTACCACAAAAAATTGTACATTCTGTCTCTGGTCATTAGCCCATCACTGTGTCATCCATCGTTTCAGAAACCCCCATCTACACCAGATAAGAGTCCTGCTCTGTCAGGAGATTTGATGTTCCATTGGACAGTCTTTATCAGAGTAAAGTGCCTCACAGCTAGAGAATGCTTAGGAGGCAAATTATGTGCAGTGGTCGATGTCTGCTGCACAGTATCTGTATTAAGATGGTTCATGCTTTCTGATGGACCCTCACTTGCCACTTAGTCAGACACCATAATGCAGGGCAACCAGGGGCAACATATTGCGTAATTTGTTCTCAAGTGGGCCAGACCAGTTAAATAATTGCGTAATAACGTATAAATAACAAAACTCAAAAAATGTTCCTTTAAATGCAAAGAAGTAAAGGTGAATTATTAAGATGTTTGCATTTACACCTGAGCATCCTTTTACATCTGTACGTTTGACACACCTGGTGTACAGGGATGGTCTGGTTTTGTTGGGTATTTTAGTTGGTGGAAATATTGTATACTGATCTGCACTATACTTAGGTGTTTCACCAATATTTTGCCAATCCTGGTGTACGATGTTCTGTGTCAGACCTCAGCTTTGCCACTAATAAAACAAAAAAAATAAAAATAAATAGGATAACAGGGCAGCTGCATGTCTCCACTACATCATTAAGTTTTATGCATGGGCGCATTCAGGACGCACAAAGGACTCGCTGCAGGCTTGTTGTTTTACACAGGTCTTTTCCTGTTGGACATTTAAAGTTACTGATTTAAGTGGCATATGGCATATGTCAATAATGTTATCAGATATTTCCTGGCTAGCCCTTATCAAGCTCATTTACAGCTGCCTCAGTGTATACACAGCAAAAGAAGGGCATGCACGTTCGTGCAGTGCTTATTCTCAGTGGCTGCTGTAGATGACTATGAAATAACTATCAAAAAAGTAAAAAATTTTCTTATGGGCTAAATGAATGCTTTAACTGGACTGTAGGGTTGCCTTATAGTTGTAATTTTTGTTTTGGTGGTCAGCATTTTAATTGTAAAAGGGATGCTTTGTATCAGTCAAATCCCAAAGGTCTTAGCTATGCAACAATGTGTTGCATGGGTAACTAGAACCACTCGGAGAGCTCAGACCTCCGCCAAGCCATTGTGTCACTCACTGAGGAAAACCCCAAAAGACCCAGTAGACCACACAGTACCCTCTATCACCATATCCAGAATATCAACATGGTCAGGGTCAAATAATGTTAAATTATAACATCTACCATGATGCCTTCTTGTAATTTTTTTTGTCTTTTTTATTTTTATTTTTTTGCCGATGATTCTGGGAATTATTATTTTTATTATCTAATGAGTTAGAAATTGTAATGGCAAGATTATCCCTAATTCCTAATAGTAAAGATTTTTTCTAAAGTTTTCTGGATCCAGATAATGATCCAGTTCACCCCCAATATTTAATCATTTGTCCCTTATTCCATTTCGGAGATTTCCAGAAAATTTAATTAAAATCCATCAATAACTTTTTGAGTCATGTTGCTATCAGACAGACAAACGTATGCCACTGAAAACATAAGCGCCGACTCCGCAGAGGTCATGATGTATTCACAGCATTTATGTACAGGGCGAAGTTGTGAAACTACTGTCTCTTTCAAGTGATTAAATTAATGGCAGAGCTGTTCCAAGGCTTTTAATGGTATCATCTTCATCTCAGTTTTGTTTGAAAGGTTAAGTTGCAAAGTTTTCTAAGAATTTTAGATGAAAAGCTAAAATGTTAATGTTCATGCTAGTTTATTAGATAAAAATTAATAATATATTGCTTTAGGTGACTCAACACTTGTCTGTTTGCATGCCTTGTATGTGAAGTTCTTCAGAAACAACTCTAAAAATCTATTATCAGTGGCCTCTGGAGCATTTTGTCTTTCAGTGCATTGTCACTTCAGTATAGATACAGGCAACACATGACCAAAAGGCAGCCTCCTGTAATATGAAGCAGTTGATAAAAATGGAAGGCTGACTTAGGGGAGCATCTATTTGAAGCTGGATCTTCCTCAGCTCCCACAAGTAGGATGCCAGATGCTTCCTGATGATACCTCATCCCCCTCAAGTAACTTAATTTCCTACACTGTGACCAGTCAATGCATCTTGGCTATTTGCACTTCTTCTGTTTGTTGTGACTACAAGGGGACATTTTTTCAGGAACACCATGCATCCACAAAGCCACTTTTTAACAAAGCATTGTCCGCCCTATCAAATGTCTATGCCCCCAGGGTGGCTGAGTCCTCCTGACTTTCCTCTCTGTCTCCCCCACCCTTCTCCCATCAGCTGAAAGGAGACATTTATCGGACAGGATGGTAGTCAGCAGACCTACACATTGGCTTCTGTTGTCATTAACTGTAATGTGTTTCGATTAGTTGTGTTTTACTGACCTCATAGACTGGTTGTCAGCATAGTGCATTGCAACCTTGTTCAGTTTGGAGAAGCTTCTAATGTCTCTTACATAATAGTCTAAATCAGACTGTGGCAGTTTGAATCTGTTAAAACATATTTTGTAGTGGGGTTCAGGAAGAGAGAACAGATGATGAGTAGAGTGGAAATGGAGATGTACAGTAAATTCAGCAGATATCTTGCTCTATCTTCACGTTTCCTTTTGCTTGTTTTATTTGTGCATGTCTGAGGGGTGCTCAGCCATGCACAATAAACCCTGTTAGTGACTAGCAGACTTTGGTCTGTTTATTATTCTGTTTCAGGCTCCCCCCAGACACCCATATCAGTTGTTGCACATGTTGCTTTCTCTCCCTTATGTCTCATAAAAGTTCACAGAGGCAGATGTTTGAAAGAATTTTCCAAAGTACAGTTTTGGGGTGAGAGAAAATAAAACGCTTTGCTATAAGAAGATTTCAGGTGTGAACAGCCATGTGGTACACTGGAGCAGCCATTTAATCTAGGCCTTTTGTGCCTATTACATTTGATTAGATTAATTAATTTAAATGAACATTTTCATTGTACATGGTCATTTTATGTCACTATGACAGGCTAAACCTAATCGTTGTGATAAAATACTTTATTAAAAATAAGATTATTTTTTTTTAAAGCAACTAACAACAGATCTAGCGACTTTTTCTGTTATTATTGGAGACTTTTGGGGACTGAGTCCTAGTTTCAACCTTATTAAATGACTGCATTTCTTGTGCTATATACTGTGTCAACCAAAACGTGCCATTGGAGACTGTGAAGTTTTCAACTAGTCACTTGTTTAAAAGCTTTGGCATTAGCCAGTTTGCAGTAGGGACCCTGAGCTGTGGCTTATATTCCAAGTTTGACTAATTGAGTGGAGTGGCGGAGGCAAAATTATTTTTCTGATTATTTAAGGCCAATTTCCACCGGGTGCTTGTGTGCTGCGTTACAGTTGCGCCACAGCTGCCCCCTAGCCTCCGCAGCTATTCACTGCCTTTTTAGTCAATGGGCTGGCTCACATCAGGTGCGCTGCGGTGTCTGTCAGAAGTATCCCAGAAGTGCATTGTCGTGGCCACACCTGACGCGGTGTGGCTGCTAAACATACGCACCAAGTCTATTTTTGATGGCGCTCACGTCCAGAGCAAGTCGAGCTTTTCAAGTCAAGTTTAGATAAGGCCAGACAGGAAATCTGACAGGGGAGTAGTGTAAAAGCTTCTGCTAATTTAAAAAATAAAAGCCCTCGTGTACATTTGCGCTCGCTGAACCATGTAAGCATTACATCATTAATCAGTCAGTCTTTTTTGTTGTTGTTGTCATCATGAGTGACAAGATGTGTATCCTGGAAGTGGAGAATCACAAGATTCTCCAATTCTCCTGTGATTTTGTGATGTAGCGGATCCAGCCATGTGGACTTCACTTTCGGGCGCTTCGCATCTGATACGCTCTGCATCTGACATCCTCCTGGTGTGAATTGATCCCCCACGGAGGTCGGAACGAAACCACGGCACAGCCAGATTGCGGTGCACATGTACCCGGTGGAAATTGAGGGTTATAGTAGCACTTTAACCATCTCTTTTCCACTGCAAATCTGTCACATTGACGTTTTCTAGTTAATGGGCTTGTTTGACTTAAAATGTTCCCACATCAATGCTATGGTGTTTATTTTTCTTTTTTTTTTAAATGTCATCGTGACATGTATGACAAACAGCAAGGTATAACCCCATCACCTTGACTTTTAAGTTATTGATGAATTGCAGTATTTTTTTTATTATTTTTTTTTTTTAATGTTAGGAGGGGGGGTGGGGGGTTCAATTCCAAAACCATCCAATATTCAACTGAATATTTGAATATTTGCACATCTATCAGTTTGTGATACATAAAATTCATTTGCACATACAGTATAGTCCAAGCTCAGTTAGTGAACAAAATTGAACATAATGCATTGTTGTCAGCTTGTATTGCTAAAATTTGTTAGCTTGGTCAGTTAGCAGAGTAGATAGCATATTCTAAATCCACTGTCAACTGCGTGTATCATTTCGAGTTTCGGTTTCTGTCTTAGGAGACAAATGAGAAGAGAACCCTGCACCCAGACATCAAATCAGTTGAGCCCTTAGCACAAGTCATAATATTGATATTGGTGCCTTGCATTTATTGGCATTATTTTGAGGTGGTTTCACCTGCTTTGGCAGACAGGGGAAATGATGAAAAGTCTGGGTGTAAAAGAACAGTGGTTCTGTTTCCTCGTGTTGCGTCTACGTGAACGAGCGCAACATTTCACATGCACGAATGTCGCTTGGCTGGAGGAGGACAGCAATTTCTGCCTCATTGCGCAAGTTCCATAGAAAATTAATGGAGAAGGAGCGACGTTGCCTCCCGTGTGTCCAGCCAATAACTTGAGAGGTGTTTGCATCTCGAGTTGAATGTCGAGTCTGCAGCAGAGCGCAGCGCTACAATGCCAGTGGCGCTTGATTTGGAACTGAAAACAGCACAAGAGTAAACAGCGAAGGAGCAAAATAATCGGACCATTTCATTTTTTTTAATCGTTGAAAACCCTGATCGTAACTGTGATTAAAATTCGATTAATCACCCAGCCCTAATATAATTTTTTTAAATGCACTAAACCTGAATGCTGTTACATCATTCTAAAGCATACCAGAGGCCCTGCTATGATTCAAGACACTGAAACATTACCTGGCAAAGAATGGGCAGTTGCTAATTCATGATACTTCGCTATTAACCTCTGTTTATTTTCTACACAAGCTTAATCTGATTCAGGGTTGTTGGTGTGCTGGAGCCTTTCCCAGCAGCTGAGAGATGGTGTACACTCTGGACAGGTCCCCATTCCATTAGACAGCCAACACAAAGAGACAAACAACCACTCATACTTGGGAGAATATAGAAACACAAATTAACCCAAATGCATGTTTTTAAACTTCGTGAGAAAACTGGAGGACCCGGATAAGCATGGGAAGAAAATGCAGATTCCACTCAAAGACTCCAGCCGAGGCTTCAAATTTAGAATCTTCTTGTGAGGTAATAGTGCTTACCATATTCCTCAATTTCTTTATCCTAATTCTGATCAGTGTTTAAAATAGTAACATGAAACCATATTGATAAATAATAAATTAAGGGCTTTAAATTGAACCTGTCATCAGTATCGTCCGATCCTGCATGTTGTGGTATATGAACACCCTCAAATAGTCCTGTATAGAGCAAGTACTGAAGTAGTCTAACCTCGTCAGACATGTTAATAATTTACTGAAAATCAATTTGCTATCAAGAATATATTAACTGAGAACACACAGTTGGCATAATAATATTTGCACATTCCTAAACTTTCTGCCCCACCAATGTTTGTCTTGTCAATGGCTGGATTTATGTCTAAATTCCCTAGTGTTTTTTTTTTGTTGTTGTTGTTTTTTTTTTGTTTTTTTTTAACTTCACCTTGAAATCATTTCTAAACCATTTTCCATTAGACAGAAACTGTAATTTTATGACCTTCTGATGGCTTGTTAGATGTTTTAATATTCTTGACACTTTCTCATTATTTCTTTGGAGTATTGTTCTGTTAATTCTGTCAAGATTAAATATATTTGATGAGAATGAATACTATAACTCATATGCAGTTTCATTTGGCATTTAAGTTATGCAAGAATGAGTTAAGATTTTAGTATTTTGCACACTGCCACATCTAATTTCCTCTGTAAAGTTGGGAAGATTTTTATTGATGGTGTCTATGGGGAGCTGTAAATTGGAGCATATGCTATCTTAACGCAGGCTAACCGGCTTAATTCGGGGGAATCTCCACAAGAGACAGTTAAGGTCATTTATCTGTTCTGAAACAATGGCAGATGGTGATTGATCTTTTTTGACAAGTTCTTTAAAACTTCTTCCCTTCTTTTATGTCCTGCTTGTAGTCTTTTAATAATACTGCAGTTATTTTTGGCATATAAAAGGTAACAGGATAAAACATTTTTAGAAAAGTCACTGCAATGTCTTTTTTCTTTGATTGCCTGTGAACAAGGAAATTGCCTATGTTGCTTTTCAGCTATTTGTGAGACATAATGGCAGGGTCTGGTAATTTCTTAGTGTATTGGATAATGAATTTATCTATATATTCCTTGTGTTTCAAGTTAACAACATAATTTATGTGAGCCACTAAACCAGGCTAGATTAATGTAGCTGTCACTTGTGTGTTCAATTAATCAACCAAACAAATTTTATTTATATACCACGTTTTAGACAAAGGATGAATCACAAAGTGCTTTATATGTTAAAAACAAACAAATGCTGACATACACAAGCACACATATGAACACACATTCTCATGCTCACACAAACCAAGAACAATGCTTGAAAGGCAAACAGTCTTCACAAAGGACAGTCAAAGTGTCAGGGTAAAATCATGTTTAGGTTGGAACTTGTACAATATGTTTACTTCACTTGTTACAATTGTTTAATGTCACAAGTTGTGAAGCGAGTATTTTTTTTACTTATTGAGCCCAAGGAATTAATGTTACCACCATCCTGAATATATCGAATAAGGAGTGTAGAAATATTCAAGTGTTAAAAAACGGTTAACAGGTAAGCTCATTTAAAAACGGTAAGATTACATTCTCCATAGATGTGTATGTCATTAATGAGTCGATAAGAACTTACAAATGATAAATATATGTTTTTATAAAGAAATGTATTAGAATCTTGAAGCTCCTGATCTTGTTTTGCCCTCTGGAGGCTCACCTACAGCAATGTTTGTAAGCAAGAAACCTGTGTTACCTGTATGGACAAGATTGATAGGTTCCGCCTTTTAAAAAGTTCAGCATGTACATGAGCATTTAAATGCATGGGACTTTTCTACAGGAGCTGATAAGTAATTTGTTGCTTACATTTATAGATTGAGAGTTACCTGTGCCATTTAACAGGTATACACTTGTAGCTAACTTTTGAAGCACAGATGTTTTGGAGGTTGTTGAAGAGACATGCCCAGATTTTGTAAGGGCACGACACTACTCTAAACCGAACTATCCATTGTTTATCAGCAGATTTGATTAATTGACCTATTAAGAACATTGTAAACAGACGAGCAACATGAGATGTTGATGCTTTTAAAGTAGTCACCTTTGCCTTTAAATTGAAAATAAAAACTTGAAACCTCACAAAACAAAACTCCTTGAACGAATACCCCAGGCACTGTGACTGTATGACTTTAGCTCTGTATGACTTTAGCTCTGAAGAGCCTTTAGCAAATATGAAATGAAATGGTGACTCTTTATGTCTTTTACATTGTTATCTCTGAGCAGCACTCCAAAAGATTTGTAGATGTTTTCTGCCTTGCTGGGCCAAAATAATAATAAAGTGTAATAAAGAAGTGTCATGGTCAGTCAGTCATTGTCTGTACCGCTTGTTCCCATTAGGGGTCGCGGGGTGAGCTGGAGCCTATCCCAGCAGTGTTTCAGGTGAAAGGCAATAAAGAAGTGTTGTAAGGCAAATGATTGTGAAACAGTCTTTGTCCACATAATTCAAACAGTTACACCCATGTCAGACATGGTTTACTGAGGCAAGAAAGCATTTCTCTTAAGCAAGATTTGAGTACAGTGTCAATTTAGACACTTATCTAATATTTATATTATATTTACTCAGTTAAATTGTAGAAACAGAAGCAACATATTACTCCATATAATTATTTGTAGTAGTGAGTAAAAAAGTATGTACACCAAATGACTCGGATACTTGTAGAATGTCCTTTGTGACAGCACATTGAAGAAATAGCTTTCTCTATGTATTTATATCTCTCTCTGACATGGTTGTGGAGGAATCTTGGCTCACTCTTCATTACAGCATTGCAGGGGCGGCGTGGCTCGGCAAGGTAGAGCGGTCGTCTTGTAACCCGAGGGTTGCCGGTTCAATCCTCAGCCAAGTCCAGTTTATGTCGAGGTGTCCTTGGGCAAGACACCGAACCTGTAATTGCTCCTGATGGGTCGTGCGAGTGCCTTGCATGGCAGCTTCTGCCATCAGTGCTTGAATGTGTGTGTGAATGGGTGCATGTGATGTATACTGTAAAGCGCTTTGGATAAAGTACGGATTTTACCGTTTACCATATAGTTCATTGAGGTTCAGGACATTAGTTTATGCTTCTTATGTAAACCTTGATTTTTATACACTACGGTAAAAAGCCACCGTGGGTCCCTGAGCAAAGCCCTTAACCCCCAACTGCTCCCCGGGTGCTGGAATCTGGCAGCCCACTGCTCCTAGCAACTAGGATGAGTTAAATGTGGAGAGGAAGGTCCCAGCTTAGAATTAGTAAAAGTATAATAAAAGAATTTCTCTATTATACTGTTAGTCTCTTTGCAGGTGTAGGTGCAGAAATGTCCCACTGCTAGATATACATAATTTAAGAGTAATTATGATACTTATTTGCCTCTGTTTGACACCTCACTTCCCTGTAACGGGAGTTGTCCTACTTTTTTTTTTCTTTCTTTCTTTTTTATTTGTGTGATTTCTTTCTCTCACTGGCTCCAGACCTTTAATCAACCATCAACCCTCTTGTTTGTCACACAGCTTTTCTGAGCTGCATTCACTCCCAGCTCCAGGGGTAATTGAGTTCATGGCACAAATTCAAAGGTAATGCTTCCAGATTTAGAGGTTTGTCAAAATTGTGAATGAGCACTGTGCACTATTGACATGTGTCTGAAATGTGGTACTTATGATTACATGAAGCAATGTTGCCTAAAAATGTACCCATTAAAAAAAACAATGCCAATTGTTTTATTGACAAATGACTTGACCTACAGCTGAAAGAAGGTTCATATTCTGCCCTTGCTGCAATCAAAATGTAATGAAAGGCAAACTGGGAAAGCTTTGTTCCATTTACCCAGATGAGTAATGAACCTTTAAGCTGAAAGACCCCAAAATAAGTGCCTAAATGCAGTTTGAGCCCAGCATTAGGCACATTTTAAACGTGTTCACATGTTTGGTACCACATTAGTGTTGAGAATACCTCTCATATGGGAATCAGAAAAAAATGATGGTTTCTTTTTTTAGATACAGGATATTGAGTTGTGTGGTTGGAGAATATAATAAGGGTGCTGTGTATTTTAAGCGATGAAGTGAAGAGGACAGCCAGTGAGCATAGCAGATTTAGCCAAAGTGGTGCATGGTTGCATCAAGCCAAGCTGAAAGTCCCCCAAGCTCCACTCCCAGCTGACTTTTGAAAAATTGGTGGGCATAATAAGAAGATTTAATAGGAAATGTGATAACACTAATCTGGATTGGCTTATTGTTGAGATTAGTTCCTTTTAATAGGGAAAAGACTGTAAAGACCCTACTGAGGTGAAAGTATTACTTTACTATATAGTGGACAAGGAAGAACATGGCCCACAAGAGAGTGACTGCATTAGTAGATGTTTATTTCAAATTACATTCTAACCTCTCGGGTCATTTAAATAGTTTTTTTTCCCCCTTTGTCTATGGATATTTAGTAATAACACAGACATATCGAGGTGGCAGCCATGATAAGAAGGGGTTGAACTTTTTTAGCTTCTTTTACTGTTTCATTTAGCCAAAGATGCACAGGACCATCTTTCATGAAAGGAATGGACATGATGATCCTGGACCTTGAACCATAATACCAGCTGCATTAGATTATTTTCAATCAGAAGTTTGTTGTAGAGTGCAATCCTTGGTCACAAAGAAGTATTTTGACTGGGTTGTCTACATGAAATAATATGGTAAGAGCTCAGCAGACAAAGAAACTTCAGTGTTTTTTGTCGTCCATTTTTGTAACAATTGTGGTTTAGGGATGTTATAGTTCTTTAAGTTTAAGTTGGAGCTGTCATAATTAATGCATTAATGCAAATAGATTAATCTGTGCAATTGTTTGTTAATCTATTCATGCACAAATGACAGTTATTACTCGTGTTATATTAAAAACCCAAAGTTGGCATTATCCCTGAGAGAGAAGCTGATTGTGGGCATTTAGTTGTCATGTCACGTTGTTGAACAGAATCCCTCAAAAACTACTTAATTCTCCTTTTTCCATGAAGATTCTGACAGTTTTCAACCCTTACATTTAGAGGATGGCTGCAGGGTTACCCATCTGATATCAAATAACTTAGTTTTTGTTCTGTGTGTGAGTTGCTGTCATGGTTCAGACATGACCTTTTATGGAAAGCGACGATACTGAGTAATCTTTGCGAGTGATTAATCGTGGCATTTAATACTGCAGGTAATTGTAAAATTAAGTAATTGTGAAATCCCTGTTGTAGTTTCACTGGTGTTGTGTTTGGATTATTTTGTAGCTTGATAGTCTTTTCCTCATATTATTACCTAATAAGTTCAAGTAAAAGTGTTGATATAAATGTTATAGGAAGTCTTATTTCGTTTCAACATTTCCAGTGCTTTTCCCTTTCCTGTTTGAGCAGTACCATTCTTCCTGGGCAAAATGATCCTTAATGTCTGAGTTGAGTTTAGCTAAAAAGTATATAAAACTAACTCTGATACCAAATCAGGTTAAGCATGTATGTATTACAAGGATGTATTATTGAAATACTTACGATTCGGACATTGTCAAAGTATCCTGAAGTGAACTTGACCCTGTATTCTTCAAAGCCTTTCAGTCACATTCAGACACACGTCACATTTTAAAAATCACTGTGAATTATTGAGTGATGCAACCCTCAGTGCTTTTTATCACTTCTTTAAAAACTGTTAAATTGCAGAGACCTGAAGTGCTAGTTTCTATCTCATGAAAAGGAAATACTACAAAAACAGGGAACTCTAAAATTTAGCATAAACTAAAAACCAGTGATGTGAAAATTAATCTATGCAGAACTGAAGTCTAGACATTACTTGTCTGCCTGTAGGGAAAATGGACGAAGTCACAGAGCTGATGACTTGTAGACATCCAGACCTTCAAAAAATAGTTATCTGGATTTCCTGAACAGAACAGCGGATCTCTACCATGAAAAAAAAAAAAAATCTTCAAGGGTATTTTTGTGTGGTTGCATCCAACACATGGGAAAAAAAAGGCAATCACGTAAGTTACAAAATTATGTAATAGCCGTCCGCTGTTTGATCGTTTAAGTCTAAATGCATTTCCTCTTTCACATGTAAAACCAACACAACCTGGATTTCACCACTAGCTAATTTCTGCTTTGATTCCACTTTTAGTAGAAAAGTCTGTTTTTATTAGTCTATAATATACACATGTTAAACATAATTCAGAAGAAGAAGAATAAAAAGTCAATAAAGGAAAAAAAGAAAACTTTGTAAAACATACAGGGCTGATGGGAAACTGGCACCGTGCTGGTATTCCAGCATGTGGCAATTGGTGATTGGGGGGGGGGGTGCAGGATACATGGGTATAAGGAAAAAACCTGACGCTCTCAACCATAGCCACCATTTAACTGTTATTGTTTCTCCAAACACTTTGCCTCTGTTGTTGTCAATGGCACTTCTGTGCTTTTCTGCAACCTGTAACGAAGAACAGAAATAACTGGATTCAACACAACGTTATTGTGGAAAAAGGTGTGCGGTAATATTGAGCTAAAATTTCAGATCAATTATAGAGGCATCCATTGAAAAAATGTTAAGGCTCAGGAATTTATTTTTTTTTGCCATCACCCCTTAACATAGCTAAATACAAATGCAGCACTTTTGTCTCCATTGTCACATTTGTCTGTGTTAATGGCATCTAATCAGTCATTGTGCCTACATCATCATTCACTCGGTCATCTCTTCATCATCAGTGAATTTTAGTGCTTATCTCAGCTTTCCTCTGTGGTCAGCATCACTGATGGAATCATCTTCATCAAACAGCTAGTTTGTTGAGAGGAACTGAATGTCATCATGCTGTCTATCATTTTGAATGCCTGTTCTTATTATTCCCCTTCCTTGGAGGCTCAGTGATGTGGCTGTTTCCAGGGTAACCATATTCCCTTTTGAAATTTAACATGCCTGACATTGGAATCTGTTCGTCTCCATGGTAACATAGCCTCTAAAGTCCTAGTAAATAATAAGATTAGGAATGAAGCAAGTTAAAATAAAAATATACTTTTTTCCTGCATCTTTGAAGTGCTTAAAAGAAGGAAGAAGTAGCTGAAATTGCTTGTAATCTTTACTGACTGATTAAGATTGATTTTGGGGACATTTTCATCTGGAGGAACTATAAGTAGGCAAGCTGTCACTTACCTGCAACACATCCCTGTATGACTATTGATCCAGGTCTATGGGAGACACAGCGTTGTTGCCTCGGTCCTCCCTACATAGCTTTGGTGTTTAATCTCTGCCTGATTTTACTCACATGACACATGATTTCCTTTTCATTATGTTTCCAATGTCAGGCACATGGGTTGGGACATGGCTACTAGAGGACACAGACAGTGTTTTGTGCCTTTATAAGGTACATCACAGGTAGCCAGATGACAGGTTTTGAAATATGATGTTTTTACCAGAAAGGAGTATAAATCCACATGTGGCAAGTCTTTATGCAGAAAAAGAAAAATGCAGGGTGTTCACATAGACCTATGCATTTCTGTTTCTGAATACAGATATAGCACTCCTGCTCAAAAGTAATATGAGATTTTGCTAAAGGCTTTTTTTTTTTAAAGCTGTAAAATCCTTTAGTAGGCGTGGTTAGATGTATTTCTAATGCAAATTTTCTGAGGTCTTTGACTGCATCTCAGAGCAGTCTTAATGGCCAGAAATCTGCTGCTTTTTTTTTTTTTTACTCCATCAGCTGAAGCAACTGCTTTTTTAATTGATTTCCTTTCTAGCTGTCCACATGGCACACCTCATTGGTAACTGTTGCATTTTACGATGCTCAAGAAGACCATATTGACTTCTACAAATGTAATGTAATTAGCTATGTTTGATAGGTCAACTATGATATGATAAATCTGCAGCATGATGCACTGTTGTTTCGATAAATAGTGGTAAGTAGTTTGAAAAGCACATTTGTTGTGCCAGAAGCTTTCAGAATTGGTGTCAGAAGCAGTCATTCATGTGGGGGGGGTTGCTTTATTCAGAGGGACAGTAAATTAACAGAAGAGAAAATGAATAAATAAGTTGAAAAACCTTATTATAGCCTACACAAATAGTGATGCTTTTGCAACAATGACGCAAAAATAAATAAATATTGCATTAGTTACTAACATTTTCTGTCAGGGCCATGCAGCTAATCATTTTAGAAGAAGAGAAGCATAAAGATGGGCTGCAGTGCTGTCCTATTCAGGGATGTGGACTAGCCTACCTCCCATGTCAAAAAACAAACTAACAAAAAAAGCAACAACTGAGTTCTAGAAAGCACAGAGGGATGTAAAATCGGAGCTAACATAAGTTAGAATTAAGACAATACTTTCCAGTCTCCTGACTTTGGGCAGGCTTGTACCTGGAGAATTTAGTATTATAAATTATTGTTTAGCCTGAAGCTCCCCGGCGATGTCTCAGACTTAGCTAAGTGTCCAGATGTAAAGATCAGCAGGATTCCCCACTTTCCAGCCAAATAGCTTGTCGCAGCTCAACCTTTGTTTTTGTTTTTTTGTTGTTGTTGTTTTTCTTCAATGAAGTGTTTTGCTTGCTATTAAACCTTTTATTATGCATTATAGATGATCCATACAGAGCTGGCTTCTTGAAGTGATAGGCAAGGTTTATTGTTGATGCCCTTGCGACTCTGGCATCAATGTGTTATTTCAGCATGTTGGCCGACCGTTTTCTCATATTGAGAGATGGTTATTTCCAATAAATAGTAATAATAGAACCCCTTTCTCAAGTTTGAGATTAAGTCTCGTTGCACAGAATTACATTAGCTTCAGCCACTATCAGTGACAGAACCAAACATGGTGAGCCTAAATATAGTTTGGCTTATTTCATCAGTTTAACTGGTGTTGGCACAGAGCTGCGAATGTAACTGCCCTCCTAAAGTGTTGCCATCTGAAGGCCAGTGAGATGGTGTGATAGTGATGTGATTCATTAGCGACCTGTAAAACATGTTTTAAGGGGGGGGGGGGAAGGCTTAATGAAGAAGATAGTTAGACAATTATGTAAATTATCCAACCTTTCAGTGTCAAATCCATTAATCTGTTTTTATTAGTCATTTGACACATAAATACCATATGTTTGGCCTTAAAGAACAAATGCAATGCATAAGTTCTGATATGTTTGTGTATTTGGCACTTTTCTTCAATAATTAAACTGTTAGTCTTCTGCTGTAATAACACCTGTAGTTTAGTTTATCAAGTTTATTTTTTTAATCATATTAAAAGGAAAGAAAGTAAAAGAAAAGGAAGATGAACTGTTGTAATAAAGAAATAGGTCTGTAGTTTGAAACTCCATGTTTGTCACCTGATTTGTAAATTGGTATAGTTTTAGCTAATTTTATTCTATTTGGAAAAAGACCGTTTATTACGGATTGATTGCAGATGTGTGAGAGGTTTTGCAGTAAATTCTACAATGATTTTTTAATATTTTTTTTACAGTGTCAATCTCTTCATAATTTCTTCTCTTTATGAATATGGTTTCTTTAATATGTCGAACTTTTCATATTTTCTCTGCTTTTGTTTTTTGCGATATTCTTTGCCAAATTTGGACCCACACTGAGTAAAAATGTATTCAAGTCATTAGCAACCATGTCTATGTCGTTGATAACTGAGTCAATGTTAAAGAAACTGCTGTGATAGTCTGCCCTACCAGGTCTTTTCCGATAATACTTTTGGTTATGGTTTATGTTTTTTTGTTTGTTTGTTCGTTTTTTTTCTTTATATGATGATAATATGATCAACAGGCTTCATTAGCATCTTCTACAAAACCCCTTTTCCAATCCTGTTTCTTTAGTTTTTAAAATAGTTTGTTGCCGTTGATTAGGCCAATGACGGTCGTATCTTTAGCAAATTAAACGATGGTATTGGAGCAGTGGGTGGCCACGCAATCATGCGTGAACAAGGAGTACAGCAGAGGACTGAGCACACAGCCCTGAGGGCTCCGGTGTTCAGAGTCAGGGTGGAGGATGTGGTGCCGCCCATCCGCACAGCCTGTGGTCTGCCTGTCAAGAAGTTCAG
>JBAMHW010000022.1:9289594-9302515 GCA_037177495.1 Rhadinocentrus ornatus
GGAAGTGAGTGCTACTGGGCGGTAGTCATTCAGGCAAAGGATTTTGGTTCTCTTGGGGACAGGGACAATGATGGTCTGTCTCTTTGCACTACAGATAGCTCTCCGGAGCGCCAAGGTAGGCGCTGCCATGGAGATTCCCCGTTGTAAGCTGGTGGCGATAAAGTTTTTTCCATCACTGATCTGATGCATAGTAATTTATCTCTATCGTACTGTATGATAGGGCTCACTTTAGCAGGCTGCATAACTAAAATAAGAAGAAGAATAGAAAAAAATAACTTTAGGGGAGAGAGCCTGAGACGCAGAATCCATCCTCGGCGCCATCTTCAACGTATTTTTGTAATAAGATAGAAGATCAGTTGTAGTAGCAATTGGTGTGCTGAATTATTATTTGCACTTCTCCATTGTTTTGTGTTCTCTCATTTTTCTTTTAAAATGTGCCCCCTGGGGATTATGTTTCATACCTGTCCAGTTTGCTGATGATGATGTACCTTTGCTATCTCCGGGGTTAAAAGGGGGGTAAAAAGGATGAAAACCTTGCAGCTAGATGTTTATGTTGCTTCAATCTTTCAATGTTGTTTGAATATGCAAGCTTTTCCTATGCTGCATTCTTCTTGCTTAATTGTTCATTGATATGCACGTCTGTTCCTTTTAGTTCCGTCCCTTGTTTGAATATACTTTTAAAATGGATGATGACTTTTGGTGCTGTATTTTTGTTTTTACTGGGCAACGTGTGACAAGCCTCTATGTCATTACAATTAATTGTAATGCCCTTACTGTCCAGAAAATGTCCTTGCTGTCTAGCTTCAGCTCTTGGCACAACTCAGCACTGAATAAGCTGCATGCACTTACGCCCAAGATGATATTGTGTGATGAAATCGTGATCTCGTAATTAAACAAAAGACTATTGTAGGGAAGGGGGAAAAACCCACAAAAAGCACAGCCTCTAACACCACACGACAGCACCTGTGTCCAACTGGACTTACAGCAGTCTGACTACCACTTAATTATGACGTCCCCTCCTGTTTGGTTTCTTGCTTGTGTTGTTCTTACTCTCAGATGTAATTTGCTTTGGAGAAACGTGTCTGCTAAATGACTGTAGTTGTAGTAGAAAGTTTACTACCTGTTCCTCCAGTGATTCCCTTTTGGCCTCTATCTCCTCTGTTGGTGTTATCCTAAGCTGTGGCCACCGCATTTGCTTGTGACCGATGCCTGGTTTTGGGACCGCTGATGATAATGTCATTACCCTGGACATATTGGTCTAGGTCATCCACTCTTATTTCTAAAAGAGTTATTTTTCTGCCCTTTTCCATGTTGAGCCTTATTAGTGCTTGAACTTCCCCAACCAAATCCATAACCTTTTTTTGTGTGTGTGTGCTGTATTGCAATGAGATCAGAAAGTCTAGTAACTTTCTGACGTCATCTATTTAATCAAGGGGTACTGAGTTTTTCTTGAGGGCCATGGGTGGCCGAGATGTGGTCTGGTGGTGAGAGTGCTGGCTGAAAGCTGCTGCTGTGGCCTGGTAGAGGACGCACCAACAGGAAGCTGCTGCCCCCGCTGTGGCCTAGTAATAGATACTCCCACCGGAATCTTCTGCAAGTGGAAGTCGGCACTCCTGCTAGAAGCCGCTGCCACGGCCATGCTAAGGCTGGGATCCGCCGCCTGTACTGTTGAATATTTATTGGAATCATGCTAAATAGTCTCAGAACAGACAGAGGACTGACCATTATGTGTCATTATAGCCATTTGTTTGTATTAGGGATGCAACAATTAGTTTCAAAGCTAAAAGTGAAATAAGAGCCATTTAATAATTATGAGATGCATAATCTGATTGGTCGAATTGTCGCTTTAATAGTCTGTGACTAATCGAATAGTCATATAATCAGTCAATAATCAGAATAGTCATTAGTTGCAGCCCTAGTTTGTATTATACCACACATTGCTTGATTATTTGTTGCTTGTTAGTTGTTGGTTTTTTCTCATGACCTCTTTTTGTCCTACCAGTTGTCCATACCTGGCGCAACATCTGACCCCAGTCATCCCAGTCATAGGAGGTGTGCTGTTTTTGTTTGTACTGGGAACTCTTCTGAGAACCAGCTTTAGTGACCCTGGGGTTCTGCCCAGGGCTACCCCAGATGAGGCAGCAGACCTGGAGAGGCAAATAGGTAAGAAAAAAAAATTTCATTATTTTGCCTCTTATTTAACAAATGTATTGTCATTTCCCTTTTTTTTTAATCCTTGTCCTATTTTAGTATTGACAAAGTGAGAGACGATCCTTTAATATGACCGAGTGCTACCTTTTTTGTTCATCCTGTTTAAATCCCTCTGATGTATCCGTTCATTGTCAAGGCAAAAGTCGTTATAATGATCTACTTTGTAGACCTGTGAAACCTCTGTGTCTGAGTTTATATATTAAGCAAGAAAATGGGGATATAGCTTCCATCCACTTTGGAGATACTGTCAGAAGTCTCAGCTGAAATGCAGGCTGAGATGAAGTATTCCTGCTGCTTTGACCAAATGGCTTTTGATTCAGTTATTTCACTACAGCCTCTCTAAGATTTACCCATTTGATGTATTACTTGGTCATAAATTCATGAGCATTTAATCTAATTTATGATGTGAAAGGTTAAATTGTCAGTGCATTAGGAGCCACTTCATGTGGACTAACTGAATTACTAGTGGTCCAGCTCTGACAGTAGCTCGCCATGAGTGGGAAACAACAAACTAATTTGTGGTGCAGATCCGTTCATGAAGCTAAAAGATGCTTTACTTATTACATTTTTCTACATTGTATTATTTCACATGGACGTTACAGGCCTCAGACTGTGATTAATGTGGTTTGCTAGCAATTTTATATCACACTGCTGCAACAACAAAATAAACAGACATTTAGGAAAAAAGTTATATATGAATAAAATCACAGTTGTCATGTTACTCTAGAAATGATAAAGGCGAGCAGATAGCACATCTGAAAGGGTTGTAGTATTTTGTATGAAAGTTTTTCTATCTAGTATTGTGCTTTAAGTATTTTGATAGATGTTTGCTGGCAGATGTTTAAGAGAGTAATTGTGTTATTGTAAAGCTACAGAAACATTCCTTTGCAGTACAATAACCAGGGAGACACCAGAGGTAATTCATCTGCTTCATGCTTTTCCACTCTTGGATTTATTATGGTTTGCTGACGTAGTCTGAAAGCTGTTGCTGCCAACAGTGGGATCCAAATTAATTTCTGTGGACATGTACCTGTAAAACATTATAGCACACTGTCCATGGACCCCTGTTAGTTAATCGGTCAACAATGTTTTATAGCTAACATTTCTATCAGTCTCTGTTGTCTGGATCACATTCTCTACGCTGTAGAGGATTTTCACCCCTTTACTTAAAGGTTTTTCTTTCTAAACCGTATTTTTAAAGTATCCTTTAATTTTTGTGTGTATGTGTGTTTGGAATGCGAAGCTCCTAATTCCCAAATGTAGTCCTTTTCCATGCTTCAGGCCATTAGAGCCTCATTAAACAAACTCTGGACTGCTTTAATTTATCTCATTAGGAGACTTAAAAGCCTTTGGAGGAAATGTAGCGAGAGCTTGGAGCAGTGGACTAAGTGTACTGTATAAAAGCACCATGTTATATTGGCATGTTTTGGGGTTTTTTGTGTGTTTTTTTGTGTGTTTTTTTTTTTTTTTTTTTTTTCCCCCCAAAGATAAACAAATTTAGGAATGAAAATACGATGTTGACCCAAATCTCCACCCCAACCCCCAGACTGGCTTTGGTTCTTTGCATTTTCAAGCATCACAGTTGGCTGTTTTCCAAATGTAATCTCCTGTTCACAGTCGATTGTTTTCATGTTTTGGTTGGTTGATCTGTGTCTGAGTCTGTGTAAGCTCTGGTTTTAAAATGATATAGTGAATTAGAGACCCTTTGTAAAATAAAATCCTTTGTTTTTAAAATAGTTCTTATTTTAGTGCCTCGGGATCTTATTCCTATTAGTATTAGTATTAGTATTAGTATTAGTATTTTTTTCCCAGTTTTGTCAGTAATTAGTAGTCTGCTAGGGATGGACAAAAAAAAAGACTAAAAATAAATGCATTTTTAGGCACAATAGAAATATATTAATATATCTCAATTTTTATAGATATTTTCATCTCCTTTCTTACTGTTTGTGTATATAACATCAAACTGCTTAAACTGTATGATGTAATTTGATGTGTTATATCTGATATTGGATATGAGCTCTTTTTATTCTGGCTGATTGCTGATCCAGATTTATGGACAGGTTTTCATCTGCTTAACTGCTAAGAACATTAAGTATCTCCTTTGACTTGATGTATAATTATAAATACTCTATTTAAATGCCCTACCAAGAGATACAGACGAAAAAAAAAATACATTGCTTTTGAAATGCATATATGCCCTTTGCAAAACTAAGAAAGTACTTCTAGATGCATGCTAAATATGTCATATCTGTTCTTAAACTGTAAACTTAATCCTACTTACAGACCTAGATAATCACCTCTCCTGACACAATCCTGACAATATTCACAGTCAGGGCACATGTGACTTCATCCGTCTGTCAATGTTTGCTGGACAGGATATGAAGAGGAAACATTCAGTGACACAAATTTATGATGCGTGCAAATTGTTTAAAAAAAAATTCTACATCATATGCCTAAAGAACTTGGTGGTAGTTTTAGACTATGCCATGTACTGCACCAAGAAGAGGACACCACTTAAAGAAAATAAGAAAAAATAAAAAAAAAAAACAGCATCTTTATCTCCTTCTGCAGTGTTGCTCAAAAAGTTGATTACTGGACTAAAACATTTTGGGGAGCATTCATTTTGAGTTTCCATTAAATTATTTAATGAATGTTGATTTTAACTAAATTAAGCTTCTCTTAAGTGTACAAGAATCTGTTATTGTTGTGTTCATACTGTAGAACTGTTGTTTATGTCTCAAATACCCACATGCATTCCCATGCCTCCCATTAAGACTGCTTTACTGCTTTAGTGTTGGTACCATTATGGGTCCCATTATCTTCCATGTGAAAGAACCTGGTCTGTATTAACAGCAGGAACATACACTCTCACACAGACAAAAAAAAAACAGCAAATAAAGAGACACATAAATACTTAACAGCTGTAAACGTTCAATTTAAGACACTGGAAGGCAAAGATCGCAGCCTTTTCCCACAGTTAATAAAAAGCTGACCTCTGTTTCGTTGTGTCAGTACTGCAGGAATCCCTCAGATTTCATCTGTGTGTGTAGCCAACACTTTTCAGTCAGGCAGGAATTGGTCGAATTTACCTAAAAATGTTTTAGATATAACGATGAGACAGACAGAGAGCCAGTGTGTTAGTAATAGTTTATATGGGACTGGACAGAATAACAGGATATGTATAACGGTAAAGTTAGATCCATTATTAGAAATACTGCTTTGGTGGTTTACCAAATGCTTGAAAATTGTGCAATGGGAATTTTAACAACCTTATTTAATTATTTATTTGCTTAATTATTTTATATCTTTAGAAAAGGGGATCTCAAAAGATCCACCATCTGTTAAAATGAATGTTTGCAGTTCAGATTTATGCTTTATTAAAAGTGTTGAGTTAACAGGTCCAACTTCCTAAGATCGCTGTCACAAAAGCAGCGCCAAGGTGGCCTTTTAGAAATGATGCAGACATGTTCAGTTGACTTCAAGTTAATTAAAAGCAATCCATGTCTGAAAGAGAGTACAATGTTGTCCTCCATTACAACACTGGCGTTTGCCTCTCCGTGTTTCTCTGGATGATCTGTCCAGATGCATGCAGTGCTGTTTATCAGTATGATGTGCAAGAAGTTAGTCACACATCTAATAGCTGTTTACTTGCTCATCCAAATCCAACCCAAGTCCCAAATCACCAAGCACTCCCATTTCTCTTTCTGGCTCCTTCTTTTTCTCAACTTGTATTAACTGCATTTTTAATCACTGCTTTATCAGTTATGAAAGTCTTTTCAGTTTCTGCTATCATAATAATGTTTGTGTTTGGTTTATATGCACACACAAGCTCCTCTCCACTCCCTCCCTGCTGACTTACAAGATGAGTCATTCCTAGTTTGCATCCTCAGACTGAGGCAGCTCTTACAGTTTTATTCACCATTTCTTTCTTTAAATATGTCTTTATGTAACTGTGCAGAAAGTCATAATGGAAAAGCATCTGACAGGCTTTGTGAGCATGAGTAACTTTTACGTCTGTGCTGCCACTGTGTCTTTTCATTTTTTTCTTTTGTTTTCAGACTAGTCTGTTGCTGTTTTATATACAACATTTTCTTGCTGGAATAAATTAAATTAATTTGCATCTGAATTGAGAAAAACAGACCATCAAAAGATTAATGATGTAGAAACAAAAATCAGGACCTCTCAGATGGAACAAATGAACCATTTACTGTTTTCATTCTTAATTAAATTTAGCATGTAATGTGTGCATTTATGAACTGTTAAATTAATGCATATCACACACTTTGTTCACTGAATACTCGAGTCTTTAGTGACCCTCATGAATAGTTAATGGTATTTCCTCTGCAAAGTGCTTCAAGGCTCGCTTTCAGTACACATACCTATTGATCTGTTGACAAAACTGTGGAGGACCTAATGTCTGTGCAGTCTGAGACATTAAGGTGTTTCATGCTCCCATATCCCAGAAGGGAAAGTTGATAGCTAGATCACGAGCAGATATCTCTGCTAACTACTAGAGGCTTTCAGCTTCAGGTTAGAGTGGGAGGCTTTAAAAATATTCTTCCTCAACAAAATTAAACGTAAGGTGTTTGCAAATGTGAAATAAATGTATGAGACATAATGCTATGTGTGATCTAAATTCTCACCATATTGTCACAGGACTTTTACATAGCTGAAACACCTATTAAGGGAAGGGAAGAAAAAGTCTGCCAGGAAAGTTACCACAGTATGCTGTTTATCTCTGCTTGAAATCAAAATGAGTGCTGGTTTTTCATTAGTGTGCTGCATTTGATGTCTATGCGTGTGTGCCTGCTCACCCAATATGTAAGGACTAGACAGGCTGGCATCATTTCAGCTACCACTTGCCAAATCCAAAAGACTCTCTGAAGCAGTAATCAGAGTGAAAGATGACGAGAACTGCTTGTGTTCCTCTTTTCACCTAATGTGATCCAAGCTAGCTGATGATTGTCTGGACTGCCTCGCTGATTTAAAAAAAAAAATTTTTTTATGAAGCTTCAAGCCAGACTCCAGCTCTGTAGAGAAAATGGATTTTTGGAGGTTTAAAGCTTAAAGAGCTGTAAGAATGATGGGTACATCAGGATAGGATGCTATGACTTTTAGAATTTTCTGCTTCTGGGTCATTTAGCATGATGTTAATCCACATAGCAGCACTCAAAAGTCAAGACTCACCTACCCATGTCTCAAAAATAATTATATCAATAACCAAGTTTTTTGGGGGGAAAAAACTATCTTTATGTTATGATCATGGATTAATGAGAAAATTGTGTTTGTTCGTTTTACAGCACAGTAGAGTGTACAAAAAGTAAAGGCTTTTTAAAGTGTGTTCCCAGTAAAATGTTTCTGCTGACATTTTTTGCTTGGACTCTGGAGAAATTTATTTCAGATGCCAAACTCAAGTACATAGCTCATTACTAAAGAGACAGAGCGACTCTCTAAAAGGAGAGCCAATTTAATCTAATTAGATACAGCTTTCTCTCCTTGTTTGTTGAATTTTAACCAGTCATAGGTTAGCTTGTAGCTTGAAATTGCTTTGACTGAATACTTGAGATTGCAACAGGGCTTTTAATTTAAGACTTTTCCAACTTTTTTTTCCACCTTGGCATTTATATCCCTTAAAATTGCATAGTTAAATACCAGTAAACATAATAGACATGCTCCAATTTAATCATCATAGATAGTACTTCTGTGCTGACAGAGCTCTATTGATTGTGACCTACGCTTGACTGCCAATTCTATGTATGAAATTAGAGAAATAAATCAGCTGGAATATATCAGTGACTCTGATGTGATCTAGAGATACCCTCACAGTGACCGGGCACAGCAGAGACACAGTTTGCCATTTCAATGATGTGATACTGTGTTTGTGTTTCCCTTTAGTACTGAGCTGTCCCGTCTGTTACATGACCATCCAATCAAAGCTGGTGCTTATACTTAAACCTCTGCATTGACCTCTTGCGTCTTCTCTCAGCTCAGCGCTGCCAGTCACGCTAGCTCACATTGATGATTGACTTCATTGGAAGTTGCAGTTAGATGATACAAAGTTGTGGAGACAGCTAAATTAAAAGAACCACAATTCCAAGTCTTGGTAAATTTGTCAGGTGCTGCTTGTAATTTATTAGTGTGAAATATAACTTTGATTGCATTGCTGAAGTGAAGCGTTACAAAGCCTCAAACACTGAGTATCATGTAGTTTAGACATAGATACATCCATACGTCCTACAACTTAAAGCAAATTTTACAATCATTTTAAATTGCCTAAAGAGAAAATAATTAGCTTTTTAATGCTCTCTCTCATCTTTATTGTTAGAGGAGATACAGTGACAAAAACACGAAGTATGACAAAGATAAGAAAAATTATCGTGAAGTGAGTCTTCATGTTCTTGGTCTTTCTCCATAGAGACAAAGTACAAATTGTGATGCATAGGACTCTCAGTCCGAGACTATATTGTTCTGGACACATTACATTTATTGATGCTAAATGTTTTCATTTAATTGACTCAACTGCTTTTTTAGTGTCATAACATACCTATATAATGTCATTTAAATGTAAAATGTTAAGTGCATCTGTGTGACAAATACTAGTTATGATGGGCTTCATATTGTACACTAACTTGGATTTAGTGTAAAATATGAGAAATATTCTACATGTTATTCAGACCTGGAGTATTTGCCATTAATGAAGCACATTCATGTTACAGACACATTTATGTAATTTTATTAATAATTAAAGAACAGAATTAAACATTACTTTTTTTTTAATCATGTAAGATGCATATAAGCACCAAGCTCAATTGTCAGGTAATGTCAGGTGTGACCTTTCTTTGCTTTCATGAATTAAGGTCAAGTAGAAAATTCTGCTGGACAAGGTGACCGTTACTCAATTTCTGAATAATTTAATTAAATGAAATGTTTTTCCTCCACTGGATACAGAGAGAGACCTTACTCAATGAAGCAACAATGATTTTTATCTTCTGTAAAGGTAAAGAAAACAATGAGAGACATTACCTTTCTTGTTTATCTTAATAAACCTTTCTTCTCAATACTGGTTTAACCTCTGGTCTGTTTCCCAATAACAGCCTGCAGTCATTTACAAGTAAGGCAAACACACACAGATGCACATTTGACATATCGTAATATTCTGAATGTCGTTGTTTTCCAGTTGAATTTTTCATTGGTAAAGGCTTTTGTTCTCTTTTTCATAAACACAACAGGATAGTAATTAGTCTCCTTTTATTAGACTCCCCTCACAAGGCAGCACTGTGCACAGTATGGCTGATATTGAACCCTCATTTAACTCTGTGTGTGTGTGGGTGAGTGAGCGGGTACCCTGTGTGTGTGCTGTTACATCAACCCCAGTCAACCTGGCCTTGTTTTATAGCTTCAAGCTCTTAGTCCTGGCCTATCACTCTGGGGGATCTCCCTGTAGACAATGTTGTAAGGCTAAATCTTTGGCTGACAGGATGGCTAAGTGTACAAATGGCTAAGAGAAAAGCTACTTTGACACCCCCCACTTTCACACTAATTTACTGCAGGCATCTGTGATCCAGTGAAGCGAATGTGGATGGTCTGTTCAAAGTGCATTTGCAGTATCATCACAGAGCAGATTAATAGAAATAATGATATTTAGAGAGCAGAATTTAAAGCTGGACTAACAGTTGAGTGTTGTTTTTGCAATATGCACAGAAGCAGATTCTCATTAAATTACATTACAATTTACTGTTTTTAATTTATGCTAAATCCTATTAGATATAAAAAAAAATTAATACTATGTTCGTTTAGACTGCGATGGACTGGTGACCTGTCCATGGTGTACTCTACCTCTGGCCTGTTAAATGCTGAGTTAGGCTGAGGCTTCTCCGCCCTCTAATGGACGAAGCGGTTCAGATAATGAATGTATGTTCTATTAGATTTGAGAGCTTGATTTAAATTCTAGCTTTGGTTGATTGATAAAGTGGAATATTTCTGTTCATTCTAGCTTTAACTATTTGGATTGATAAAGTTGGTATTCATATTGTCATTTTTCTACATTTCTACAGTATTAAACTTTTACCCTTAAGTAAGAAAAGTTTGTATTGTTATTTACTGCCATACATATAATATTTCCTATTTATTCTCTTAGAAACGTTTGAAGAGCAGTCATATAATTTATTTATTATTTGGTAACATGCATTGTTTTATGATTCTCTCTGCTGGTCTTATAGGCACACAAAATGAGTAGAAATTAACTTTACATTTTTATTCTTTGATATTAACTGCACATGATATGATGAACCAGCTGCACACAAATCTATTTGCTATATAACCTGTTGTTATTATTTTCCAGAGTTTTGTAACTAAATTTACTTCTATAGCATCTTTCACAGTCATCACAAAAGTGCTTCACAGAGAAAGCAGTCAATAAATTCACTACAAAAAAAATGCACAACACAAAATGCATAAAATAGAGGTATGAATAAAAATGTAATATCTTTTCTTGATATTGAGATAAAAGTAGCACAAGCAATAACTTTGAGGCCATATTGGTCTTCTGTTACTGTTTTTGCCCTATATGGAAAATGGTAACAATAAAAATGCCCATTATCTCCAAATAAGAAATGAAGCTATGAGGTTGGCATTAATATTTTTTCACTAGATACTGTGAATGATATAACCTATATATGCCAGAGTTTAGCTTACCCGTATTATTTTGTGAGGTCTCGGAAGACACCCAAGAGAGGTTTTATCTAAGGCTTTGGAAGCACTGTATACTTGACTGTCACAGCTCTTTGTCATTCAACAAGAGCTCATTTTACTGTAGATTTTGCTGGGCCATGATGACCTCACATCTCCTCAAGATCTTTTGTTGGTTTTACACCATAGAATCTGAGCGGCCCTCCAAATTACTTGCAACTCCACTCAGTAGTTCCCCCTTAATGCAGTGCATTAAGAGTGAAGAGGGTTAAAATAAGTAAGTAAGTAAAGAAAGTATGATGTAGGCATTGATCACTGTAGGGACCAATTCGATGGATGAGGACTGCATTTCCTCTGCCTTCCTTTAGAAATGTCAAACACCCACGCAAGCCTCACAGTCTCTAACCCCTCTTGCTAACACACACATACCACTTTGTTGGCAATGCTACAGGCTTCAGTGATCTTAAAATTATCTTCCTACACAACACCATGTCTTACTCTCAGCATGTGCAAGTGTTTAAAGCAAGCTGAGCAATAATAAGATGGAGGCTCTACCTTAATGACTTGAAAATCACTATTATTGCTCTCATTCTTGCCATATAGTCTCTCATTGCTGTCTTCTTGCTCAACTGAAAGCCATTCAGAGCAGATTCTTCTATTTTATTTTATTTTTTTTTTCTCTTCATTGTAGTCTTGGGATTGTGGTATTGAGTGCATACTGAACTCCAGATGTTATTAATACCTGAACTAAGTTTAAACTTTCATCAGTGTAACAGCAGACTTTATTGTATTATTAAAATATTGGCTGACGGCACAGAAGATTAGTTCTGGTTCCAAAGCCACTTCTGCAGAATCTGTTATTAATGTGTATAAAAATAAGGTACAGTGAAGGCGCAATGACCACATTGCTTCACAGCCCAAGATATTTTTTTAAAGTCTGATTCAGCTGGGTTCTTTTCAAGACATAGCTGGGATTTAGACTTCGATTTTCAGGAAATAGAAAAAGATACAAGTGATTACATTTTAGGGGTGATTTAGATCATTCTCTGGATCCAGGAATTTTTTTAAGGATTCCTTACAATGGTGTGATAATGGGAATAGTTTTGCCATTACAGCTTCTAACTCAACAGCTATTGTCCAGAATCATGACCGATGTCATGTAGATGTTAAATACACTAACAGCTAGCCCAGATTGCAGCCATTAGAGAACATGTGAATTTCTTCAGTAACTTCAAGACTATTGTAGCCATTTGCTTCATCTTGGTATTTTAGGGTATGTTTTTAGGGTCAAGGATTCTGAGTAAGATGTGACATCTATCCTGATGATGGAAATAGATAGTGATATTAGTTTAAAGTACACATAAAAGTGTTGGTATGGGGTTGGTAATTGGGTGGACTGTTGGGCATTTTGGGGTTTTTCTCTTGTGAGTGACCCTGTGGCTTGGCGGTAGTCTGCACTGTCTGAAGGCTTTAAGTTTCCACTGTAAAAAGAAGATTTGCATTGTAACACAGTACTGTTAACATATGAACGGGACTTTTGCAAATCCAAAAGTAATGTCTTTTAGTGAAAAATGTAAATATGTAATATGTGGCGTTCAAATCCTGAGATTTTTTTATAACTATTTCTTTCTTTAAGAATAGTATTAATGCAAATATGTTGTAGCTTTTTTCCATTCTTCTCTTATTATACACGTTATACATTTCCCAGGGGGAAAATTGTTCTTGTATCACTAAAGTTTTGTCATCACAATTGCATTAGTTTATATCTCATGCACCATATAGCGTGAAGGTTCTGCAGTTCTTTCACTGATTTTTATGCTTCTCTTTTGTTTCATCTCTCTGACATTCTGAAGATGTTGCCAATGGCAGCACATGCTACAGGCCTCCTCCCAGGACCAAGGAGGTGGTCATCAACGGCCAGACAGTCAAGCTAAAATATTGCTTCACGTGCAAAATCTTCAGGCCACCACGTGCCTCCCACTGCAGCCTCTGTGACAACTGTGTGGGTAAGTTACATTGTTT
>JBAMHW010000022.1:9312940-9326311 GCA_037177495.1 Rhadinocentrus ornatus
AAGCCATCACCAAAACAGTGCAGGATAGAATTTAAAAAATAAATAAAGCAAAATAAAATAGAATAAAGGCACATACATAATGAGAGATGGGTTGCGTTGTCCTGATAGAAAAAAAAATATATGTATATGTGTATTTACATTGCAGGTATTCCAGCTATTGATGGGAAAGTCTCTCACTCTTTGTGCTCCGATTTAAGTAGCTCCTGGTTTTGTTCACTTAGTTTAGGGGCAGGCAAGTTTGGTTCTAGAGAGCCGCAGTCCTGCATTACTTTTTAGATGCTTTCCTGCTTTAGCATACCTCATGTCATGCTCTCTAATGTGTTTGCTGTACATTTACGATCCTGATCAGGTTTCATCCACTAATCCTGTCCCCTGTCCTCTCATTGGGCCAAATTCTCCCTGTCAACTCTTTGAAAATATGAAGCATGTTGTATATCCAGTTTGGGACTGGAACAGGCTTAATTTTTCTACAGGCTTTTTTATTTATTTAAATATTTGATCAATTATTATTTAAGTGACTCATTCAAGCTTAATGCAAATTTTAAACTTTTGCATATAAAAGAAAAACAAACGTCATGAATTTTACAGGAAAAGAGATGTAATGATTTTTGTTGGAAGCAGTTTTAGCTCCAAATAATTTTAGTCTTCGTGTCAGCAGAGCCTGTTAGTTCATTCGGTTAGCGTGTTGTGCTAATATCACCAAGCTTGTGGATTTGGTCCTTACACGGTCTTCTAAGAGTTTAATAACTAGGACTTACACACAGAGCAGTTTGTTTATGTTAAGACGTGACACCAAAGATAATTTGTAACGTTGTGCCTTCTCCTGCAGATAAAAGGTTCGTGGTCTTCTAAAAGAGGGAAAGACAACTATAACCCATACAGCTATGGAAACATATTCACCAACTGCTGTGCAGCGCTGTGTGGACCCCTGCCACCGAGGTATGATGTGTGTTAGGGCTGGGCGATTAATGGAATTTTAATCACAATTACAATCTGGGTTTTCAACGATCATAAAAATGAAATGGTCCGATTATTTTGCTCCTTCGCAGTTTACGCTCCGCTGCAGACTCCTCCCACAATCCCAGCCGCTTTGGTTTAATTTAACTCGAGATGCAAACACCTCTCAAGTGGACACATGGGAAGAAACGTCGCTCCTTCTCTATTAATTTTCTATGGAGGTTGTGATGAGGCAGAAATCGCTGCCCTCCTCCAGCCAAGCGACAGGCGACATTTGTGCATGTGAAATGTTGCCTTCGTTCACGTAGATGTGCTCACGGGGGCTTACGACGCGACACAAGGAAATAGAAAAACAATCCACCAGCTCCCAGAGATACAGAGAGATAACAAACGTAATAAACAAACATAACTTTTTTTTTTTCTTGCCAAAGACCAGCGCTCAGTTAACACAGTCAGCAACTCAGGATTTAAGAAACTCATTCCTCACTGTGCTAAGAAAAACCTCTGTCAGTTGTCTATGTTTTGTTTTTTTCTTATAATAATTTTCAGTTTTGTCAAAAGGTGAAAATAAAACTTAGTCAAGACTTTGTTTGATGTGAAGAGCTCTTTGAAATAAGCCCGCCTGCAGCCTTTTTCTAAACATAGCTAAGACACTGCTGAAGAGTAAAGAATTTCAAGCTCATTTGAACCAAGTACAAGATCAAAGGTGGCTGGATATATTAGGTTTAATTCATTTTCTGCTTATTTACAGGCCAGCTGTCGCAGCCACATTACACTGTCCATGTGACTGTAAATGTCAGCAAACATTGCAAATTCCCCCTTAGCTTTCCCACTTTGGCTTTTTGGCAAACAGTTCTTATTTTTCATCTGTAAAAACTCCAGATCTAGACTTTTTCCTTCTTTCTTGGCTAGAAACAAGTGCCCTCTGAGCAGATAGCTAGTATTTACTGTTATCTTTTCCTGCCACCATACCAGTGTTTAAGATACTACACTTGGAATGACGTCAGGTCATCATGTATATCTTTGCTTTTTGAACTCGCAGCAGGCACCTTTGCCTGTATCTTTGCACATGTTTGTTTAAAGTACAAACATGAGATATTAGAAACTGCATTTTTTTTGTTTGCCACATGGCGCTCTGGCCATCACAATCCATAAATCTGCAGTAATAATTTCCAGTGAGCGGTGAGGAGAGTCCTCAGTGCACAGGTGGTTGCCATCTGGACATGTTTGTGTGTGTGAATGTGGCCTCAGGCATTGCACAGCTGGATCCACCAGTAATAAAGGAATGTTTTCACTTTTCCCAGTCCAAACAAGAACAGCCACTCACATGCACTCACACATGCAGACAAAAGCTTTTTGCATTTCATTTCCTGCTGGGAAATTTTCAAATGCATCTTTTCATGCTGGTTTCCTTTCTAACTGCATCTCCAGACTCTCAAAGCAAGGCTAGAAATGCAGTTTGCACACCTGGAGTTAATTTCTGTAATTCTAGGAAAGCATTTTTACATGACTTCAGCTCAGTCCTGCTAGAGCTCACGTTCAATACTCTGTTAAATCATTACCCTGTTTTTGCTGTTTGATTCCTCAGCTAGTTCTTTGCGTGTGTGGTAGAGGTTTCTCAGTATCTGATCAACCCCTATCGGGCTGATAAATAGCCACTATCACTGTAAGCAGCCCATGAGCTCTCACATGTGCATATGCATACCAGAGTTCAGCAGGTTGTTGTCTAACCAGCTGCGTCAGGGCTCTGCAGTATTAAAGATGGGGCAGAAACAATGATTCACTCCGCTGCTCCTCTGCAGGGCCGCAGTGATTTATTACCAAGTTGTGATTTTATGGGTTTTGTGAGTGGAAATATGAGCATCTGCACTCACTATATCTCCTTCCTGGTCAAGACTTGAATAATGTGTACAAAACACTGCACCAAAGTATTTACAGTGTGCTAACTCTGAAACACAAGGTCATTTAGGCTATTGTAATCTGTCTCCCTACAGTAAGATTGACCTCACCTGGAAGTGAGTGTTTGCTTATATAACCTGTTTGCTTTCTTTATTTTGCTGTATTTGTAGAATTTTCTTCATAACGGAAATCCTAACAGACAGTTTCTTTGTCCATTCTTTTCTTGTTTTAGTCTCATCGATAGACGGGGCTTTATCCAATCAGACACACCACAGCTGGCACCGCCAACTAATGGCATCACAATGTATGGGGCCACCCAATCGCAACAAAGCCACATGGTAAGATTCTGAAGTGACGTGTATCCAGATTTTGTTTATTTAAGTAAAAATGCTAAACTGAATCCGCATGAGTGTTCTTATGATAAACTTCAGCTTGTTTAAGGACCAGAGTTAGTTTCTTCTTCATAGAAACTGTTGCTTTTAATGAAATCAGGGAATAATATTCTTCCTTGTTGTCAGGTATAGGGATGCCATGATAAGTTGATTTCACAATTTATCGTGGTCTTAAACGCCATGATTAATTAATCGGAAAGATTCCTCAATATTGTCACTTTCCAGAAAAGATTATGTCTGAACCAGCAGATCAGAGCAACTCGCCCACAGAATGAAGACAAATGAATGAAAACACGACATCCACCTTCTGTTGCTTTGTTTTTCATCCGTGTTCGTGAGAAAGTACGGAAGGGTTATTCCCTCCAAACAAGCAGATTAAGTCATCCTTGTCGGATTTCTTTGGTTACAGAAAAACAATGACCAAGGTGTCATTGTGGAGGACGGTATGACGTTAAAACATGAAAAACAATCAATATGTGTCACCGCTTCCAGGATACCCACCAGCTTAGCTTGTTAAAGGTAAATGCGCAGTATTACGTTAATGTTTAGCTAATGTAACTGTGAAATGATAATGATGAGTCTTTTTTTTATCGATAGTTTTGCTGGTTAAACGTGATTGATTCAGAATGAGGTTGTTGCCTTTTTCTACTGCGCAATGGTCGTAGATAAAACTGCATTTATTTTCAGATTATGCTTTCTTTTATTAATTTTCACTGCTTTAGTATTTCAAACAGCAGCTTTTCTGCTAAAGGACACCTGGATATTTTCTACTGTGTTTCCAAATTCTCTATTTAAGTAGAAAAGAAAGGTTCAAAAACATTTTGAAAATGTAATTTAGAGAACGAGGCCTCCCATGGCCAGGTAGAGGTCCTGTAGCCTTTTCCATTGTTTTACTGCAGGAGATATTCAGAGGTATTATATAGTTGTTTTTATTTTTTTTGCAAAGCAAATGGGATTTGGTTGGAATTAAGCTGTTTGATAACTTTACTTTTCAGCTTTTATTTACTTTTATTATTTTGTTATGTTGATATCAAAAGATGTATATATATATATAAATATAACTATAAAATATAACACAGGACCTACAAGGAGTGTTTAAGTGAATTTACACATTGATAGTGTTGTGAAAATAATTAATGCGTAATAACTGTGATAATTGTAAGATCATAATTATTTCTCTAACAAAAATTTTACCAAAAAACTAAATTCGTGACATTCCTCGTCACTAATTGGTTAATTCTTTACAGAGTGAGTAGTTTTCCACAGATTACGTAAGGAGAATAGAAATGTAAAGCGGAGATGCTATAAAAATTGTTTTGGAATTCATAAAAGACCTAGAGGTCACGTTTTTAAGTTCACCAGTACTTGGTGGCCTTGCCGCCGTGCTGTTTGACCGAGTGTCACCCTGGGTCGTACTGTAACTCCAGCAGTGCCGCACAGTGACAAAGCATTTTTCACAGCAGTCTAACACAGTCACTCTCCAGATGTTGTCTTTTGTTCACATCCCAGTAACAGAAACTCAGCTTGCACAAACTGAATCACCTTGACCTTGGATCTGAGATTAAACCCAGATGAGTCTATATTGGTGCACTTCTAGATCTGGGAAAGTAAATTCGCTCAATGTTTTATCACTACTGAAATTGATGACTTTGATCTGGATTGCAGTGTGCACGTCAGCTATGTTGTCTGTTGTGCATGTGTCGCTCCACATTGCCTCTAAATTAAAGAGTCCTGTATGCGTGCTGGTGCTGAGGCTGCAGCTGATATTTTAGGTTGTTGTTGTTATGCTTTGCTTCTCAACAGGATGTGTAGAATAAGTGTTTCCATGTCACGTTGCAATCAACCCAAGAAAGAGAATGTGTAGAAATAAGGGCAGGCTCATTAATATTAAATTTTACAGTTTGAATGTTCTCTAACTAACTCTAACTCTAACGGTGTGAAGCTGCGTCTCAGTCCATGAGAGAATAGTTAGCGTTGTAAAGACACCACAGTGGTGACAGTGTTTCTGTGGTGCGTGAACTGAAGCAACCAGTCCTCTGTTCAGTGTTTACCTCACACATTACATGCTAGATTTAAACCCTTCTCACACAGCTACTACACATCAGTCACTGTTAGCCTCCCAGTGTGCCCTTGATCTCACACAAACTCAGCCTCATCCTTGCTTGTTCTCACAGAGATGTCAAAAATGAATGTCATCTCTGTCTTGATGTCCTGAACAAACCAGCTGTATCAGGCTGAAAGCCATAGGAACATTCCCCTACATTAGCACCTTCAGAAATAACTACCATCTGTTTGCTATGGTTGTCACGATTATTAGCTAGAGTTGTCCTCTTGTTACAATCGCAGGCTGGTTTTCTGCAAACGCACTCAGCTGTACATGCTGGACCATGTAAACAATCACTTGGGCCTTCAGTTACATTTTTAGTTCTATACAAGTTTGGGTCTTTTGCACACCGAGCTTCTGTTTTTAGCTCACCGTTTGAGATGTTTCCATTGATAGTCAGACGATAAAAAGCTGCTTTCTTGTGATTTGTTTTGTCTGTGATGAGGCTTAAAAATCGACAGCCTAGTATGCAGAATCCTTTCAAGCTGTTACCATGGTAACGGTGCGCAATATGAAGTCATGTTACACCTTGATAACAAAGCCTTGGATTTGACTCAGTGGGGGGAGATAAGCACGTCCTTGTCTGACAGTCGTCATAATTTTCCCCTCCGTTAAAGGATCAGTTCATGCAGATGGTTTTTGAGTGTTCAAGTTTCCAGCGTTTTTAATGTGACATCAATTTTTACTTTTGGATTTTTGTGATCACAGGATGTCAAAGACGTGCATTTTCATTATTTTCTGAAATGTGTTGCATTTAGCTATGAGTCAGTTAATCAAAACGAATACCTTAAACCTACAGATTAATCAGTAGTGTCATCATGCTGTTGGTTGCAGCTGGATTTAATTCCACTCAATTTTTTTATGCTGTGTACAAACAAGAAAAACAGTCATTTATAATTTAATAACACAAAAAAGCCTTTTCATAAATACTAAACCCTAATTTGGTCTTTAAAAAATCTGTTTTGTATGTCATGACACACAGTTAGCATTAAACTCTGTAAATATTTCTATTTTAATCCTTCCCACTTCCTCCGTTTCTTCCGCTTCCTCTTACACCCAGAGAGTGGAGTTATCATCCACCCTTTCCTTGTTGATCATGGCACAGTGAGTGATGTGAGCCTGACAGCCCACAGCCTAGTTTTCAGTTTCACCACCCACTCTTCACTTCCCCCAGCTACATGTTGGTTTCTGTCTCCCATGATGCACAGCTTGGTTTTGTTGTTGTAGGACTGGTTTTACTTATAAGAGCGCTTGTTGTTTTATTGAAATTAAAGCTTGGTTAGAAGAATTAGTTTTCATTTTTTCCTGGCTTAAAATAGCTCAACAAAGTGTGCAACTTGTCTTTCGCCTCCTGATTCACAACAGACTGGATTATGTTGTAACACTGACTGCCGTTATATCCCAACTTGTAACTGGATTCATCTTGGAGTACAATCTGGCTGCAGTAGTTAGGATCACAAATAATATCTAGAAAGTATGGCTGCAGCCTATAGATATGTCTTTTATCATTTTGTATTATTTTTCTTGTTTTTCTTATGATTAGTTACATACAGTGGTTAATGTCTACTATTGTCACCTTGTCAAACTGAATTGTACAGTTAAGTTGTAAGGTTAGGAGTGTGTATAAAATATAAATATAAGCTTAATTTTTTCATTGTTTGGCTTGTTGTGTCATCAATGCCACACGTCTGCCAACCAAAACACTTCCCATCACCCTGTCTCTGCTATCTGAGGATGATCTATGCACTCATTGTTCCTTTCTCTGCTGTAGGTGGCGGTAGGTGCTCGGTCAGTTTAGCTCATTTTTTTAAAGTCCGAGTGGTCCATAGTAGGAAAAAAAGCATGATGTGATGTATGTTTGTTTAATATCCAAAGCATTCTGCGAATAAAGAAGCAGTCATGGATCTTTGCCATTTTGTTCACTCAGTTTAGACTTTTTAACAACCTGCTGTAAAAAGGATTGATAATAGTGGCATCTTTTCCGCTGACAAAGGCAGCTCAACTTCTGTTTAAGTCACATCTGTAATCTTCTTTTTAGGTCAGTGAGATTGAGACAGAAAGATGAGATGCCATAGCCAAATATATGTGCTTCAGTTCAGTCACTGCAGGAGTGCTTTGGGGTGGAAGGGGTCATCACAGTACTTGTACTTCTCAATTCCTGTCACTTCCATACAACTTGTAGTGTTTAATCTGTAAGTGGTCTTTTAAAACAGGAATTCTCTGGTGATGACAGGCTATTGGGGTCCAGGCTAATCTCCCACTAGCCGATGTATGGTACTGCAACTCACCGTATCCTAACCCAGTTACCCTGCTCCAGTTTTAGATGCGTGATTTCCACTCGAAAGTAATGCAATAGAGATCAATAGGCCATGATACAGTGATGTAATAGCTTTGTGTTTTTAGCTTTGCCAAGTGACTACAATGTTTCTACTGGAGCAAATGTATGGGTTGGTGTTGGTTCTTTGTGTCTGTGTTCTAAAAAGGGTACTAACATCTATTTCTCATTTTCCCCCTCTTATCCAATCACTTACCCCTCCTGTTTTCTTTACATCTTCTTTGCTTCATTCTGCGGTCTTTCATTCTGTTTCACCCTCCACCTAATTGTCAATGCTTGCTCGCCTCAATTTTTCTCCTTCCCCTTGGGTACCTTATCTCTTGCTTTGCCTTCCTTCTCCCCTCCTGTGTTGTCCTCTTTCTTCCGCTTCCTGCTGCATTCTCTCAGTGTGACCAAGACCAGTGCATTCAGAGCACCAAATTCGTTTTACAGGCTGCCGCCACACCCCTCCTCCAGCAGCAGAGCAGTGAGCCTGTCATCCTAACGGCCTCCCCCGAAAACGGAGCGTCTCTACCTGGCCGGGCCTCACTCACCCTGGTCGGCCCATGCACCTCGCTCCCCCTTGGCCAGCCCACACCTCCAACTTCCACCCCCAGCCTCAGCTGCCACGAAGCTTCCGACATGATGCCAATACATGGACACAGCCACACGCACAACCATACCCACCCCCTCCAGGAGCAAGTGGCCCACCACCACTTTCTCACCCCAGAGGAAGTGCCATCGCCTCCGGGTATGCTTCACTGCGGCAGCCCCGTGGGTCACAGCCACACCATACAGGCAGGGTTCTACAACCCAGTTAGCCAAGACTCACTACACGAGGACTCTGTCAGGGGACTGGTGAAGCTCAGCTCTGTCTGACTATGGGATATATACCCTTTCCTACATACCCACCCCTTCTGAAGACATAAAATTCTCCTGTGCCACTTTTGGATCAGCTGACTCCTATTTTAGTGACAGGTTGCAGCTGCTAGAAACCACATGGAAACCAACAGAGCAATGAAACCAGTTGTCCTCAGCCATTATGTTGCCAAACCTGTTTGCTGGAACTGATGAGATGGTTCCAGGTGTATGTATGACAGCGTAGGACATAAACTTTTTTTTCTTGAACTTCAAGGGAAGAATAACCAGTTATCTTTTGGAAACATTAAAAAAAAGGGGGGGGGGGGATGTGTGCCTTTTCGAAGTGGCACATGTGTCTGTAAGCCATTTTGAGCAAAAACGGTGAGAGAAGTCTGAGTGACTGTTAACGGATCAAAAAGTCTGACAGATTATTTTTTGTGAAACAGACTGGATCTGATTTGCCTGTTCCTGATTAGATCGTATGTCTTTTTTTTTTTCCTTTCTTTTTTGTCTTGGACGTTTTCAGCAGTGCAATGGTGGATGTCTTCATGTTGCATATCATGCTTTTTCTATGTAAAATAAGAGACTGTTGTACTGTATAATGGTTATTACAACTCTTAGAAACTATATTTCCTGTGGATATTAATAAAGCACCAACTTTTTATTAAATTCCAGTGCATTTATATTGAAGGAATAATGTGTGTGAATGTGAGTCATTTGTTCATGTTTGCTTTAAAGTATCTTGTGACTGTTGCCTGTGGTCATTGAACAAGAACAGTTAAAAGGCAAGCCTGTCTGAATATTTTTGAACATCTAGGATGAACAAAGTTCCCAGAACAGTCTAGTGTCCCATTTATCCTGACAGATGTCCTGGTAAGACCTTAGCCTTTGAAAAAGATGTACTAAAAGAAGAATTTCCAGTCCTTTCTATCAAAAGTGATATTGTGTAGGTGTCTCTACAAGCTAAGAGGCTGGTGAAAAATCAATCCTCTTCTACCGCCTTGTGGTGGAGCATGAGTACTGCAACTAACTGCAGCTCTATTTGATATTAACCCACCAAACAATGAGACGAGATAGTTACAGATCCTGTTTTCTTTATCACTTGGCTGAAAGTTAATGTAGGATATTTCTGGATGTGCTGGTGAGCAAAGCACAGATTAAACTTGGTTTAGTCTATTCTGCACTTTAATGTAAAGGTTTAAAGCTGACAAAAGAATAGAAACAAATCAATAACATTCATTTATTATTAAATAAAGTATGTTACATGAGAGATCTTTTTTTATACATTTTTATTAACAGCAGAAAAGGCAAACAATGTGTATTTTGTACTGTGCTGGTCTCTGTATATATGTGGATCACTCTTGTCTGGGTGGCTGGGGGTCCTGCACTCTGGCAGACCTCTGCCTGTCCTGATCTGGGTGGTTTCCAGTGATGGTGGCCTGTGGTCTTTGGTGGTCTGGCTCCTGGTGTAAATGGATCCACAAGATACAGTTTCCTCACAGTAGTGTCAAGCCAGATGTTTATTTCCATAATATTCAGTTGAAGAGACAGAAGGGGGGAGGGTAAATGCATGTGTGTGTGTGTGAATACTAGAGATTATGATCAGATGTGTTTTTATGGAGAACAATTTCTGCTACGTTTTGTATTAAAAGTACTTTATAAATTAGATTTGATATACCTGGACTAAAATTTGAATTCTGCTGCTCCACTTCCTTACTTCTTCATTCAAGTGCATGAAGTAAATGTGGAGGAATGAAAATGAAAACTTCAGAGAAAATCCAAGTATTTCTGTACAAATTATGATGTAAAAATGAGAAATGCTCTGAATCTTGTAGCTTTACAGTAAATTATTCAGCGTTGAGCATCAATTCATTGAGTTTACTGACTTTCTTATTAACATATAAGCCAAGCCAGGATTTAGGAGATAAAAATTAATATATATGTTCTGTTTTACATATACAGCATAGATGCACTAAAGACTTTATTAAAACTGACCTTAACTTGTAGCTGTAAACAGTCATGAAGACTCCAGGCCTGATGCTTTCTGCCATGCATCAACCCTCAAGTCAGGGCTGAAAAGATAACCCATTTCATTCATGGTAGCATCTGTCCATGGCCTTTGGTCAGGAACAGTGCTAGGCTAGCTTAAAATGCAGTGCAATACTGACCAACACAGATTCTTCCAAGTTCAGCATTCATCATCTGGGTAACTGTAGCTAAGCTAATTTAGCACTGATAACCACAGTCCAATAGTATCTGCACCGCTGGTAACTCCCGGCGGAGTTACCACAGTTTCACATCTGTGAGCTCCAGGTCTCCCATGATCTCCAGCTGGTCGATGCTACTCAGGTCCTGCACTCGATGCCTGAAGTCAAACAAGTGGGAGCCGTTCACTGCCAGCTTGAACTGATGGGGCTGACAGAGGAGGAGAATCTGAGAGAAAAAACAAAACTGAAGACTAGTGCAGCAACTAAGATCACACAGGTGGAAAACTTGAAAACTGAAGTTTCTTCAGAAGTTGAAGGTGGTTCTTACCTCGAAGTAGTCCCCTGGTGAGAAGGGAAAAAAGGGCAGCTCCCGTTCCTCCTGACCCCAGGATTCACTCAGGTATGAGTTCCTGATGAACACGCTGGACTTCATGCGGGGGTTTAGGTGGAGAGCGATGTTCTTTGACTTGCTGTTGCAAAGGTTGACTGTAAAACTGGATTTAAAGTAAATATAAAAAGTTAACGTCTAAGCTTAGACTGAAGGATATTAGTATAAAAATAAAAAAACACTGACAGGTTAAAGGAAAAAACAACAAATAGTGACGTATGTGGTCAAAAACCGCCTCAGTGGGCCTTGAAAATGTTTCCACAAGTGTGCGGTAGTTTGAGGTTTGTGCTGGGGGTGTTCGTAATAGAATCTCAGATGCCTTTTCTATCCTGTAGAGGGAGGCAATGTCAAACTGGAAGACACCACTCCCTTTAGGACAGAAATATTTAAACATAGGGAAAAGGTGATCACTAGGAACAATTTAGATTTTAAGTGTCTCTTACATGCCAATAAAATTCCTCAGTATCTGGTGATTTTTCCTTTAATTAGTTACCCAGCTGTGGTTGCTTTAATTAGATCAGGATCCATTTAATCTGTACCACTTTACCTGTGAGGATACAAGCTGACCTGTCCTTTTATCGTGATGTGCTGTCCTGGGCTCAGTCCTTTAAGTATACTGCCTTTGTAAGGGAGGCTCTGAAATGACAAAAAGGCTCTAAATATATACTTGTTTCATTATATTGTATTATTTGAGCAGCATTTTATATGTAAACAAAAAGACTATGCTCTTGTTTATTTTACAGATCTCAGTTATTTTAGTGACAACAAAGTAGCCAAAAAAGCCGACAAGTTATAAGAACAGTTCTTTAAAATGTTTGAATGCAGTTTGCTGAATAACCCAAGTTAATGTCAACACAAGATACTAAAAACACCTAAGCCAAGCAGTTTTGTGAGGATGATGCGTAAAGAAAAACTCACCAGGTCACCTGATTCTGAATATATTGCCTAAGAAGAAGAAAAGAGCACAAACACATTTAGATGAGTCAAGAGAAAATAAAATAAATAGAGATGGGGACATACTTACGGAGTTTGGGATGTAGCCAATAGCATGGACCCTGACTTTCCCAGAAACAGAAAAAGTATCGACCCTGTTCAGAGGGATTCTGTGCTTGTATTCCAGTAGATGAGTGCCGTTTACTGCCACCTGCAGGTGAAGGTGGCTTAGTTAGCGACCGCCATATTTTCAGACAGTTTAAAACCTTCAGGTGCTGCACAGGCTTTCTAATGCTAATGATGGGTTTGTTTACCTTGAAGACATCTTCATTCACCAGGATGATGGTCTCAAAGGGAGCTCCCTGTTTGTAGGGCAGCTGGTGGAGGGTTTCTTCTTTGCCCCAGTTCTCCTGCTGCAGGGAGTTACACACCACACAGGGCGAGCCTTTGAAGCGAGGGCTGAAATGAAGGGCGACATCAGAGCGCGGTTTGGTGCTGCAGCCAATTGACAGGTCGACCTGAAACCTGCAGAGAGAGGGCATACATGGAGACCAGGTGACTGCACTGGAACGACTGTTAACTGGATAGATCCAGGTTCATATCATGTTTTCCAGGGTTTTGGTAATTCCATTAACTACAGACTAGTTGGAGCATCCTGGCACAGAGGTAGCAAGAAGTTATTAGAAGTTAAAAGTAAACAACCCAAATGATAAACATACAGAGGTAATTAAGGAGATGCATATGGGACACAAAATCAATATGTTACAAAGATTTAACAACAGAGATGCAGAATTAAAATATATATATATATATAAAATTATCAAAATGTCACAAAATAGCCTATTTGTGAAACAAATTGAGCCCAGAGTAGGATTGATAACAAAAAGATGCAAAAATCAGATTAAAAGCAACCAAACCAAAAACAGCCATAGATGCAAAGTGAATGCAAACAAACGACACTGCTCAAAAAAATAAAGGGAACATTTAAAAACACAATGTTGAATCACACTTCTGTGAAATCAAACTGTCCACTTAGGAAGCAACACTGATTGACAATCAATTCCACCTGCTGTTGTGCAAATGAAAAAAACAACAGGTGGAAATTATAGGCAATTAGCGAGACACCCCCAATAAAGGAGTGGTTCTGCAGGTGGTGACCACAGACCACTTCTCAGTTGCTATGCTTTCTGGCTGATGTTTGGTCACTTTTGAATGCTGGCGGTGCTTTCACTCTGGAGATTCTGCTGCCTGCAACATCCTCCAGCATGACCGGTTTGGCAGTGGGTCAGTAATGGTGTGGGGTGGCATTTCTTTGG
>JBAMHW010000022.1:9326411-9339333 GCA_037177495.1 Rhadinocentrus ornatus
AGAACAAAGTGTTTAATAAGAATAGTTCATTCATTCAGATCTAGGATGTGCTATTTTAGTGTTCCCTTTATTTTTTTTGAGCAGTGTAAAAGAGGAAAGATTAATCCAAAACAAAACTTAGCCAGAAACAACCAAATAGTCATGCAAAAATCATCAAAATGAGACACGGGTAATCACAATGGGAGAAAAAAATGTCTCTAAAGGAATGCAGAATAATTCACAATGCCTGCAAGACCGATATTTGTGGGATAAGTATGTAACTTTATACACATCTTTGTCATATTTGAGCTAAAATAAATCAAATCCTCTAGTTGTCATCCTTTTTTTCCCCCCCATTTTGTTGTGGTTCCTTTTTTATTATGCCCTGAAACTGGTACCCCCTAACCCTGCTCTGTTCGTTTCTCTCGTTTTATGAAAGCCTACCTGTCAGCATCTGGGGGCACAGTACCCTGGATAATGATGATCTCCCCTGGGTGCAGGCCTCCGACTATGGGTCCAGTATATGGGATCACCTGAGATCGAGAGGTGATGTTAAAAACACTGGATGTAAGCAGAACTGCTGCTTAAAGTCAGATAGCCTCCCTGCTCCTTGGCCCATTGTTTAGACAGAATTTAAACTAATGGGTGGGCGCAAACTTCCGGGAACTTCCCTGAATTTTCGTCACATCCGGTTATGTTGTCGGTGAAAAGAACAGCGCTGATAGAATAAAAACCCACTGAATTTGTGCGATCAAGCATCTTTGATTTGTCTGTGATTATCGAGTCCAAAAGTCCAGAAAGACGCAACAAATGGTTAGCGGCTAGCAAGCCCCCAAAAAGTTTGACAGTCTGTTTGGATCATTTTATGACTGGTGAGTAAAATATTTATAATTGTGGTTCTTTATGTATTGATGCCAAAAGCATCAAACTAGTGGGAAAATGTAAATGCTAGTTATGGAAAATGTTGTATTACAATGTTTAGTCTAGGATCTGGTCAGAAATCATTTACCAGATTCTTTTGGATCCATGAGCTCGGCTAGATTTATATTTTCTGAACATATCACAGATGTATTTTGGCCATAAACTACAGTGTTCTTTGTCTTCCCCAGGACGACCTGTTAAAGATGAGCTTCACCCAGACTATGTGCCATCAATATTCCCTCATTGTCAACAACTATTATTTTTTATATATAACTGCTCTATGTATGCAGACATTTTAAGTTCTGATCATGAAAATGAATTTTTGACTGCCTGAAAGACACATTTTACTTAAGAATATGCACCAAAATAACAATGTCAGAACAAGATCTAAAACTGGAATCAGAAATTTATGTGTCCTGTTATTGACACATCCAATGTAGTAAATACTCGTTTTTATTTGACCAGAAATCTAGCATGCAATGATATGAGGAAAAGATTTTACAACAAATCTGACGAGGTATACTATTTATATACTACAGCTGGTTACAGTATGTATGCCAATTTCTGTAACAGACAATTTTTAACACAGTTTACCAACCCCTTCAGTATCATTGCAAAATCAGAGACTTGGATGAAATCAGATAAGGGAACAGACTATACATATATATGCAGATGTGTACATGTGTATATTTCTTTCTTTCTGTAATTATTTTTATTTAAAAAAATCTGAAATCTGACAATATAGAAAATATTGACAATTGTGAGGAAGATAAAATTATGATTATAAAAGGGGGGCAGGAAAAAATACTTTTTTTTATACTTCATCCTGCTCCTTTTTTAATTTTTTTTTCTTTACTCAAATGAATAATTTGTGTTATTTATTTATTTTTTTTATCGAAATAATTATCTATCAATCAAACGCCTGTGGGTTGTTGTGTTGTTTCAATGTCTCTGGTAAGCAGCTCCTTCACAGTGAGTCAAGTTTGGGAAGCAAAGTGTTAAGGCATTGATTATCTTTGACTGTGTAGCAGCAGATTATTTCATCACAAAGTTTTAATAAGAGAAATCAGTGAAACACCTCCATTTGTAGTTGCAAGATCAGGAAACTGAACATCTACCCATGTATCGGCATTCCTTTAATCCTACTGCCGTTAGCTTTAACTCGTATCTTTTTCGAGCCTTGATACTGAAGTTATCAATATAACTATATGACATGCTTAATCGTTTTATATGAAAATTCAGTGGTAAAAACGTAACACAATGACGATCTGCTACACACTAACAGACGCTAGTCGGGGTGCGGGTCAGTTTTCACCGACGACTAGTTTGTGGTCGGGTGACTTCCGGGTTGTGACGCTTGCGCTCACCCATACTGACAACACAGCGGCTGTATTGGAAGCTACGTGAGATTATGGAGCACTGAATCATACGAACAGAGAGGGCTGGTGTAGACTCCATTATTAATACGCCTCTTACCGGATTCAGAACGGTGTGTTTCGCATTTGCCACAGACATCGCCCTCCTCGTATCAGACTGCGACATGCAGCTGCAGGTGAAAGATAATGGACAGTCTGTGGTTTCTGCGGCAAACAGAACCGGTTTGAAGCTTTGCTGCGCTATACGGGCATCATGGCAGTGGGCATTTTCTCGCCATCGGCTTTCACCATCTAGCGCATGCGCAAACCATACCATGTGATCTATTCTACTAAACAACAAAAGGCCGTTGGCTGTCATTTTAAGATAATAAATGTTTTTTTACTCTCACTTATAAGTTAAATTTAATAAGTAATAATAAAGTAAAACGGTAAACAGTTATTTAAATATGTAAAGATTAGTTTTGTTATTAACTGAATTACTGAGCAACCGCTAACAATGTGAACTTGAAGAAATTACAGTATTTTTATTTGAATTTAAATTTATTTAAATTATTTTAAATGTATTTTATTTAAAATCCAAATAGTCCGATTTGGATAGAGACAATAGCATTTAGGCCGTCTCCTGTAATGCATTCAGATACAACTGACAGGTCGGAATTTAATAATAATTCAGCAGATTTTCTAAAATCATAAAAATGTTACGGAGGTTTACAGTTTCAAAGCGACATAACTAAAACAGAGGCTTATTCCCCACGTTGTGTATCCATTACGCGGATATTGAAAATGGCGTGTTTCGAGTTTAGTATTGCTATTTCATATGTTCTTGAATGCAACAGCAGTTAGTTTCGTTTCTGTGTAAGTCAGCCAAGGCTCAGAATAGCCAGCGTCTTCATCAGCTGAGCTCGACAACAAGAGGAAACTATGGGTCCCGGTCAGTATATTGGGAGTTCTTAGAGTATAATTCTCATTTTGAACGTACATATTTACAGATGTACCAAATGATTTTGATTTTGCTAACTGTTTATACGGGTTTCCATGTTGTTTCAGGAACAATTGCTGCCATCACAGCAGGGACAGGTAGAATTTTCTTATGTGCATTTTATTGTTGCGAACAAGACAAAAACGCTTTCAGAAACAATAACAAACAAACTGGTGCTCCAGATTATCTGGTATTAGTGTAACTAATGATATTTTACTCCTGTCTCCCTCTGCTGAGGCTATGATCAAAAGCAGGTAGTAAACAAATATCCAAACACCATAGCGATCGCCTAGTTGTTTTTTTTTTTTTTTTTTCTCCTCCTTGTGTACATGCCAGTGAGTTTTTCCAGCCTACCATATCAATATCAATCAATCTGCCATTAATAAATAGCACGATTGTACACTGATAGTGTTTGGCTGAAGAAAAACGATTGTTTAAATTTTTTTTATCTCCTCTTTTTTTTAACCCCTAGATGAATATTTGGTCAGACCTCTCTCTCATAGAAGCATTACTTGTTGGAGCAAATGGCAAAGAAGCTGATCAGTGGAGCCACTGGTGTTTTGTGTATTTTGTTTTTAATCTCAACCTCTTGTGATTAGTTCTTTTTGTTTAAAACCCTGATATAATTTGGTTTGATTTGCCAGCAACTCGGGATGCTAACTGGAAAAACACCCTGTTGAGTCACCTGTGCTTAATCACATTTGTAACACACATTAATATCCAACATTTCTCATCCTGCATTTGTGCAGTAGGAGCAGCAGGGGCAGTGGCCCTAGCTCCAGTTGCTCTAGGGGCTGCTGGTTTCACCTCAGCTGGGATAGCAGCCAGCTCCTATGCTGCAGGCATGATGTCATCTGCAGCCATTGCTAATGGTGGAGGAGTGGCAGCAGGAAGCGTGGTGGCTATTTTGCAGTCTGCAGGTATTTTGAATTCACTAGACACCTCATGAAAGGATGTAAAGCAATTATGTCGACATGGAACAGAATCTCAGAGAAATATTAACATTTTTTGGAGTCTGTGCAACAAACAGACGAGTCTGTTCACTGTTATCCCTTAGAAAGTTCCACTCTATTATTTTGGCTTAAATAGCGCTGCAACACAAAGTGGGACTAATGTGTCATAAGTATGTGGATACAGTGACATCTTTTCAATATTACTATTCAGTATTTAAACTCTGTTCAACATTTAAATCCATTTACAATGTTTTGTTTTTCTCTGTAGGTGCTGCTGGTCTGTCAGCGACCGCCTCTGCCATTGTGGCCAGCATTGGAGCTAGCATTGGGGGTGGTGTTGGAGCAACTGTGGCATGGCTGAGCAGCATTATGCGCAAAAAGTGAAGGAGAAAAAGAACATTTCATTACTCATACAATGGTCTGCTGGACAATTCTGCATTATACTCATGTATGCTAGTTTGATTTCGATTTGATTTCTTGTCTTTATTTCTAGCCATAGGAATGGATGTGTTGTACATTTTAAAACAAATATATTGAACATTGAAAATAACATAAACATGTTCTCATTTCATAAATGCATACATACATGCATATATACATACGCATACACAAATACAATCAGCATCTTTGTTTCCTCCGATATCATATGCATCATCTGCTATATGATTTATATTGAACATCAAACACTAATATGCTAATTGCACCAATCTACTTTTTCTCTACACCAGATTCACTTTTATTGACTTGCCTTGAAAATTGTTGGCTAGAATTGTGATATGAACAACAAAGAATCTCAAAATGGCAAAAGATTTGTCTTATTAATTGGCATTTCACTTACCTAGTCACTAAACTACAATCCTTACAATGTCTTTGTATCTGCTCCTTGTGCATGCATGACTGAATAAAGAAATCAACTGTTTAAAAATGTTTCAACCAGTTTATTTTTCTTAAGATTGCTGATAATATAACACTTTTCACATTTTTACAGGATGCTTAGTTCAGTGTAATTTTGCTCTCTTCGTTGCTCCCCTGTCTTTCATGGAAAACAGGGACTTGAGGTGTGTGAAATGTTCTTGAAGAAACTAAAAGCAGGGATAAACCAGTATATATTAAGAAGTCCTTATATTTGGACATTTAAGTGAACATGGCATGTTAACCTTACACTTTTTTGTCATAAACTGATTTCATACTCACCTGTCAAAATAATGTTATGCTACCAATAAATAAATGTTAAATAGTTGAGTTTTGTCAAACAAGTTAATATCAGGATTTGAGCCACAGTAGGAGCACCTCCTGTACACAGTTGAGGAAAACGTTCTCACATCTTTAAAGATTGTTGCATTTTAATGCTCACCTTTAAAGGTGAAAATGTCATATAATGCCTGCGTGCACCTATTAATAAGATAGAAGAAAAATAAAACACATGTTGGGCAAAAGTGAACAAAAGAAAACTAGAAAAAATATTTACTGTCCTACCTGTAGATGTCAGTATTCTCCTCTCTCTCTGGGACTCATGTTCTGGTCATGCCGGAGTTTGATTTGGTGTAATCAGAGAAGAGCTAAAGCTGTCTTGTCTTCATAAAAATGCAGTCCCCTATGCATCACTGCATGCTCTCCGTTTGATATATTTAATTTTGTTTAATTTAATTTTGCATTTACTTCACACATGACTATGCACAACCTCAAATTATTAACAAAACCACAAAACAAGTCAAAAACACTTCTTGGTGCACTACCATGATTGAAAAGGAGCAGGAAGAGGAAAAACATATACCTGCCTCTGTCTTAAACAAAAACTCATATAAATGTTCTGTCAGCTAATTACATGGCAATCAACAAATCAATACTGAAAGATCTTTGACAAACACATTTACAGTCAACATAATTACCATCATTTATCAAGTTCAAACTAAATATTCTATTAAAACATCATTTTGAGCTGAAAAATATTTGCACACATATTTAATTCAATCTGTAACGAGTTCCACAATTTGACACCACATATTGAAATGCACATCTGTTTTAAAGTAGTGCTTGCAATTGGTATTTAAAGTGAGATTTCCTTCTATTTTCCTGGTCTTCTGAATTATACACAAAAAACTTCAGCATTTTTCCGGTAATACTTTGCTTCATGCTTTGTACATAACTAATAATGTTTGCAACTCAACTAACTCTTTAAGTTTCATAAGTCTTGACTTAATAGAAAGTATGTTGGTAATCTCTCTTAAATGAACTTTGTGAATAATTCTTTTTTTAATTTATTTATTTATTTTTTTGTTTGTTTTTTGGAAAAGAAACAAGACTTTATTACTCACATACAGTATGTATTGCCCCACACTTCCACACAATAACTAAAATATGGCAGGATAAGTAAACAATACAAGATCTGTAACAGATTATAATTCAACACATACTTAGAACATATATATTCTTTGATATCTTCGTTTTAATATAAGCTTTATGAGATTTCCATGTCAGTTTGTTGTCTAATATCACACCCAAAAACCTAAGCTTAAACACTCTCTCAATAATAATTAATATTAACCTCCTTATCTTTTTTTCTTTGTAAAAACCATAAACTTAGTTTTGTTTAGATTTAGAAATAACCTGTTTATATCAAACCAGTTTTTAAGTTCAACCATTTCTTTTATTATGCTTCTGATACAGCTAATTTCCTAAACTACAAAATTTCTGTCATTGGCAAATGAAGCAAACCAACAATTTTGACAATTCAATTATGTCATTAATATATAAAATGAAAAGTTTAGGCCCCAAAACTAAGCCTTGTGGAACTCCACATTCAATACTCATGCACTCCGATATATTACCAGCTAACTGTACATACTGTTATCTGTTTTCCAAATAATACATAACCAATTTAAGACTACTCCTTTCACCCTAAATGTTTGTAATCTAGATATTAAAAGAAAATTATCTTTAGTGTCAAATGCTTTTTTTTAAGTCAATAAAACCCCTATTATGTATTTATTATTCATTGTAGTTGTAATTTCTTTCACTATTTCCATACGTGCCAAAGCAGTAGATCTGTTTGTTCTAAATCCATACTGACTCTCACTCAGTAACTTTTTCTTTTCAATAAAATGATCCAGTTTTTGTGCAAACAGTTTTTCAAGCACTCAAGCACAAAATTGTAAAAGTAGAGACACTGGTCTATAATTAGTCAAATTATGCTTATCTCCTGTTTGGAAAAGTGGGAGAACCTTTTGCGACTTTCATTTTGTCTGTAAAACGCCTCAATGAAAAGAAAGACTAAAAATAGAACAGAGTGGTTTGCATATACAATCAATAGTCTATTTACAATAACCATAGCTATCCAATCACTATAAATTGATGTCTTATTTTTGGTTTTAGTTACAATTAATTTGATTTTATTTTCATTCACTTCCCCCCAAAACACTGCAACACTTTACAGCCTCCATTCCAGTTACCTTCTACTTGCCCATCATTACATGTTTTGACAGCGTTAGAAAGATTAGGTCCTATATTAACAAAAAATAATTAAATTCATATGCAACATCATTCATATCTTTTATAACCGTACCATTGTCATAATGAAATAAAGAAAACAGTGTCCATCGTTTCGCACTAGATTTTTGGCCGAGTTTAGGGCAGCATCCGGTTACTTTCAGTGCACTGAGTTTCTTCTGAAATTTCTGTGTCAGCGCACTAAGCCCTTCAATGTAGTGTTCGAAGTATAGATGTGCGCGGATTGGGACACACCCAAGGTCTTTGTCCTTTAGCTTTCACTTCTTGGAAAATGAGAGTAACTGCCCAGTTTCCACAGCATCCTCCTTTATAAGTCTCAGATTCAGTCTGTCATCCGTGGTGGTGAGAAATCATGGGACTCTGTGAGTATATTTGGAGTTTTGATAGCATTGATATAATCATTTAAAGCTAAACCTAATAATTTGCATGCCTGCTGAGCTGCTGCGAGGAGTTAATTTTTGTCTGTTTGTTTTCAGTGACATTTGTTGCTGTTGCTGCAGGAGCAGGTGAGTCACTACATAACGCCATCCTTTCTCACTTATATAAAAGAAAAATCCTGAACATGGAGGAGCTATTTGAAAATTGTAGTCGCTTTATGCAGTTAACAAGTTTCCTCTGTGATCATGTCAGGAGGAGCAGTGATATCTGCTCCTGTAGTGCTGGGGGCTGTTGGTTTCACCTCAGCTGGGATAGCAGCCGGCTCCTATGCTGCTGGCCTGATGTCAACTGCTGCCATTGCTAATGGTGGAGGGGTGGCAGCAGGAAGTGTGGTGGCTATTCTGCAATCAGCAGGTAAAAATTTTAATCACTACATGCTTAATAATCACAGGTTTTTACTTGTATCACCAAAAATTGGACAATTTTTAATCTCACTCACAGAGCTACTACATTTTTTTTATATATATTTCTTTAGATAAGTTCAACAAATTCATGGGTAACCTGGGTGTTTTATTTTCTGCAGGTATGGCTGGTCTGTCGGGGGCTGCTACTGCAGCCTTGGGCAGTGTTGGAGGAACACTGGGATTCCTGGCTACTCTCATCTGACACAGCACATAAAGAATGAGACCAATTTCATGAAGGATTAACACATAAGGAAGGATGATGTAAATTTTGCCATATGAAAAAAATAAAAATAAAAGAATTGTGAATCAGGTGAAAGCAAACTTCACTGAAATGTGAGGACAAGCATCACTGCAAAATAAAGAATGTTAAATAAAGGGTTCAGTAGTTATTTTTGTCTTTGTGCGTCTGTAAAAATTAATCATTGAAAGAGTTAACTCAGCTGTATCACAGCTCTGTTTACATTTATCCTAAACACAAGTCTTGCTTTTGTTTTGATGTTCCACTTTCCTTTTTTAGCGTTACCAGTGAGCCACTAGAGTTATCAGACTCTCTTTCGCCCTCTTCTGGACAGATTGTAGTTCAGTTTTCATTTCCTCTAAAGAACCAAGGCTTGTCCCCTTCCAGGGATTGGCCAGATGAGTCGTGGTAATTATCAGGTGCATGCAATATATCAGAATTTGATTCAAATGTGTTTGATTAGACTTAGATTGTTTATTATTTAGGATTCCCATTAGCTACAGCATCGCTGCAGCTTTTCTTCATTCCTGGTCCACCAGCATTTTAAAATAATGCAGTTCTTAAAATAACAATAAAAGTAAACCAAAAGAGGCTTAAAAAATATAATGGTAACCTTATAGATGAGATAATATATGCTAATGATTGTGCTCATGTTTCAGTCACAACTGTGGCTTCTGGTGAGACAACAGGAGATTCTCTACTGATAACATGATTTTTGTCTATCTAAGCTTTCTTTGCATGTGTGAAACACTTCATATATGCACCATTTAGACTGTTGAAATATTTAAGGGACTGCTGTGTATGAAATCTAATTCTTAGAGTTTGTTTAGTGTTTAATATCCTTTTAATTAGGTTTGTTGCTTTTATTATTTTTTATTTTATTATCTTCTTATCTTAATGTCGGCTGTTAATTTTTATTGACTGTGAAGCACTTTGACCAACTATTGTTGTTTAAATTGGCCATATAAATAAACTTGCCCTTGACTTATTGGACAGAGGATAACACTATGGCAACAATGCATGTACACAGATGCAATTGATCATCTTTAGCAAGAAAATAATTTCTAAATTTTGCTTGTACTAAAAATACACTTTTAGTCTTGCGTTGTGAATGTTGGGGTTTTGGCTTTGAGTAACAGTTGAAAATGAACACCATTGTACTGTTTTATTATTATTGTTTAATAGTAGATGATAATGTCCATCATTCTTTTTCATACACCTTTATTCTTGATAGGGCTGATTGGGCTTAATGGGTTAGGTGAGCTTTCTTCATGAATTTGTCAATGTGAAAGTCAGCGTGATCTTGTGAAAGCAGGTTTGAAGCAAAAGTAAGAACCAAACTGGTTCAGCAACTCTCCAGCTGTACCATCATTATAGCCAATGTCCATTCAGAGGGACACCTGACAGCTTCAGAAATGTTTTTTCTTTGCTCTGCTATGACACGTGTCTGGTTTCTTTTGCTCACTTGCATGTACATTTTTCATAATTATCCTTGATTGAGTCTACACATAAAAATACCTTCTTACTCCTGTTAAATTTTAGGGGATATTTTATATTTCATTAAATGGTAAATCATTACTACAGTAACGACAACAACAAAATGATAGGTTTATAGGTATTTATTTGTGATATTTAAAGTAACTGTTACAACATCAATGTTTTCAGTTATTTTGAGCTCTTGACTTCTATTAATTGCCTTTTTGCTGCTTTGAGCCATCAGGTACCAGGCATGCCAGTGTGCCAACCTTCAATGCAGCTCTTACATGATCCATTTGGTCATCAAAGAAAATGTGAGGGTTGATTTTGGCCAGTGTAGGACCTTTCCCAGCCCCCGCTAAAAACACAGCCTCATCCATTTCCTGGTCCCAGATGCGTAGGGTGTTCAAGGCTCTGTACCCACCACAGCCTGCACTGCGAGATGTCACAAGGTAGGTACGAATGGGGCACTTTTCATTTACACCCCACTTCTTCTTTAGCTTCAATAAAGCCTCCAAGAATCCTTTTAATGGTCCCTGAAGAGGAGAATTGAACTATGGTTAAAAGCTAGGTAAATTAAGAGTAATTGTACAATACCATTAAGATAATTTTAAAATGTTTTCTAGCACAGATGATCCTCTCCAACATATCTCATATCAGTAAAGTATTGATAATTACCTTTTCCATTGGGATTTCAACATTGTTTTTCTCATTTTCCAAGAACCCCTGCAATCCCCGTGTCTTGAAGACATGTTCCGACTGGTTAGAGAAGAGCACGGCATCGCCATCAAAGACAACTTGAAGCATGGTCTCTGACACTTGTTCCATCTTTTCTGGAATGAACACAGCAGCTGCTGCTATGCCTGTTCACAGTAAAACACAGACTTCACTGTTAAATGATCAGTGTCAAGTGGTATTTGTGAAAAAGGTCATGAGGGACAGTCTGTGTGACCTGCGCTTGCGGCTTCCTTAGCCTTTGATAGTTTAGATACCAGGTACAGGTGAGTTTTTTCTCGCTTCAGTTCATCAATAAGATTGTCTTCTCCCATGGTAGTAAGGAGTTCTTCCATCTCTGCAAACACATTAAAGATCATCAGTTTGTTACATTCAGCTTCTGCTTTCCCTTACAAATGAACATATTTACAAATAGTCAATTCAGATAAATTAAAACATACCAGTTAAATAAGAAGGCTGCCTGTCTGGCATATGAGTTTGAAGTATTAACATTAAAATATGTTTGTTTTTTGCTTGGCAGAAACTCACTGTTTTCTCTGATGGCTCTGTTGAGTGAATCGGATGACTTGTCACTGATGAGAAGGACCCTAAAGAGCTCCTGACTGTTGGGATGCTTCTCTTTCAGAATTTCATTCACTGCCTTCAGAACCTGAGATCACAACAAGAACTATAGCGTTATAAACCACAACAACATAAGAAATGTTTAACAACAGCACTAAAAATATCTGTCTGCCACTCTGGTTTCTGAGTATTTAGTAGTTTTTAAAATGTGGATATTGAAGTGTCTCTATGAATTTGTACATATGTTTTAACTCCTCATGCGGTTGGGATCCGTGGGTGTTTCTCAGCTTCTTCCTTCATCATATCTTTACCTTGACAAATGCAAAGACAGGACCAGGGCTCATTCTGCCGTTCTCCTCCGTTTTAAAGAGGATTTCTGAAGACATTGCAATGGTGATGGGAACCTCTGAGTCAGACTGTAGAATAAGAGGAAAGAAGTTAAAGATTTAACAAAATCCCACAATTTTTGTAGGTGTTTTTATCTGTACTATTACAATATATATTTTTATGTATTTAAATGTTATCATGGTTGATTTACATTAGTATTGCTGGAAACCAAAGAGTTAATAAGTTTGTAAAACTTATCCAATAATAGATTGCCCAATAGCAGTAGACAAAGTAAATATAAAACAAAAAACACCCCACTCCACTCTTAAGGCAAGTATACTAACACTAATTAAGTTATAACACATTTTTCTGGAATTTAGGAGGAAGCGTACCAGGAGAGAACCCACACATGCATAGAGAGACCTCCACATAAAGGGTAAGGTTTGAACCAGGGACTGTCATCCTGTAAAGTGTGCAGCCCACAAGCTCGATCAAACAATCATACTTAAACAGTTTTAAACTTACCATCTTTTTCTTTTTTTTCTTGTGCTGTGTCACAGAATCTTTACTGCGAACCCTTTTTTGAGACATCTGCTGACGGCTAATCATCCTCTCCGGTCTTAACTTCTATGCCCAAGTGTCTCCTCTTTTATATTATTTTTTCTTTCAGTTTCTGTTTCTCACATTTTTTCCTATTGTTTCTTTTCTCTTGCAACATGGTCAGGTAAAAACTAAGAGCCATAAGAATTTTAACCAGCAAGGTGAGATGAATGGATATGACTGTACAGTCTGCTGTCAGGCAGGTATCCTGTCACTTTGATGTGTGCATCAGCCATGATGAGGAACATCACAATAAATATTTGTACTCAACTTTGTTTTTCAAACAGAAAGTCCCTGCTGGTATTTGAGTAATCAGTTCTAGAGATTTCAGCAATGTTTATTAAAAAGGGATGATCATTATATTCTCTTGCAGCAAAGCACATTGTCAGATTAATAGAAGGCATTAAATTGAGCTGTTTAAAATCCAG
>JBAMHW010000022.1:9347517-9368569 GCA_037177495.1 Rhadinocentrus ornatus
AATAAATAAATAAATAAATAAATAAATAAATAAATAAATAAATAAATAAATAAATAAATAAATAAATAAATAGTACAGAACAGAAAACTGCACTGTCCATGTTCATTCAACCCACTGCAATGCTCAAAAATGTCGTCGTGCTTTTTGAGGCATGGCCTTTAGTCTGTTTGCATGTCTTTTCAATGTATTTTATCCATATATCACATAACTGAAGAGTGTTTGGGTTGAATTAAAACATCTCTTGTTGTTGGACAACAATGATACCAAAAATTGCAAAGTGCTCATATTGTGCCAACATACAAGTTCACGACTTTATTTTAGGAAGTATGCTAGAGGTAATTTATCAGCTTTAATGTTCATTCATGTTGCATGCTTCATTGTAACCCCCGTTTCTTTAAATCATCTATTCTGAAACATCCAAACAAACTGGTGTCGCTTCTTTGTTTGAGGGCCAACATAAAGCCAGTAAGAGTTGCACAAGCAATAAATTAATGCCTGAAATACAGATTAAGGCATTTCATGAAGTTTTGGAGCAGCCTTCTGTTGGGATGAGAGTTACTTTTTGGTATCAACTTTCATCTGAGAGAATACAACCTCTTTAAAGGTCCAGATTATAAATGGGGTACAGTGTAAGTGTCCACAGTTGGTCCTCAAGGGTGTGTGTTAGAACAGGGAAACATAAAAAACCTGCACAATTGTGGCCCTTTAGGACTGTTATCTGTTATCACTGTGTTAGTAACTCACGGTTATGGTTGATGGTATTAATGAGTCTTAGACCAACATATGCATGGTTGTTGGTAATCAGCACAACATCAAAGAGCTCCTCACTATCAGGATAAAGCTCCCTCAGCTGAGTGTTGACAGCTTCCAGAGCCTGGGAACAGGACCAAACACAGATTAGCATTAAAATAAAGGATGATTCTGAAAAGAAATGAACAGCTTGCTTATTCAATCCACCACCTCCACAGACACAACGAGAAATTATTGTCTCTGCTCCTCTCTCTACCTTCCTCATCATAGTCTCAAACCTTGACAAAGGAGAAGGCTGGTCCTGGGCTGAAAGGTTCGGTTTCATGCGCCACTTGATACTTGATGTACTCCTCCATGCCTTGCTGCTCGAAGATCTGCTGCTCCTTTTCCATGCTGAAGAGGACTCGGGACGACACGGCGATAGTGATGGCATTCTCCGGCTTGGGCTGCAGGAGGACAGGTTGAAGACTTTTCATTTTAAGCTTGTAGAGCTGATTGTTATCAAATCAGCTTCAGAATTAACTAAAAGTAGGACACACAATATTCTATCTCTGAGCAGAATCAAGAGAATATTGCATAAATTTAATCCCCTCTGGCTGACCCATAACAGTGGGTGAACTGAAAGGTGATATGACAGGATCTAAGTGACAGAGTGACATTAAATACTTTCCTCTGCAGGAGCCTGATGGTGAAGGCACACATACCAGAGGCTGACACCTATTAACTCTTCAGAGACTAAAATGTGTGTTTGCAGATGTAGATCCAGCATTTCATCATATTTCTTACAAATTTTGTGAAGTTTTTTTGCTTTAATTTAGTATTTGAATGCTATTAATAGCCTAAACTAGAAAGGTTTGCAGGTAATTTTAGTTAAGAGAGTAAATAACATCCGTATGACAACAATTAAGTAAAATTTATATTGCTGAACCTGTTTAAAAGATTCTCAACTGCAGTAAATGTGCACTTGAGTGACACATGCTTACACAATTTATCCATCCTACAAGTACCTAAAGTTGTGTTTGTTGTTTTGGTCTATGCAGTCTCAGGTTACTGTGTTGACCTGATATGAAATATGACCTCAACATCTTTGCTTGGTTTCCAACTAACACATTAAAGCATCATATCCTGTTTCACTCAAAAGCATCTCTATATAATTGCATTTGTAGCTCTCACCAGCAGACCTGGATTAACCCTTTTCCTGTTTTCAGATGTGCATTTTGATAAAGCTAAAGAAAAAAAAAGAATGAATTTGTGTGATTTAATTATTCACTTGTCATAGGTGCAACAGGGTTCATGACAATAATTCTAGCATGGAAACCGCAGATGTAAAGAAACTGTGCATGAGAATGCCATAAGATACTCACTGGTTTAGGTTTCCTGGTGGGAGTGGAAGGCTTCAAAACTGTCCTAGGATCTTCCCAAGGGGGGCGGCTGCTGCTGCTGCCATTCTTGACCAGGTCCTGTCCGCTGACGGTCAGAGTGGGACTGCTGTTAAGGCTCATCTTCTACAGCTCACGGTTTTCTGCCAGGATCACACTGAGTCCCAGTGTGTCCCCCAAAGGCTCACCTTTCTATGTCTGTAAGGAAAGACTTCCCCAGCAAATCCTCACTCTTCAGTTCTGCTGCATTCAAGTGATGAGAACAATCTGACTGCAGCTGCAGGGCACTTGGCTAAATGCTGTAAATATTCAGAGCACGATGTTGTGGAGTAAAAGGATGAGTCTGAAAAAGTCATTCAGGCTGGAAGCTTGTCCTCTTCTTTCCAGCATCATGCAGATACAATACCTCGGTTAGCGCCTCTGTGTTGGTCTGTGACATTCTCTTCTTCTGCACACAAGCTCCAGATTTGGAACAACTTAGCATCCTCCCACTTTTAACTCTTTCTGACTCCTGAAATCATAGCAGAGCATGTGATATAATCTATATGACAACTGGCTGCTGCACAGTATTGGACAGAGCAAGCCAGTCAGTCCTGTGTCGTGACTCTAGAGATGTGTTCATGCGTCAGTTCTCCTAACAGAGAAACAGAACCTTTTGTTCTTTCTTTACATATTTATACATATATATATATATATATATATCATATACTATTTTTAGTTTAGAAAAGCCATAAATTAAATTTTTTAGATGTTACCTGAAAGGTACACTGTGTGCTCTTCACTTCCTCACAAATGCTTCTGTTTCATAACCTTGCTAAGCATTGTGGGAACTGCAGTCCATCCTGACTCATTCACTACCCCTCACTGCATTTACAGATAATGCTTCCTTCCATCTCATCTAGACCCCAGCAGGTTGTTGTATGGATTGAATTACGAATCAGCTGTCCCAGTTGCCAGGCAACAGTCAGGGAGTCAGAGGGACAGGGACTCTCCCACATCCACAATAGATCCGATTGGCTGTGTGGACGCTGAAGTCCGACATCAGAAACAGGCAGGTTATGCAGAAAACGAAGATGAAAGTGCATGTGGTGCTTTGAGGAGCATAAATGCTGCATTAATAGTATTAACTTTGCTTTTATCTCAACAAACAATGTACCAGCAACAGATGATTTCTGGTAGAAGATACTAAACAGGCACCAATGCCAGAGACAAACGGATCAGGGCACAACTGCATTTATCATGGACAACATCTTTAATTTACAACTGGCAAATAAAGGGCAGCAGATCATAAATGTTGACTTTTATTATTAAACCACATCTCCTTGCTCCTTTAGGGATTATCATAGACTGTGCTGTCACTTTAATCCAGTGTATATAAGATCAATTATACTTATTGGTCCAGTCATTCGCAGCACAGATGAAACCTATTTGATAGAATTGCGATTCATTATTTTGCCAGGATTAAATCTGGATAGATCTTCTCCTGGATTTCCAGACACCAAGAACTTTCATCTACTGACTGAGGATAGCTGCAGGTTACGTTTTATTTTTGTTTGTATGGAAACCAACAAATTTTTAGGTAAATACTTTATTTCAGCTCAGTTAGCCATTAGTTAGTGCAGGTATCAGCATATTCATACTTAGAGGAATCATGACAGGTGAAATATATAAACTTTCAAAACAAAAAGATGTAAAGAAAACAAATATATGACAATAACACTGAAATACTAAAACAATTTATAGAACTTAAAGCAGCAATATTTTAATAAAAATTATTATTTTACAACTAAGAGTGAGTGGTTTTATTGATTTCATTTCCTTATTTTTCATTTTTCACTTTTCATTTTTATCTTTTTATTTACTCAATTTTATTACCTAGTTTAGGGTTTAACTGGTACTCTGTGCATTTAGATTTCATTGAATGTTTTATTCAATGACTTAAAGACTTTTATTGTATTCTATCCTAAGATATTTCTATTTTAATTCTATTCAAAATCCTTCAGTATAAAATTAAAAAGTATTAGCATAAAGAAAGGCCCATTTCTGGATTTAACATGTCAATAGATTATAATAATTTATTAACTTAAATAAAATAAAATTAATAAAATAAATTAAAAATACTTTATTTGTCCATAGAGGAAATTATAATGTTCCAGCAAGGAAAAAATACTTAATCATCACTCCGAGCCCTGTTTGGAAAGGAACAATATATACAACAGAACAAAATGATACAATAGTATCCAATGGATATTTTTGAGAAAAAATGTGTTCAAATAAGTCTTATGTGTACTTGTAGAGAACATTTAAATACAACAGGAGGTGAACCATTAAGCAAGCCAGTCAAAATGTGAATTAAAGAAATAAAAAAAAAGTATTTATTAAATCACAAACATGAAAAGAAACAACACAGGAAAGAATAAGAATTTACAGGAAAATTAAAAGATGTGAGGGTCAAGTTCTTCATGAATTTAATGAGATGATGCAGTCAGGACATGAAAGTTTATAGACATTAAATACTAATTCCTGAAAATGTTCCTTATTACGTTACATTCATTTAGCTGACGCTTTTATTCAAAGTGACTTACAATGGCTAGGCAGTAACGTTAAGGGTCTTGCCTAAAGACTCAACTGGAAGGTGTTAATGTTCGTCCCCTGGGGGATTCGAACCCTTCAGACTGATGCTTTACCAAATGAGGAATTCAGCAAGTTTCTGAAAGTTCTCCTGACCACAGGAACTACAGCTTATATAACTTTAAAAAGCTGTTTTTTGTTTTGTTTGTTTGTTTTTTGTTGTTGTTTGCTTTTTTGCGCCTACTTCAGAGTAACCGAACTCAAATATTCCAACCACAATGGGAACCTCAATGTGATGGAACTATTACAATTGGTCCAGCTGATCTTGCAAGACTTGATTTATTGAATCTAGGAGTGTAATACTGGAACTTTCCATTAGTATTATAGTTGTCACTTTTACCACCCACTGGCTGGTTGCTATATTATTTTAACATTCTTATTTAAGATGCCAAGGTAACCAGTGAAAAAGTGCTTGAAGGTTCTTCCTATAGTCCCTCAAGACAGTGCCTAATAAATTTAGGTGCTCAAAACTGTAATTTGTCTAGGCCTTTTCTTCCTATAGGTAAGGCAAGAAAAATTTATTTGTATAGCACATTTCATGTACAAGACATTTCAAAATGCTTTACATAAAAATTTAAAAGCATTACAGCGGGGTTCAAGAAGTAATAACAAGTGCATTAAAAAAAAACTTTAAAAGAAATAAAAGAAATTAAATATAAACAGAAAAAATGCTCAAATAAAATAGATAAAATACAGAATATAAAGTTCCAGTGTGGGTAAAAACAGTATTAAAACATGATCAAGTTTAAAAAGGTAGTCCAGAAATCCATCAATCAGAAAGATCATGGTTCAGTCCCCTGCTTCTTTAGTCAGCATGTCCACGTGCCCTGAAGTGGACACCAAACTCTGCATTTCCCCACTTGTGCAGATATGGCAGAGAAATGCACTCAACTCAACATCTGCAAAGAATGTGTGTGAATGGGTAAATGCAATTTGTAGTGGAAACTGTTCAAAGTGGACATTAAGACTTCAAAAGTCTTGCATGAATGCAATCTATTTACCATTCAAGCAGCATGGTAGCATTGGAAACATTGAGACAGTGTTTGTATTTATCGTGTACAGCCACTAGAGTGTAGTAGAGTAAGCCTTCCACCCTTCTGCACTCTTGAGTTTCATTCATGTCTTGAGTTACAAAGAGGATGTGAAACTTTGCGTGTGTTAAAGAGGAAGTTAATCTGAAAACTTTAGTATTTTGTATGTGTAATGGTTTGAACTTTGAATATCACTTATGTTTACCATAGTGAGTGCCAGATAAAACAATAAAATATAACTATTATCTAAAAACTGTCACTTTGGTAGAATAAACCTAAATTAAGATTCAATAACAAAAAGTTTGTCAAATGTTCTAGGGTGTATATGATTAGATCTAAAAAGACCTTCTGGGATAGCAAAAAGTAAAATATGTTTTTTTAAATGATTATAATTTATTTTTTCATTAGAGGAAAGTTAAGGCTTCGTGTGTGAACCATCAGTTACACATTACAGAAGAGCTGAGCATACACTTCGCCTGCCTTTGTTGGCAATTCAGGGTGAAGCTCTGAGGGGGTTAACAGGACACGGAGACAGTTGAGCCGCACCCACTGGGTTGATTTGAATAATACCGGCATTTGGCGCCAGGCTTTGAGGAGGCGGGCTTTCTTTCTAACCCCCTCCCTCTCTCTCTCATCGTGCACCCTGTAGTGGCGGGAAATGCTGGAGGGGGGGAGACAGAAAAAAGCAGAAAGAAGAAGAAAGAGGATGTGTAGGCTGAGCTCAAGCAGCTTTGGCACACCTAAGCTTACCTGCAGTCGCCCTGGAAACATGTCAGATGTAAAACACCTTAGAGGGACATTTAGAAAGAAAGGAGGAGGAGAAAGGAACATGCCCTCCTCTAGTGTTTTGGCGCGAGACTGCTTGAGAGATAAAGCTCTCAGCGGTAGACTGTGGGTGGAGACAAAAGAAGGCATGAGTGGAGCAGGCCAGAACAAAGAGGGTAACAGCCTGGACTACCCCCTACCCTGTATCAAGCCCCACCCCCATCACGCAGCCTGAAGGCTTGAGGCTAGCCAGATGATTATTATAACCTTAATCAGTCCTTCAAAGAAGCCACTCAGGCATGTTTACCACCACCGGGTTTATTGTTCTTACCAGGATTCTGCTTGGTTTTGGCTTGACTCACACACACATTCATTTGGTTATCACACATTTGGTAAAAGGCCCTTCATTTTCCTTGCTGACGACAGCCGTCTACCACCAAAGTAAAAGATAAGAAGGTCATTTGTGGACTTGGCATCACAGACAACATTAACAGCATCCACTGCAGTCACATGATTAGATTTGTTGTTATTAGCTTTCAGTCACCCCAGCTTCTTAAACCCATGGCATTAGTAAGTGGTAACCGACTTAGCACTACTGCTTTGTCTGGCAAAATTCACCAGTCACAGAGCAAAAGAGCAGCAGATCCTCTCACTTCCTGCCTCCATTTGGTTTAACACAAAAACAGGAAGCTTGTGTATTTCCTAGCTCTTATTACACTGCCTCTTTCTTGTGTTTCATACACACAAGCCTTTAATGGGATGGAGGAAAGCAGAGGCAGTAATTATTACACAAGCTCCACAGTAGTGGCCTCTGAAGACCTGACGACAACAACAGCAGTCTCATTCAAAGATGACTTGTAACCATGAAAGACTAAACAGAGCCATCCACACACTATGCATTCACCATCTGATATCAGACATTCAGATAAGACGCATGCTGAGTGGGTATGCATGTGTGTGGATCTGCATTTAAATGTATATTGATGCAAATACATTCTCACACCGCAGTAATTGGTCAATAAATTGGCTAGTTTTAGTGTGTGTGTGTGTGGGAGGGGTGATTAAGGAAGGCCTGACCGAGGGAGAGACAAAAGAGTAGTATCTGTGTGTTGGTGGAGGATACACAACTATGTGGTCTGTCGGGGGTTAAAGGGGCTAGGGGGAAGGGCAAAGCCCCTCTCTGAGTAGCTTGAGGATGAGGAGTGGGGGTATGGGTCGGAGGGAGGGAGACTGCTGGTGACGGCACTGAAAGGGGCTAAATTCAAAAGATGCAGACAGAGTCCCAAATTCAACTGAAGCAACCTTACACCGCAGGGCCAAACAATGGAACATCTGCTGGTGACAAAAGCTAGCCGTTTGCAGCGAGAGCAGCAGCGGCTGTGTTTTCAAGTGCTTCTTTGTGGATACAGTCCTCAGCAGTGGCAACAGGTTTGAACATATTTCTGGCAGCAGAAATACCTCATGGTTCTTCATTTCCTGCCTTTATTTTTAAAGTCCTGTTGAAGAGATAAACTGTTACATTGCTCGGTTTGAGGATCCAAATCTTGCATGAGCACATTAAGAGGATATACTTTGTTTTCAGGCTGGTTTAAAAACTAAACTTCATGCTGCAGACATCATTTCAGCACAGTTTAAGAAATATTCTCCTTCTAAACTTATCACACCTCAATTAGCTGTGCACATGTCTGTTACCAAAAATATGAAAGTGTAAACAAAACAAAAAGTTGTCTTCTTTTATGCCCAGTTAAACTTAAAGAGCTATAAGTTGTCACTTGTGTCATTCTCAAATGGGTCCATTTAAGTGGTTCTGAAATGCAGGAGTCATGCTGATGCCACACATTAAACTCAAACCTTTGTGCTTCTTAAAGCGAAAATGATTCAGAGTAGTTGGAGCTTTTAAAAAGTGGTATGAGGAATCTCCAAATTGGCGTTGTAATAGTAGCTCATCTGACCACTGGCATGTATGCACAGCCTTCAGTTCGAGTTTTAAGGGTGCTCCATTTGGATCCTTGTAACCTAAATTTGATCATCAGGTTGTGTTCATGTAAAGATATAAGTATTTTCACAAATCTTTTTGATTGTTAGGATTTTTCTGGATTTGGTTTTTGGTGTGCATCACTTCTTTCTGTTAATAATAATCTGCTGCTGAACTGTATCCAAAACAGAAACTCCTCTGTGGCACCAGCTGTGTTATTTTTCCAGCTGCATGCAAATACTTAATGTTATGCTAAGAGACATTATTATCAAACTGGAATTTGGTTCATGTCCAGCAGCAGAATGAAACCAAAATGCTCCCCACCAATTTCAGAGGGTAATACTTTAAGTTAGTTGCTAACTGTGTCAATCACTTGGTGGTCAGTGAGTAAATAATTGGGAGTGTTTTGCTGAAAATAGTAGCTGTGGCATCTGGATTCTCTATTCATAACAGTTAACCCCAGAATCTGACAGAAATTCAGCAAGTTTAACCTAATTTTATGTGCTGTCGACATTCATCAGAAAGAAGATGACAGTAAACATCTGGAAATGGAAACATCAAAGATCTTAACAAAATGATCCAGATCTCATGCTCAATTCTGTTTTAAAGCCAAATTTTGTGTGCATATTGAAAGGATTGGAATTGATGAGCAGTTTCCATGGTGAGTGTGATGTTGCAATTGTTGCTGGTCCCATTCCACCCATCTCTAGTCCAGATTATCTAGTATCCAGCATCCTGGTAACATCATCATGGTTACAGCTGCCTCCTTTAAGCCCTGTGACACCTTAGAAACAGACAACTCGTACATTCTAAGGCAAAATAATTGCAACTTTGAGTTACAAGCTAATTACCTTTTTGACATTAGCTGTGCAGTGATTTGTTTCCTCATTCACCGATGGACACTCTACCCACCCTGAGCCTGGTTTTGTTGTAAGCATTTCAGAGCTGAATGTGAGCCATTGACTGCACATCCAGTGACAGGGTTTGAAGACCTTTTGTTGGGTTCATGATAATCAGAGCTTTGGTGTGTCTGGGCCCAGATGGCACAAGCGTTTACATTAACAGGAATAGGATTAGTTACAGATTAGATTATTAGCTTCTTGAGTTTATCTCTGAAAGCACTACCTCTACAGTAAGTGAGATAGACGTTTGTTGAGAGGAGGTTAAAATGTGCTTGTTGAACTGAGCAAAAACACAAAAAGCCAAAATAAAGCTTGGTAAATCTTGGTTTTGATGCATATGAAGCTGTTATGGTGTGTCCATTCATTCTGTTTCCTGGTCTGGGCTGGCGGAAGTTGAAAGAAAAACACTGGTTTGACACCAGTCAGCTTGGGGAAGATGTATCCAGAGAGAGGAACATATAAAGCTTGCTCAAACTGAATCATCACTGTTATGTAACAATGTCCTTAGGAAGGGGAGGGCGAGCAGCTCAGAGGGAGAGAGAGACCGACAGCTGAAGATTGACCTAGATCAGTAATGTCGGAGATAAGTACTTGAGTGGAGGGCAAGGGCTAGCAGAGTTATGGGGGCTGACAAGGAAGAGGGGGCTGTACAGAAGCAAGATGATCATTTTCTTGCATGCTAACATATCCCTGTGGTTTCTCAGTGGGTTCACAGCTTCATCGGAACACAGGGACCAGCTGGTTTAGAGTTCAAGTGACACAACCAGACTGGAATGTGGGTCAGTAGGCAGCGAGTTGGACAACTGCAGCCAGGGAAAGTTTTCTATGCATGTGTGTCTATCTGTGTGTGTGTGTGTGTGTGTGTGTGTGTGTGCCCCCACAACCAGATGACTACATCTGCGTCTTTTCCCGCTTGTGTTTTCCACATCTTCCTTGACCGTCAACCACTTGACAATAAAATAAGGGGAAGGGTGTGTGTTGAATGTTGAGAAAGAAACCCATGACACTGAGTCCACTTCTCTCCTCAGAAGGCAACAAATAAATCCCTGATTATTTAACCTCCACAAATAATGTCTGCTCAACCTAAATCCAGGTGTTAATGTGAGATCATTCAAGTCCACCACAGCTCATTCTCTCAAAAAGATCAGAAGGTTATCTTTTAGTCTGTTTCTCCTCCACCTGCTATAAACCCTCCAACATGTGGGTCAGAGTTAAGCAGCCATTTGATCACAAACCAGTGCAGAGTTTACGGTCTGTTTCTTCTCCTGCGTAAACACACAATGCATACATGTAACACAAACCAGACCAGTCAAAAACACGCCCTGTCAAAGACGGTGGAATTATTGCTTAATATGTCTGAGGTTTTTTTTGTTTGTTTGTTTTCAAATTGCAGAGGTAGGAGATTATTCACAGCAACAGCTGGGTGTTGTGAACAGTTGCGAAAGTTGATCATCTCACTTTCCAGTAACACTTGTGCTTAGTTTAAAGGCTGCTCTAACAGTCTAGATTTTATGTGGTTTATCTTTAAGGTGGTTTATCTGCAAGAAATGCTGGAGAAGCGAGTAGGACTGGTAGTGTTGCTTCTCAGAGGAACAAGCCAAAGATAAGATGTGTGCATGTGCTTCAGTGATATGCCGTAAAAGATAAACCTACAGAAATACAATGAATGTCTTCAATTTTTGGCCAATGTTAAGTGTGATTATTTAATCTGTAATTTCTAAAGAAGTCAGTTGTTATAATCTTCCATATTTTCTGTCTTAACTAGTTAAACAGCTTTGATTTGCTTTGTTCAACACAAAGATATAAAAAAGTTGCTAGGTTGTTTGCCAGTAAACATCTAACAAAAAGTCAGATGTTAGGTCTTCTAACAGACACTGCATATTCCCTGGCGTCATAGTGAAGATGTGCATTGACTCAAAAAGAGAAAGATAGACCAGTGAAACTGGGCTGATCTATAAATCAGGGGGAGGCTGCTTTCCATTCAGCCAAATCATCAATTCTCCACAGTCCCACCCTGAGTGGGCATATCACACACTTACTGACCACCAGTAAAGTAGTAACATTCATTTTTTAATAATGAACATTGGTGGACTTCATAAGTGGTTCAGTGTGAGCAGAGATGAAGCAGAAAATCTGGTCTAGCAAGTTAACCGTCAGAGCAGCACAAAACATCCCATCTGACAAACAGGTCCTCTTACATCATTGTTTCCTCCAGGAAAAAGTCTTTTTGAAGCAAAAGAGTGGCAAGTGCATTGTTTATAGTCAGTAGGAGGACACATGCAGCTGGTGTCATTTTACCATTTCACCAGTTTATCTTCAAACTGGTCACTGGATGAACTTTGAAGCATTCAAGGTTAAAATAAGCTTGTTTATTTCATTTATCCAAACAGAAAAACAAACAAACATGTAAGACTGGATTTTTTCTTCTAACAGCAGCAGTATTATGATTTACACATCCACACACTGGAATAAATACTTTGCATGTGAAAAATTATGGTCAAATTAAAACGCTCTTCCCTTGGAGAGGATCTGCTAACCTTAACTGTATTATTATTTATCTCCTGCTATGTTGCTTTGTTATTTCAAGTGAATTTAGTGGTTATAAGATAACAGGAAACATGTCAGACAGGTTAGTTCTATCTGGTCCATTTTCTTTCACTTCCTGTTGAAATATGAAGTGCAAGCAACAACAGTAGTTGATGACAATCTAAGGAGTCCTCTATATGCTCACTGTTACTGGTTTTCATCAGGTTAGTATTACCTGACCTTCTGTTTTCCTTCTTTTCAGTTTAACAAGTAACAATGAAAATGACACAGACTGCTTAGAAACCACAGAGAAGACAGTTTTTGTAGAGATTCTATTGTCTAATGTGTCTTTTACTCATGCAACTGAACCTCCTCAGACCAGATGTTGATTGGATTAAGGAAATAAAGCGTATTCCTTTGGGTTGGAAAACAGTGCCCTGGGGCAGAGCAAACACAAACACATGAAACACCAGTCGGTCCAAACAGGAACAAAGGCAAGCAAGGTGGAAGACGGTTGGAGATCAGGGTGTGCCTGCCTCGTGTGTCTTGCTGAACTACCTGCTTAAACCACGTGTCTATTTATTAAAGAAATGGCTGGAACTAAAACCAGAGTCATCCAGACTTGCAGAAACCTGTAACTGGTGATGTCATCTAGAGAGCAGCCAAATCACACAGAAACTCAAGAAGTCAAATTTATATTTGACAGTTAGGGTAGGTTTAAATAAAATGAATTGTGCAACAACAGGATAAAGAAAGATGCTTAAAGTTGCAGTGAGAAATATTTTTGGGGTTATCTGTTGATAAAAAGCTGTATGATATTAATGGTGTTTTTTGTGTCAAATCACGTGAAAATAAGTATTGTGCTTAGTCTGAATAAACCATTCATATCTTCCGAAACACAGTCCGACTTGCTGCAAAGTCATGCTTCAACATTAGCCCAGAGTGGACAAATTAAATTCTAAAGAAAGATTTTCATGTTTACACCATCTGAGGGATCTTACTGTTAATAAAATACCAATGTGAAGCACATGCAGCAACAAAAGACCCAATGATGGGTCACATCATGATATCAGTATCTAAACAAGGGATGTGCAAGGTCAGTCCTCAAGGGCTGTGTTCTGCAGGCTTTGGATGTTTCCTACTACAGCACACCTGAATTAAATTAGTCAATTTGTTTCAGCAGAACCTGACAACAAGCTGCTATGGAGAGCCTTTTATTTAAATTGTGTTTGCTGAAGCAGGGAAATGTCTAAAACCTGCAGGACTGGGGGGCCTTGAGGAATGGGGTTTCCCATCTCTGATGCAAACCAATGAGATGTCGCTTTAACACATCATATAGATGACTCCCCATTGTTTTCCAGGACATACAGTTTGTGCCTGTGCAGAGCTGGTCCACCTTGAGTTGTTATCAGTTCGGTGGTTTATGTAAGGCCTAATATGCTTTTTGTGGAGAAATGAAGATGAGGAATAGGGGGAGATTTTTGTAAAAAAAAAAAAAAAAGATACTAAATATTACACTAAAAAATGCAAAATAAACAGATGCTCAGTCCTGTGCCAGACGTGCACACCAACCAGTTGTCAGGTTGGTGCGTTGGCTGCTTTGGCTGAGCATATACTTGCTTTTAATTATGCGTATGCATGTTTATCATGGCTGCCTTGCGTTATTCAGCATTTGTTTGAAGCGTTGTTTGTACACATCCTCTGAAACTGATGCTACACATCAAGCTGCAACATGTACGTAACTGGTAGGGGCAGTGTAGGGACCCATATGACAAGATGGAAGGTCACAGGGTCAACAACAGTAAAAATGATGGAAAGTTTCAAAGACAAGACATGATATGCTTGGTTTAGGAACCTTACATACCATCTACAATGCAGCTTTTTGCCATGATCACAAAATTAACCAAATTTTAACCCCCTCTTTTGTTGTGTGATTTTGTTTTGACAACTCTACTTAGTAAAATTTCTCTAATGTATCTCATCGTGAGTAATGTAGTGCACAAGCATCAAAACAATTATGCTCATGACAGAGTTGACAAGAGTGACAACAGTATTTTTAACTTTAGATTACACTCTTGGAACAGGTTCAGTTGGTTGCAATCTGCCACTTTGCCACTAGATGCCACAAAAATGTTCACACTGATTTTTTTTTTAACTTTATACCAAATATCAAGCCAATTACATTACAAAGGGAAAATTATTTTTGATACAGTTTAGTTGTAAAAACTACATGTGCATTTAGATAAAGACATCAATGAATCAGAGAGAGGGATTTGAAAATATGAAGATATTATTGTGTTGCTGCATTTTAATTCTTTATTTTTGCCATTGTCATTTTTATGATTAACATCACTGCTGTATTTTTTGTCATTATCCCCTAAAACACTGTTTCTTGCTACTGATGGTGGGTAATAATAATGCACTCTTCAATGATATTCCTTATATCAGTAATTTCGTGACATAATTTTTTTTTTTTATTGTAGTATGGTCATGATTATTATATCTTACTTTCATTATTCTGCTGTAAATCTTCCCTTTTTAAAAAATATGTATTTTTTTCCATTGTAATCTTGGTCTGAAGGGCCATTTGGCTATTGCTGATGGAGAGCAAGAGTAAGGAAGTCAGGTCAGTGGCTCCCCTTTCTCAACTATTCACAACAACATCATCAAAAGAATGTTTACTCCCTAATAAACAGGCTTCCTTCCCAGAGGCTAGGAAGTCCGGGTCTGGAACTATATTGTCTTGTGTTGTTGGGGTCACATTTGTATATCTATAGATTTGTTTCTGTGTTCTGTCCTGTTATGTATCTGCTTTTATGTTTAAAAAAAAAAAAGTTTTGCAGTAAGTAAAGCATGACTGACTTTTAAAAAAAGCCCTCTGTGGGTTTCATGGAAAGAGTGTAAGCCTGATGCAGCATCTATTAATTACACAGACAATAAAGCATCCATGTACACAACAATGGTTTAGACACATCAAACTACAAATTTCAGACAAAAGCTAAAGGAGCATTTTGCAGGAACCTAAATGAAATGGTCCACACCTGCACTAAATCCAAGTAGCCCTTCACCCAATAGGGACAACTCTAAAGATACCAATTGTATTTATATAAGTGTGACCTAATTCAGAGCACATCAGGTGCCCAGCATGCAGCAGCCACTGCAGAGGGGAGGATCTACAACGGTATCACACACATTCTCCTCAAGGACAAGTCTGAAGGACAGACTCCACGAGACCAGCACAAAAGATGCATATTGGCAGAAAAGATGCCAAAGTTACACATCAAGCTTGGTAGGCTAATTTTAAAGCGCTACCCCTCATTTAAAGATGATTTAAGTGTGATCACAGCTCTTGTTTTTGCAGGGAAGCTGTGCATCAGCATGAGGTATTTTTACTTCAGGCTGAATGAGTGTGGCATGATAAATCTCTTCAATTTCTACTTCAACATTTGTAAATGAAGCTTGCACTTTGATGTGAGTTTAGGCTGTTATGTTTCTATGGAAACCACTAGAGGCTGAATTGAGTAAACTCAATTTGATGGCAGGGTTGAAATGTTCTGGAAAAATAATTTTATACATGAACATATAATAAATTGGGCCTTAGCAGTGTATTGCTTTATAGAGCATGTGAATAAAAACCACAGGGTCTCAGGTTTGCAAAACTGGTATAAAAATTTAATGATGCTGTTGAGATTAGCATGCTTTAAAAACACAAACCAAAAAATCAGGAAAGTATTGAAATCACAAAGTGGCGTGTGAGTATAAAGTACAGTAGTGCTACTTTTTCCTTTTTTTGTAATTTTTCCACTGTTTAAAAAATAACAACTGGTGGCACAGGTGAGCAAAGTCTCTTTTACCAGAAGCAATATCCTATTATTTACATTAAAAAATTCATACATCCCAGTATTTAAACAAATCTGCAAAACTTCACTAGTGGACCTGTGAAAGATTAACGATTAATGCATTTCACACCAGGAAATATCTTTGTTTTAGCTCTAAAAATAAAAAAATGTGCAAAGGAAAAATTAAACAGCACAATAATACAACCGCTGCTTCCAAAACTAGGTTCACAGGAGAGCACAGCTGATTCACAGAAAAGCCCAACCATTCACAGCTATTTACACTGAGGCATATACTATTATAGTATACTATGATAGTTTTTCAAAGTGACTGATAATTTGACTAAAGTTCTTGACTGTTAATGAGGCAGTTTATTTTACATGCACACTTGAGTCTCAAGAGCGCTTGAGTTCAGATAATCTGCGGAGAAGCTGCTGCTGTCTGGATCTGAGGCGCTTCTTCTCCTGCAGCTGCTGTTTTTCTCTGGTGTGCAGCTCCACAAGGTACTCAGTTGCCTGGGTCAAGATGACAACCTTTGGAGTCTTGGCAGATTCCAGGCCTGGGATCTCATCCCGTAAGGCGAGAAAACGAGATCTCAGGTCATTCCTCCTCTTCCTCTCCAGGAAGTTGTGGTTCCGCCTGCGGTCTGTGTCTTCTGTGTCTGAGTTCTGGGGAGTATCTGAGAAGGATTGATGATTGAGATGCTGGTGGTATGCTGTGCAGGTGCGCTTGCTCTGAGGCTCTTCATCAGAGTCGTCATCTTCATCTTCCTCAGGTTCTTGGTCGCTGTCTGGGGATGGGGCTGCGTAGTTGTGCTGCTGCCTGTGGACAGACATGTGGAAGCGTTTGGGGCAGGGATCAGCCCGGACTGAGATGGTGACTGGTTTTCGGACCAGTCGCATCCGGTTCTGCTTACTCTCCACAGTGACTACATCAATTTCCTCTTCATCATCTGTTATCACACAAAAAAAACAATAACTCATGAATACACATGGAAATTTTGCATGAAGACATGAAAAGTCATCCTCCAGACAAACAGCATCCCTATAACCTAGATAATAGAAAATAAATAACTAAACCAACTACAAGGAAGTGCATTCCTCCAAACTACTGAGCATGTCACAGCTGCAATAAACCATCAGGACTGTGTCACCCCGCCCCTCCTACCGCACCCCGATTGTATTGCAGCAGTAGATAAAGAAATGAGGGGGGTTTGAGTAAAAGCGATAGGGGCGCGGTTTTCAAAAGATGGCATGTGCATTCAGAACAAGCATGTGGTGCATTGTCAAAGCAAAAGGAAAAAAAAAATCTGCCTTGAGGTGGCTGACTGTGTTGCATTGGTTAACCCCTCTGGAACACAGCAGCTTTTTAAAATAACTCATTGTTAGCAGGCAATATAATCCAGAGGCAGGGTAGGGTGGGGCAGTTTAGAGCATGACTGCTTCCTTACCAGAGGAATCGGAGCGAGACTCCGAGCCAGACGACGCGGGTTTTCTGCAGCTGCTTGTTGGGAAAGTGAGGACGGCGGCAGGATCGACGCAGTCTGTCGTCGCGGAGACGAGTCCACACGGCGATGCGCACTGCGCTTTGCTTGGCCGAACTGAGATCTGAGCCGCCGGGGACACTTTCCCACTGACCTTCTCCAGCTGCTTGCTGGCAGAGAAACTACTCCACATGCAGTCCTGGATTATGTGCGCGCTGAGATTGCCGAATAACTCCCCCCTGTCGGGGATCAATTGCCCCTCACAGTCCTCGTCTTGACCCAGCACTTTGTTCAGCCAGCTGAGCTTGTCTCCTGGCGATAGGTGCGGAGCGGCACCGCTCAGTGTCCGGGTGGGAGACATAGGAGGAGTGGGCAGCAGCTCGAACTTTTTCCATATGTCCTCGCTTGGTGCAGTTGATTTGTAAAAATCCTCCTCGGTGTCAAAATGGTCGAAAAAATAGTGCTGGTAACAATCAAACTCCATGTTTAGGCTCACAAAATCCACAAGTTTATTCCCAGAAATGATAAATGCTCCAGAGGGCTCCAAATAAGGTCCTACAAGCACAGAGGACATATCAATGATTAGCAATAATTCTTTATAAAACTTTTTCCATCAGATGACCCATCCCACATCAGATAATTATCGAATGGCACATCATACTCCAGAAATAGCCCCACAATCTTGAAATGGGACCACATTAATAATTGATCGCATCTTGCGGATGCTCTTTGCAGAGATGGACACATGCTGTTAATGCATGTACGGTTATTACATAATCTGATTATATATATCTTACAGAGGTCCATGTGTGAATATGAACAATAAAAAGCTCTATGCGGAAAGGAGAAAATTAACTGCGTAAAAGTGGACAATTTCCTGATAGCAGCGCTTTGTTCCACAGTGCAGAAAACCGGTTTAGGATAAGTGGTCTGCTCCACAGTCGCAGAATGGGTCATAATTAGAACGGGCTCGTTTTCCTTAGAAGAAACTTTTACAGACCGGTTAAATTTTAACCACTCACCGGCTTTCGGATTAATCCCAATGCGAAATTCAGGATATTTAAAATCCCACTGGCACTTCCAGAGGTAACAACAGTCCACTGTTCGCGGTGATGAGATGAATGAAAACTGTCCCTGTTACTGGATATAAACGAACAGACGCAATCTGCACTTTTGTTTTGGTTTAGTGAAAAAAAAAGATAAATAAACAAAAAGCCACCGGGGCGCAGACGCCAGTACCGCCCCACAATGAGGATCCACACAGTGCGTTTTTCGCGCCAGTGAGTTATCCTGTTATAAGGCGATAAAAGCGCAGGGAGGAGCCTCAGAAATATCTGCAGCGGTAGATCCGGGCAAAGCTCCTCCATTGGCATGAGAGGCGGGGGGTGGCGCGTGGCCCCGCCCCGCCTGCAAACACAAGACTTGTTTAGCGTCAGTCTCATTGTTTATTCTTATTATTGTTTTATTGATAAGTTGTTGTTTTTTTTCAAAGAATTATTCCTATACTCCCAATTTTTTTCAATGTATATCAAGATTAGGTTATGATTTATTATATCCCTGCAATGATAATTTACAACACATCACAATCTATTTTTTTTTTATTTTATATTCTTATCCTATTTAATATTTCTTTATTTCTTAATTATTCATCTCTCCTTTGCGCTACACACTTTATGCTGTGTACACACCTTTTCTTTTATATAGATGTGTAGTAGTGTAATGTAGTATTAAAAATAAAATGTGAAAAAATAAAATATCGGTTCACTTGCAAGGCATTAGTAGACTAGGTCACTTAATTGTTATACATACAGTAATATAGAGCCCAATTAATTGTTGATTAATAATACATTGTTGTTATTGTTTGGTTCAATAAGTTTTTCTTCTCAAGCAGAAATGTAAAATGCCATCTGGTTCAAGGTTACTTAAAGATTACAGTTCTTTGCTTTTTGTGTAAAAACTTATCCTTGATATTGTTGTTTGGAGATATCTGCACAGAGAAAAACACGACATCTCTTGGTTTTATAAAATCCAATCAGACTAACCATCCATCTTCTTCATCTAGCTCAGGGTCATGGGGGGCTGGAGCCTGATATGGGGCAAAGCAGGCTACATCCTGGACAATTTAGCTTTGTGTCTGCTCCGTGAAGAAAGGAAAATCCTAGTTCAAATTATAATTTATGTTTTTGTTTTTGATAGTATAAAAAAAATGTTAAGATAAGTTATTGTATTGATTTTGCTTTTGCAGTTATAAGTAACTGTACTTCTCTTTGTTCACTGTGTGTTCACTTTTAAATCCAAACTACTTAAATTATCAATATTGCTACTTAATTTAAGTTAAGAATACATCTTCCATCACAGCACCCCCACCATAATTACGCAATTATTCTCACATGCTACTGGATGAATATTGCAAAATGCATTTGAGATACTCAGGGTCACTATTTGTCTTGGGGGTCATGTCCTGACTGGCTTGATATCTTCATAGTTCACTCTTTGAATCAAGACCGTGATCCTGTGATGTAAAGCTAACATTTGTCAGGCTTGACACCAAAGATTACTCGTAAGATTAGCCTACTTCTCTCTAATCTTGTTAAATAATGTTTGAAACAAACTCTTTGGTCTCAGCTACAAGCTCACCAGAAAGACAAGAGCATGTTGGTAAAACCTGCTTTTATCAACCTGAAGTAAATTACTGCTTTATAATCATGTAGAACCAGGTGATGACTAAGAAAAGGTGCAATTTGTCTGTTTTTAATGCCAAGTCTAATTAAATGTTTTGGCAGAAGGTTAAAGTTCAGCAACGTCCAGTGATCAGAGAGCAGCAGGTCAAAATCATAAACCACCCGTCTTTGACCCCCTGCTAAGAATATTGATCATTTTGGTCCTTTGCATGGATGGCTTCCTCTTTAATTAATTGTGTATGTGGATGAAATATAACCTCCTGTATCTCGGGTCAAATTCAACCCAAGTTATAGACGCTAATTAGTGATGGACATCTGTCTTTTGCAATCAGCTTGAAATTAGACACATGTCCCAGATTTGCACGAATGGCATCGTTTTGTTTTTTTATGTTTGTTTTTTTTGTGTGTGTGTTTGTTTTTGCTTTTTGTTTCTTTTAAATAAAAATTTCAGCTACAAGATCCAGCTGCTGCAAAGAATAGGAGTAACCAAACGGGAGCCAAATCTGTAAAATCTATCTAGCTTGAAGAAAATCTAACATGGAGCTGGGGAAATAAGGAAAACTAAGACCAGGCGCTCATGAAATAGAAACACAGGTTTTGACAGAGAACCAAGTTGAGTGGATGCAGGTTAATTAATGAGAATCAAAGAATAAGTCATAGAGTGGCAATCTGAGACAAAAGATTAGAGGAAACCCGGGTTAATAATGTGGAAAACCTCTAAACAAAACATAGAAATTAAACCAAAAATAAACACCAACATCAAAACCTACCCTGCATCTGCTGTGAGATGTGTGATTATATCTTAAAATCCTCTTCTCAGGTGGTGTTTGCCACTTATCAAAGAACTGCATGATAATCTGATCACTTTAAGAATTGAACATCTTGATCTTAAAAATACTTTAAACAAATCAGCATGAAAAAGCTTCACAGCAACATGATTGATTGCTTTTTTATTAGCTTTTGATCACATTAAAGCTTCATCTGAAGCTGCAGTTTAGTCTAACTGCTGTTCAGGTTTGTTTCCATGTTTCAGTGTTTAATGGCCAAAAACTGTTGAAAACGTAGGACTTAATCTAAGAAAGGGCATATATA
>JBAMHW010000022.1:9385016-9395354 GCA_037177495.1 Rhadinocentrus ornatus
CACTTTGACACTAGAGGGGGGTATATCCACATCTCTTGCAAAAGTAAAGCTTAGAAGACCCTCTGGCAAAGAAAAAATAACAGTATTTACTCTGTTAAATGCTAAATGAGTACTTCAGAAAATTAAGACCCACACCGTTAACATTAAATTTAAACATTTTTGAAATAAACGTGTCATCCATCCAAATCCTGTTTCCTTGTCTCTCACAAACAAAAACTTGCAGTAAAATTCAGTAAGTCCTTCCAGGGGCTTCTCCAGTCTCTGCAATCATGTTGACGATGCCCCTCCTCCAACAGTACCTGCTGTCCCATTTGTTTCCTCTCTGGCATCTGAAGTTGGAAAATGTGTACAGGGTTAGTTTTGTGCCGTGTGAGGCTGGGCAGTTAAACCACAACTGATTTGAATGTTAGCCTTTCAACCAGCAAAGCTGTAAAAATAACTAATGTTTCATCTATTCAGATTTCTCTTACCTTCGGCACTCTCTTGTTCTGCTTCCTGTCCTGTTTGCTCCACACCTTCACTGGTATCTACCTCTTTACCATTAGCCTTTGGCTTCTTTGCAACAGGTGGTGGGACCTTGACTCCCTTATTTTTTGACTCCTCTGTCTTCTTCTGTAAGGTTTCCTTGTCCTCCTTCTCCTGCTTGGTCTCAATCACCACCTTTTTGTTGCTCTTGGAGAAGATAAAGCTGGCAGTTGATGTAGGGGATTTATGGAAATCTGGAGGTGATAATGGTGACTGCAGGCTAAATCGAGATGCAGGGCCCTCTTTAGATCTGGCTGCTGTTCTCAGGCGGATGGCTTCCTGCAGGTTCATGGAGGGAGAAGCAGTTGTGGCAGGAGGACCCTTTATAACAGAAGAAATGGTTGTGGATGAAGGCTTGGGTGGGAGCACAACAGTCTCAGACTTGGGCAAAGTTGGTTGCAAAGTGGCGATGACAGGTGGAAAAGTGGATGTGGGAGATGTCACAATTAAGGATCTTCTGATGGGCTTCTGGGGAACCTCACCGTTTGAAGATGAGGATGGGGTATGACTGCTCTGGTGCTGGTGGTTCACTGTGATCTCAGGTTCTGGTGGTTCTTGTGGTTCAGGAGGTTTAGGGTTGTTGTTGTTGACAGACTGCAGCTCAACTGTTTGTGGAAAAGAGGGGGTGACCATGGGAGTGGGTTCCTCGTGTACAACAGGGGCAGGGGTCTCTTCTTGAGCTTCAGGAGGATCAGGGCTACTGTTAACAGACCGAAGCTTGACCATCTGCAAGAGTGAAGGGGTGACCATGGGAGTGGGTTCCTCGTGTACAACAGGGGCAGGGGTCTCTTCTTGAGCTTCAGGAGGATCAGGGCTACTGTTAACAGACCGAAGCTTGACCATCTGCAGGAGCAAAGGGGTGACAAGGGGCGTGGGTTCAAAAGGTGCAGATGTTTGCTCTTGGCTTTGGTATTCTGTGCTGAGAGGACCAGACTTGGGCTGAGTGCCGACAAGGCCCTGCACTAGCAAAGGTGGAGGCAAAGGAATGCTAATAGGTGGAGAAAGAACAGGTTCTTCAGTCTCTTTTGGTGAAGGTGAGTTTCTGAACTCAGATGGAGGTGAAGGGGGTGTCTCAGTTTCTGGATTATCAACTGTCTGAGAACGAATTGAAAGATGGAGAGGCTCTATAGGAGGTGGAGGTGGAAAACTTTGAGGAGGTGTGAGAATACTGTTGGATGAGTCTGTGTTCATTTCAGATTTTAGTAGGATGCTATCTTGAGGAGTATCAATCTGCTCTGATGGATAGAGCTGTGGTGGAGGAGGTGGAATACTTTGCGGTGCCATGAATTTACTCTCCGGTGCTGCCTCTTCAGCAGACTGAGAGGCTTCTTGAGAAAGTGGAGTTAAGTCTTCAGGGGGCAGAGGAGAGAGCTCTACAATAGGAGGACGTTTGGCTTCTTTAACTACTTGCGTTACATCTTGAACAACAGAAGCAGGTGGTGGTGAAGACAAATTTTTAGTCGTAAGAGGCAAGACTGCTGTAGTTGGTGGAGGTGGAGCTGTATATGATGGGGGAGGAGGGATATTTAAGGTAGAGGACATCACCTCCTTTGATGCATGGAGTTTCTTTGGTTCAGCTCCCTCTGGTTTACCAGACACAGCTGCAGAAGTCAAGACTAGCCCTACGTCACCAAACAGAGGTGGAGGTGGAAGAGGGAGATCTATTTCATCTGATCCGCTGATGCCCACCTGTGCCATGGGTGGAGGTGGCGGGGGCCAGGACGACTCAGGGCATACAACTTGTATTAATGTGGCAGATAAAGCTTCAGTGGGCTTCAGTGGTCTGGTTGTGAGTGGTTGCAGAGGCATAGAAGGCAATGGAGAAACATGTGCTAATGAAATGGAAGGTACAGAGTCTGTCTTAGTCTCTACCTCTGCAGCTTGGGTGGATGTGTTCTGACCTTCTTCTCTCTTCACTGCTACCAGCGTTTCTTCACGTTTTTCTACAGCCTTCACAAACATCCCATTCAACATTTCACATAATTTTGCTTTCTCATCTACCTTCAAATCTCCATTCTGCGCTAATCTTTCATTGTTTTCTTTGTGAATATCTGCAATTAAAGTCCCACTTTCTTGAACTTCCATTACCTGAAGCACATTCAGGGATCCATTTACAGACTCCACTGTTACCGTTGGATTCCTGTGTTTTCTTTCTATCTTCACAGAGCCCTCTGTAGACACAGAAGGAGACTGCCTGTGTTGTCTCCTGTCCTTTGGATTCTTCTTTATGATGGTTTCTGTGTTGTCAGGAGCTGGTGGTCCCAAGAGCAACTCAAATGTACGTTTGTTGTGAGCCCATACCTCAGGGGGAGGCGGTGGAGGAGCGTGGACTTTAGGTGGGGGAGGGATGTTGAATAGTTCTCTCAAGGTCCTTACAGAGGGGCTGATGATGACTTTGTCAGGTTTAGATTCCTCTGTAATTTTAGTCTTTTCAGAAAACTCTGGTTGTGATGGTGAGGATGGATTTGAACCAGGAGAACTGGACCCAGGAAAAAACTTCTGAAGCTTTGATAAGAAGCCTGTCTTGTGCTTAGGAGACAAGCTGTAAGGCTGTTTAAAGGTTTGTGGGGATGCTCCATCTTGGCTGGAGTAGCCACTAGATGGGGAGACTAATTTCCTGAGCTTATTTCCAGGAAGTGGCTCTTGCTTCTCTTGTGATGCTTCTTTGGAAACTGTTTTTGCATAGTCTTTAATATCCTCTGCCTTTGGTTCCGGCAGTTGAGATTTCATGAGAACTCTCAGTGAAACTGAGCCAGTTGAGTCATCCAGAGAACTGGTGTCTGCATGGTAGCCAGGGCTGTCAACACTCACATCGGGCGGTGGAGATGATCTGAGTTTGTTTTTTTCATTTTCCTCACTTAAAGCTGAGGCATTATCGAGAGAAGATTCTCCTGGAATGACTCTAACCTCTGCCAGATCTCTTGACCTATGTTTCAACTTACTGTGTAGGGAATATGAGCGACTTGGAGGAGGTGGAGCCCTCTTGGACTTCATGACAGAGAGGCTACGTGCAAACTGCCCATCTTTCTTCACCTTTTCTTCCTTAATATTATTCTTATTTTTAGAGGTGCCATTAGGTGTACATCTAGAGGGAATAACTTTGTTCCCCTCCACAGCAGAAGAATCCTCATACTCAGACCTCTTTTGTCTGGGGGTGCTGCTGCTAGAGATGGTCGAAGAGTCTGATACCAAAGTCTCTGAAGATGCAGAATTGCTCCAACAGGAGCTGTCAGACACATTGGGAACAATGTAGCGGGAAGCAGAGGTGATGTTTGAGGATGTGGTTCTGGTTGAAGAAGCTCTAGAGGAGGCACGAGAGGGAGCTGGGCTGGACAGTTGTAGGCTGCTCTTGCTGATAGTGCGCACACTGTTGCGACTCCGTCCACGGCTGATTTCCACCACCTCGATGGAGGGTGGCAGCACAGCGTTGGGAAGGATTTTGGATAAGTGAGGAGCCTGAGGAGACATGGAAATGACAGGGCTGAGTGGATGCTGTTGGAGGCTAGAGCCAGTAGTCATCCAGGGGACTGCCAAGGAACGAGGTCTGTGTCCAATTTCCAAGTCGGGACCCAGATGATGCAGCAGAGCCAGGTCGTCCCTATGACCAGCATGGGTGGCACCAAGTTGCTCCACTTTGTCTTTGCTGAGAGGCTGGATGATTTGCTTTGTTCTGTTCCGTTCTTTTGCTGACTCTGCTGCACGTTGTGTCCTGTCAGTAGTGGGGCTGATATCAGTCTCACCATTGCGAAGCTGTTCCTCATCCAGTGTATGAGTCGGCATCCAGCCACTTCTGTCCAGGCCTGATTGAAAAGAGGGGAGGATTTGCACAAATTTGCATTAATTATTAAGAAATTGGAAAACATCTATATAAAAAATGTAAAAAACTATCCACTAGAGATTTGTCTATTAGAAATGGATCTTTTTTTTTTAATCTTGTGAGTTCAGAATAAGATTAGGTGCATACCCAGCTCTCTCTGAACATGTTTTGGGATGCCCACAACAGTCCTCCTGTGCCTTCTCCTTGTTTTGGCCTTTTCTGACTTTTTCCCAGAGTTTAATGGTCTAAATGTTGATCCTAGATAAACATTAATATTTGTGAGAAGATGATGTTAACAATACACAGACAGCTTTGGTAAATCTGTATTTAATCTGTTTCCATTTAGAGATACATTTGAATAGTTTTAGCTTGAATACAAAAAAATTGATTTCCATGTAATGTACTAGAAACATAAGGAATGTTTAAAAATGGACCGTTTTTGTTGAACAAACTATTTCTAGTACAAATAAATCATCTCATTACTATATGTCAAAAGTCTTTAAATATTTAAATCCTTAAATTGAAACAAAATCATATTCTATTATGCAACTCTAAATGTCAACAAATGTTTTGTGCACATTAGAAATATGTTATGAGAAAAGTGGAGGAATAAATGGTATTTTGACTGATGGAAAGGTTACCTTGCCTGGTGAGTCCAGAGCGGGAAGATCTTATAGAAGCGGATGACTGCATGGAGACGACAGAGGACGAATCAGGAATGGTGCTGTCGGTCACAAACCCTCCACCTTCCCCATCTGTTTGGACTGTCATTGCCGACTGGCAAAAGGAGAAAAACAGCCATTATTGTAAAGGGAGGAAAGCTTCTACTACAACTGTGCTTTCACTATGTGTGCAGAACTTACAATTGTGCTTTCATTATCCTGGTACTCCAATCCATTACTGGTTTCTGCAAACAGTGAAACATTTAATTGTTCAAAGTTGAACCAAATGCATAGCTGTGATTACGTCATTTAGTGCCCAACATCTTCAGCAAAATGCAGATAGTTAACATGTTAGTGAAGCAGCTGTAATTTAGTACAAAGATTTTGTACCTTCCTGCAACATCAATTTTAATCCTTCCAGGGCCTCAGTGTGGAGGTCCTCCAGGTACTTGGGCCTGCTTGTCTCAATGAACACGTTCTCCTGGAATATTGGGGGCGCGGGGGTCTTGCTATCATCATCTCGCTTTGGGACAGCTTGAAGCAAAGAAATGGGGAGAGAGGAAGGGAGGGGGCATTGTCAATTCAAAGCTTTACTTTACAGTAACAGGACTTAAGGGGGCCATATGGATAGCGGAATAGTGTTCATGTGTCTGTCAGGAACATTTAAGTACAGGAATTGTACATTTGTTTGAGTTTTAATACATAGGAGTGCGAATTAAATGGGCTGAACCCCTCTTCCTCTTATGTGGGATTAAACTTCTGTGACTTTTACAAAGTCTCTAAAGAGGGCATTATCATATAAAAAAAATCTACCACCAGCAACATAAGATGACACACATTTTAGTTATTTTAAGTATGATTTGCCAAGACAGTAAGAAGGACATTCAAATGTCATGTCTTTTAAACCACACTGTCCACCAGCCAAATGGTTCATTAACTTACTTTAAAATACCTGAAATACCAAGGAAGCCATAGATGAATATTTGCTTTGAGACTTAAATTCTGTAGTCAAACAACAAAAAAATATATAAATGAGTTAAGGAAATAGGTTTTCTTACAAAAAAACAGAAAAAGAAAACAAAAAAAGAAAAAAATAGGCTAAACTTGATCTTTGCAGTGCCCTCACACTTCCAGGTCACAGTCTGGGATCAGTTCAATCAGCCACAACATTTTATGCAATAGTGACAGCTGCTCTACATTTAGCTGCTCTCTTGTCCGCACTGTCTCTGTAAGTACATGCAAGAATTAGCCTCAGCAACCAAGTGCTTAGTGAATGCTGCCCATTTTTACTTTGTTCTCATTAACAGTATTATGGACAGCTCTGGACAGGAAATACACTTAAAAATCGTTTTCTAAAGCTATGCAACCTTATAAATAAGATTTTTGTCATGTGAATCACAGCATCTTATAAATCAACAGAGCAAACAATAAAAAACGGCTATTTTAATGGTTCAAAGTGACAGAAAATGACAAGAGTTAACTCTATTAATATCTAAGTAGAGCCAGATGATCCTGACTTGTTAAGATTGATTGTACATAATTAATAAAGATGTTTCAGCATTTTGGGCACAACTGGCCTGACTAAAACAATCAAAAATATCTGTTTTAACTCACCTTTCCTCTTTAAAATTGCTGGAAAGCAGTACAAACTAGAGCTTGAGTCTCTAGATAAGAGCACCACCATCTCCTGTCTTATGTAAAAGTGATCCAAAAGTCCACCAAAATGTATAGTCAAGATGTGTTAAAGAAAAAAATCTTTAAGTCAGTACTCTACAGTCTTTCAGCTAAATAAATATCCCGGAACAACAAGATCAGATTATTTTTGATCAAGTTGTTATTGTCATTTTACGTCCAAGCAGAGAAGAGAATGCCTCTTCAGCCAATAGACAGTCAGAGCTCAGGCGTTAATCCTCAGCAGCTTAATTCCTGCCATCCCTCTCTGTTATCAAACAGATATCCAGCATCTCACTGTTGCTCCCCATCTGCAGGCACGCTGGCCCCGGATTGGTCTGATCACACTGATATCAAACATGTAAACATTACAGGAAAGAGAGACCCGAATTTTAAGGGATTTGAGGTACAAAGGCATTGAGGTTGCACTGATCGACAGCTTTAGCTCTGTAAATACATACAAATATATGGCTTTGATAAATTATGCACCTTTTTTAGTACAGAATGCTAATAATAGTCCATTTCTGAATTTCTGAAACTTCATTAAGAAGCACATAACTGTAAACTCTTGCCACAAGGGGGAGTAAGTGAATTGAAATGATCTACTTTTAAAACAAGATTAAAAACATGTTTTAAAAGAGGCCTGCAGCTCAATGGCACATGGTCACACATGTGCAAAACATTTCCCTTTTGTTTTTAGAAACTTTGTTACCTGCAACCAGAAAACAGAAGAAGACCATTATTGATTTTTCTTATATGGAGAAGCCCAAAAAAATGATCAAATGTCTGTTATTGTAAGTACTTATTTTTAAAAAAAATCTTTTTAAACTTATTTATTATCAGGACACTTCAAACTCATCTGCTGCAATTTAGGGGTTTGTCCACTTCCTTGTATGCTGAGCAGACATGACATGGAATGTATGACATCTGAGCAAATGGAAAACATTCCCATGATTGTGATCCTGCCGAGTGAGTCAAACAAAAGTAGTTTACAAAGAGAAGAGAAAATAAATTAATGAAATGTAGCTGAAGTACCTGGTAACAAGCAAAAAAAAAAAAAAAAAAAAAAAAAAGAGGAACACAAGTTTAACTGGATTGGTTGCTAAAGTGGAAGCTTCAGCTCACATTTCAAAAAAGAAAGCTGGTGAGCTAATGAAGTTGGGGCGTGACTCCACATTACCAAGGAGACCCACATTATCTCTGTAACTGTGTCCATATTAATGACCCCATCTGTCACAGCTGGATTGTACAACAGCTGAAAGTATTAACAGGCTGCCAGTGATTATATATGAACACCAAACTGATGTTTACATCTCTGATTTGAATACTAAGTCTAATGGATTTAATGCCATGTGACCATTTCAGACTTCTGCCTCCAGAGGGAAAAACAAAGTTAATACTAAAAGGGAACAAAAGCGTCTAAAAAGAGAAGAATTAAATAGTTTCCTTATATGTAAATAAAAGTGAATTTAAATCAGCAAATAATTTTAAGAGAAGTAAACATCTGTTACAAATGTGTGTTGGTAAATTCTCTGGAATTAAACAAAGACAGAAGGGCTCAGGAAATCTGTAGCATCAACAAATAGTGTAAACAAATTACACAGATGGTGGTAAAGTGTTTATTACACGAAACCAGGGCAATCACATGTTAGTGAAGGCTATCTATTTCATGTAGAGGGAGAGTTTTGTAAGGCGTTTTTAGTTCTATTAAAAACTAAGTTAAATTAGAAAAAAATACATTAGACCTATTAATTTTTTAGGGGAGGAAAACTGTTTAAAATGTGTTAAAAATAATCAAAAACAGACTTTTAAAAAAGCTAAACATTTTTTTGACATTTTACTGCTAAGAAAAATTTAGTTTTCTATGCTTGCAATTAAAATAAAGAAAAATTATGAAACGCTTAAAGTATATTTTTAAAAAAAGCATTCATGTGTATAAAGAGTGAAGTGTAGAAATACAGTGTTCAAGAATTAGACCATAAATGTGGTGCATTAGGACAGGCACAGTAACTTGAAAGTTAACATAAAGTTTAGTAGGTCTGTCAGCAGGATAACAGGCTGTGTAGAAGAGCAGAGGGGGACGAGGGCCTTGCCGATGAGACCAGCTGTTCTGGTGGCGTGTCCTGATGTGCCACAATCTCCTGCCAGGGGTGAGTGACTCAAAAAAGTTTGTGGAAACAATATTTCCTGCATGAGATGTATGGATCACAGAGACAGATCGGACTGTATTTGATATTGTTTTATTTCCAGCAGGCAAGATGACATGCTGCAATCCGCCTTCATCTTGAGCATCGGCTGTATTGATGTGGGAATCAAACATTGCGCACACACACCTAACGTTGCTGCCCTAACTTGCCCCTGTCTGTTGTTTTGCACAGTGTGGCATACAGCCGTGCAGCTAAAGCCTTTCTTATCAGCACAACCCTAACTGAAAGCTCCGTGATGACAGTAGAAAAAGGCGGAAGCCTCCCTGCCTTTAAAAATAAAGTGGCATGCAGAGTTACACACTTCATCACTGTCAGACAACACAACTGGAAGACCAGGAAACCAGCATGTATCAGATTACTCCAAAATATACTGAATCCACATACCTATTATATTTCAGGTGGTCTCTTTTCACATTATTAATATTATCACATTGGTTATGAAGTTTCCCACAGCCTTAATCAATCATTTCACACAATATGTGAAGAGGGAAACTCTGTGCCAGCTTCATAATGACAATATCTATTGTAATGGGTTGCGCAGACAAATCAAATAAACTTGCAGGTGAGTGGAAAATATTCAGACCTGCTAGTGCCTGCTTAATGTAAGCACAATTTTGCTACAGGCTCCTACTATATATGTGACTACAGACAATAAAACAGTGTTAAAGTAAGACTGGAATTACCACCTTGCGGCTGTAGGTGTCTGCCAACTCAACTAGTTGCATTTTATTTTCCAAGTCTGTAGAAGTTTATATGAAAACAGGTTAGATGGCACTAGGCAGTGCTGCTTCACAAGAGCACAAAATATTTAGTCAGTCAGCACAATTTAATTTACCTATTCACCATCTGACCAAATTTGATCATTTTCCCCTTTTATTCCAGAATTACTGTGTTGACATGACAGTCATGTTTTATTCCAATTATTTCTTAAGTTGATCTTTCAACCATTTTATACAAGTGTATTATAACACAAATTACTTAAGATCTCACAAAAAGAGGTGTTGATAGTCATCAGGCTAAGTCAGATTACAAAACTATCTCCTTGGAGTTTGGTCTCCACAAATCCAGTCAGTCAGATTTTGTCAGAATGGAGGAAACTATAAACCATCCTTCACCACCTCGAGTAGTGATGAGCCAGAAAATACTCCAAGATCAAGCAGTTTAACAGTATCAAAGCTCACAAACTTCTAAGCAACACAAGACACGTAAATTCGCTGCTGTCCACAAAGGATTGTCTCGCTGGCCGGTAGTTACTAAAGATTTATGTAAATAAAAAGAGTTATGTTTGGAAAAGGAAAACATTGCATTTCAGCATTAAAAAACCCAGGCCAGGATCGCTTCTCAGCATGAATGAAGCGATGAATTTGACCAGCAAATGCTAAAAATAAATAAATAAAATAAAATAAAATAAAATAAAATAAAATAAAATAAAATAAAATAAAATAAAATAAAATAA
>JBAMHW010000022.1:9396636-9434249 GCA_037177495.1 Rhadinocentrus ornatus
AGAAAGAAAGAAAGAAAGAAAGAAAGAAAGAAAGAAAGAAAGAAAGAAAGAAAGAAAGAAAGAAAGAAAGAAAAACACTTTTTTGGTTGCCTAACTATTGCATTTTTCTGCACCTCAAAATGAAATGTAAATAATAATGTAAATAAATAGATATAAATATTGGCTTTTGCCATTGGGGGATGTTTATCCCATTTACTGATTGGAGTCAACAAGTTGAATATCGGGTAATGCTGATGTTACGCTTATATATCTGTGCATCCTTACTCTAAAGGGTTTCCAATATTTCAAGCACCACTGTTGCTAATCTAAGAAAATCTTTCTCAGATTAATGCTACATGTTCAGGAAAGCTATTTATTTATTTATTTATTTATTTATTTTTTTACCTGTAGGTGGATTTGTTTTGCAGTCAGTGAGATTTAACAAGCAGTTTAACATGCAGGTCACAGATGGAGATGTTAATGAGAGTGGGAATGATCTTTTAGGGCAGATTTAGCTATGCTACTCCAATTTTAGCCAAACTAGCAGCAAGGCTCGAGATTGGTCCACATACTTGTGTGCAGTGAAATATCTCAATAGTAATGCATTTTGATCAAATTGGTTGAACAGTGGGCTCCTGGTTTAATGTTTCCCAGACAATAAATAACTTTTGCACATTTGCAGTGCGCTTTGTCTTATTGCCAGGTACCAGCAAAAGTGAAAAGGTAGAGACTATATATATAACTTCCCTGTCTGTTATATACAAGCACAGCTCAGATTAATCATGGCACTGGTGCTAAAATTTATCCAGAAAGAACAGCATGTTCTCAGAGAAGAATACTATATTGACATCCAGCGCCTTTACTAAACTTTGCTACACTGGTGAGTTAAAACCAACAAAGTTATCTTTAACAAGACTATCACAAGTGCCTACTGTCTACCTTTGCTCTAAAGCTGCCTAACCTAACTGCAGAAGTCATGAGTGGTGACTCAGAGAGCTCCAAGCACACATTTATCAACCTCACTGTAGACCTGCCACAATGCGTTGGCAAACGTTTTCCTTTCAGGACAATAGCCCATGCAGCTGGTGAAAGGCCACGGTAATATATCTGTATATCTTGACAGTGAAATAATGCGTAATTTCATGCATAACAGTCAGTTATTTTGGCTGTCCTGCTTAGTTCAATGAGACTGACACCAAACATTAGAACATTACACAGAATAAAATGAAACTCAAGAACATTATTCAAATGGGACCAGAGGGGGAAACTAGCACTTTTCAAAAACCTCTTAACATTAAACTGACCTACATATGATCACCTCCACCAAAAGGGTGTGGTGATTTTTCACCCATTGTAATAAAATCCTACTAAATGCTCTAAAAACCGTGTCACCATAAATGAGCATTTGCGCAATTGTTTACTATACAGGTTAGCCAAGTCCTCAGCTACAGAAACTCTCATAGCACCAGCATCAACTTGTTTCTTAGTCTGTTCACGTGTAAGTCTGAGCTGTTATCATCCAGAGATTCATTTTCAGATATTCTTGTCTATAAATGACAAAGTCTAAGTAAAGTCTACCTCATCCTCACTCCACTGTGGTGGTTCAATTGACAAAAACATGCACCAAAATCAACAAATTCCCTTTACATAAAAGCTATGTAACAAGAGCATCTTGCAGAGGGATACCTTCCCTTTAGGCAAAAGTATAAAAGTAGGACACCGATTACTTCCCACCTTCAGATGAAGTGAAACTTCATAAGTCAGTTTTCTCAAACCCATTCTCCTGCCCTTCATGGTTCTTTTACTGTGGAGTAACAAAGGTTTGCTGTTGTGCATATTTATAGGAATGTTATTTTTCATTTAATTGGTCAAAGAGTAATGCTGTTTTTTGCTCTTTTTTAAAAAAATTCTTGTTAAAAAAGAAAAGAAGACTTTATCCATATAAATTTAGGTAACACACACACACATATATATATATATATATATAACATGTAAACAGAGTATAGTCATAGTATAGTTGTCTAACTACAAGCCTGTATTTCTGAAGATTTAAACCATTAGTGTGCATTAATTAAATTCCGATCCCTGTATTTTTTACTCCCACAGTGGTTGTAACCATTAGTGGATAGGTGTCAAGATTTTTATCTTTATCGTATCCTTTTATTATTTGGTATGGAGCAACTGTGTACACACAATTTCCTCCAGGATTAATAAATTATTCTGATTCTCATATAAACTGGTACTTTAACTGTTTTAATTATGTGGAAATTCAATGTAATTATTTCATGAAAAAAAATGGAAAAATTGCTAAAAACCTGCATTTGTTATTTTGTCTACACGTAAAAGCATTAGTTAGTTCTTTAGCATTTTTAGCCATGTATAAGAGTCATTGTGGAAGGTCCAGAGAGGCACTTGCGGCCCCGGAGTTGCAGAATGCAGACCCCTGGTATAGGTGCTTAACGCCACCCACTTTTTTTAATACTACAAGATATAGATGATAATATAATATCCTGAAACTTTACTTTCAGTCGAAAGTCGAATAAAATGGATGCTGTGACCTGTGTCTCTTGAACAGTGATGTCTTTCTTTTACTTCGCTAAATGCAAATGAATGACGTGCTGCAAGTCAGTTTCCCCTCTGTGCTTTATCTGCTCTGCAATCTTAAACTGGAAGCTGGGTCTCTGCTTCCCGCAGGAAGATGCAGTTTCCTTATCATCCATTCAATATTCTTCTTTTATGTCTTTAATTCAATCTATTGGATTTGATAAATAACCTGACCTGGTTGTGAACCCACAACATTCTGTCACATGTCTTCAGCTGAGGTCTGATTGTTCACAAACACCTTAACCAATAGGGCTTTACACCACAATGTAAGAACATATAGGCAGGAGATATAGTCAATATATTTGGCTTAGCAATCCTGCTAAACAGCGTCTTTTAGTGAATATTCAACAAAGGAAGTCAAATTAAATGGCTCAGATGTCCTGAGATCCTGGCATGCAAGCCGAGCACAAACACAAAGGGCTCCCTATTTCTAGCTTCCTCAAAGAAATATCTAAAAGATCAGGAATGCTGGGAATCTCTCAGGGAGTGTTTTGAGCAAACAGGTGACCTGAGCATGTCTTGTTAGGACTGTATGACCTAATCAGTCTTCAACAAGATTGTTCATAATTAAATAAAGGGGAATTACTGTTAAAGCTCACAATGAAGGGAAGACAGAGTAAGACAAGACGCCTGTTGTCTACTTTTACACAGGATCTAGTAAACTGACAGTAAGAAAGGAACATATCTCACTGACAAGTATTTAACTAGAAGTGTTTATGCAAAGGCATATAAGCTCTGCTTTTTGGCTCAAGATAAAACACAGCAAAGATGTCAGAAAACACAATGCAGAATTAATGGATTTACCACACTGAATGGTCCAGGAGGTCAGGATTCATCAGCACAAACTGTGTTTCAGTACAGTTTCCTGACTGTACTGAAACACAAACTCAAACTCCAAACTCCATGAGCTGTGTTTACAAAAACACATTCCCATAAGAGCAAAGGGTGAATAACAACAAAGGGTTTTGATGCTTGCTTGAAAGGGAATGTAGGTCAACCTAAACTCTTGTCTTTAAAGTTTCTAGTTTTCTGTCCAACTTTTACTTTGTCACATTTATCCTCCACCTGTGTATGTTCAGTATCATCTAACTAAAAGCAGTTGGATATAGAGTTGGACATTTTCACAAACAATGCCAAACAATATATTTTCATGCAACGTTTTGAACATGGCACACAATGAACACATCTTTATGCAATAACACTTAATTTAACATTAGTGTCCAATGATGTAAAAATGAACTGTTGTTTTGCAAAGACATCCAAAACTTGTTTTGGATACCGTGGCATATGTACACTTGCAAATAAGTAAACTCCCCCCCCAACACACACACACACATTTTGGAGGCATCTGGGAAGCAGCTACAGTTTGCTGTAATGAGCAAATCACAAAGTGTCACTTTACATTTCATCCCAACACAGTACTTGGCTTCAATCGCTGGACTTTAAATCTTTGTTTAAGTCTGGGTGCCCCTGTCTCAGCACTGTGTGAAACAGCATGAGCAGAGGGGTTAGGAAAAACAGAGCCCCTTGTTCCTTCCTCCTTTTTCCTCACTAACGGTGCTGGCATGGCTTTTAATTAACTGGCACCATGCCCTCCATACTAAGCTAGTGGGCAGGAGGCCCCTCTGGTATCAATACAGATCCTCATCAGGGGCTCTAGCTGGAGTTATTCAATATTCTGGGCAAGTGTTACATCTTTCCTCCTGTATGAACCCTCTGGTGCCGTCTGGGAGTTGTTCAGCTTCTTCTGTAATCTGAGGAAGTGTCTCATGCTCTGCTGACACATCTTAATCATTGCTGATGGCTTTAAAGCAGCCTACCTAGTACATAAATCATTGCTAATAGTCAACACTTCAGGCTTTGGAGTGATATAAAATAGCTTAAGCTCTACCACTTTATGGTAATTAATGCGCCATTTAAATAATACTTACAATGGCTGCTATCTGCACATACATGTTGCTTCCAACTTTTACATTAACCCAGAAAAAAGTAACACTTCTTTCATTGGGGTTGAGCACATAGGTTTGAAAGACACAAAGGATTCCTGACCTCTGCCCAGTGTGGGAGTTAGCCTCAAAGCCAACCTTGGCAGAAGAGAAAGGCTTTTATCTCTGTTCAGTTTGCTTTCTCAAACAAAACTCTATTGTGACCAACCCTGAGTAATACAACAAAGTGCACAAAATTGTGTAATAGTGCCCACAAAAACACATCATGTAGTCAAAACTTTGTTTCTCAATGCAATCATCATCTGCAAAAATCCACATACAAACTGAAAACGTGTCTCCACATATTCATCTTCAACTGTGGACATAGTTTGACAAATAGATACTGAATAACTCTGATCCCATGGAAATCCCCAACACCCTTCTCACTTGAGATCTAGCCTTCCACTTTGAAAAGACACAGCAAAATAAACAAACGGAGACTTCTCTGTCTATAAAGCAGTCAGCCACAACCATAAGTAAAGACAAACAAGCACACATAAAAGAGGCTGAGCAACTAAACACTGTTTTTGCATAAGCTGACTCCATAAAACAAGGTTTTGCTTGTTTGTGGAATGTTTTTTTGTGTGTGTTGCTGCATCTAGGTGTCATTAACCTGGGAATAAAACTTAAGTAAGTACTGACAGTTCACATGCTCTAAGCAAAAAAAATGCTAACAAAGAAAAAAAAGGACTGGAAGAGGGCAGCCTGTTGATATACAAGTGCAACTCTACATGCCCCAACATGATCTGCAGCTCTGGGAAAAGTCTCAGTGTAACTGCGATTTTCTTGATAGAGTGTGAATGCTTCTTTTTAAAGGCTCACTATGTGTATGCGTGTGTTTGTACAAAGGTTAACAGGCACCATGGTCTTCTTGACTGTCCTGTATAGAAGGTGACATTAGGGCAGAACTTTCTAATCTAAACACCTGAACAGGTCAGACAGAGATTTTTGCACTGCAAATAAAGGCGAGAAGGAAGTCTGTGTTCAAACATCCATCCGGTGAACACACACACATGCCTGGGAGTCTGTAAGAAGCATACACACAGGTTCCTGACGCTTAATTCGTCCAAATTTTATCCAATACATTCAGTTCATCGGGACTTCTCAGTTTGATCCCATCAAAACTTACACAAGTAAACCTCTACAAGACTATGCTCAAGACGTAATAGCCTTACACTGGTAGGCTGTAGACTATACTTTGATGTAGATGATGACACAGGACAATTGCAGTTCATGTAAGGATAGTACATCCATATTGAAGTCTAAGTTGACCACATAAGACATATACAGTCAGAGTAACAAAAACTAAAAGCTTAGACTTTCAAGTGTGAAAAGCCATGTTTTGGCCCTCTAAAACTGCTGCACCAACAAAGCGATTGCAAAAGACTTCACGTAATCACAGGTTTTCTTTGTGCTTATGTTCAGTCCTCTTAAAAATATTATCAAGTAGCTTTCAAGCTTAAAAAAAATACAGTATGTATTTGTATATCATGTCAGAGAAAACTGAATAAACTGTACATTTTTATATGCTACTACAGAATAAACAATATGATAAAGCAGTGCAAAATGGACCATTAGGAGCTCCTAGAATGAGGTCTTGAAGCAGATAAAAAGACACACATAAAAAAAGAAAACAAACTGATGATTTGTTGATAAATGTCCTAAACAATTAATCAAATACAAGCTTTGGTGGTACTTAGCAGGGACATAAAATGCTATGGGTTCTTACCATGACTGTTTCCTTGTGGATGAGTCTGCTTTCCTGACTTTTGTCCACCTTTGTGTCCTTGATGCCGAGCATGTTGTCCATCCAAGGCCAGGTCCAGAGCAGGACCCAGACCCAGGCCCTGCCCATTAGTGGTGAGATTCTTTCTCTTCTTACCCTTCAACCAGCTAAACGCCCTTCTAAGAGACCGACTCCGTTTCTTCCGGCCTCTCTTGTTGTGCTTTTCCTGGGCAAAAACTTCAACCACGTCTTGGGGCAGCAGGTCCCCAAACCCCAGCGAGTCACGGTTTGACATGCCACCTCACGCTGGAGCTACACCCTGAAAAAGCAGAAAAGACCACGGAGAAAGACTTTAAATACAAGGATCACGTGTGCTACCACTTAAATATAAGAAAATAGTGGATTTTTCTATTGATTTTTAACCTCTTGTACTGGAATGGTTGCCTTAATGCCAGCATTAAAACAATCTTACAGAGATCTGAGGTTTCCTTTCTGTCCATCACAGCAACGTCTGACAAAGTAGTAGACATAATTTTGGCTTTATCGCTTGTTAAAATTGTTGTGTCATGGTGTGCAAGCACTAAATGAAAACAAACCTTGCTTTTGTGTGCATGAAAATCATAACATCCCACATCTAAAAGCTGCCAAGTTTAGCGCTCCTCCAACATTGACTGCATCTGATTACTGTCTGGTTCAAGGTTCGACTTCTTTAAAATTAAAAGCTTGCTTTAATAATTTCTTTTCACTGATGTAGGTGTTGGGGCTTTTAAGATATAGCTTACATTTTTTAAAGAAAAAAAAAAGATCCATTAAATACTCAAAAAGTACAATAAATAAATAAATGTGCCTTGTTCTTTAAATTACTCCATGTGTAACAGTGTGTGTTTGCAGGTCTCCATGGGCGCTGCTCATTCAGCCAGCACAAACCCCACTCATTCCTCTAAACCTAACTTTGCTGCTTTTCAAAGAAAGAACTGGCACGGCTCCCTTCATTCCATAAGACAGAGTCATAATTCACAAAGCCACACCCATAGGCTCAGGCAATTTTTACAGACAGGCACAACGGCCACAAGAAGAAGTGAAAAACAAACATCCACTCGTGTGCATTGAAGCTTAATTAACCAACTATATTCATTCATACATCAGAGTAGTTTCTGTTTCTTATTTCATTCTCTTTCTGTGTTCTTCACACATAGTTGAATGAGCTCATCGCCTTCTGTTTGGTTCTTTCCACCCACCCTTCACCTTGTTAAACCTCCCTGCTTGGAGGCAGATTTCACAGCTTTGCTCCTGGGGATGTGTAGCTTAAACTGGGCTCCTTCCAGCAACGCGCTTTATTAGATACTTATCTCCAAATCACAGGCTAAATGTAGGAACAAGCTCTTAAGATGACAGAAATCAGGGCTTGTAAGACTTCAGGAGGGTGGGAGTTGAGTCAGAATGAGAGAATTATGAATCCTTAGTGGGGAAAAAAAAATCTGTGTGCTTTTCAGTCATGCATGAAAACAATGCAACCTGATTTAAGTAATGTGTGAGAAATATAACCAAACATCTTTCAGTCTGCAGGGAACACTTTGCTGCCGCATGACAAGACATGAAACTAAACCACAGAAACCCAAGTCATGTTTTCTAAGGATTACAAAAATGACTTTTCCCAAACAGCCCTCTCATTATCACAGCTCCGTGTAACAAAGTAATGCTACTCTGAAGCAGACATAAATTATGGGACACTGTTAAGCAGATGTGCAGCCAGATGTCTGATATTCTGTACACTCGCTTGAAAACCATCTTTTTGAATTTGAGTTAAATCTTTGCAATGCCAGAACCTCGCTGGTGTAGTAAAAGTAGCGTGAAAAAACAAAGGGTTTCGATACCAAGGCCTTGCCAACTCCCTCTAATGAAGAATTTAAGTTCATGTTTTGTGGAAATGTTGATATGATCAGTCTGGATGCTGATGCAGAGCAAATGCTGATGGGACTGTTATTCATTTTGCAAGTATTAATCCTGTTTGGTATGTCCAACTAATAAGATGAATTCTTTTTTTTTATTTATTTGAACAATGTAAACAAAGATTAAATTGCCATCTTAAGACTACTATTACTACTTCTTCTGCTATCACTTAAGCACAAGCAGTTTTCTTTTATAGTTACAAAGCTGTTGCTGTTCTCTTGGTGAGTTTTGCAGATCAATAAGTTTAAGTAATGATAGCCACAGCATGTAAAATGAGAAAAGAAGCAAAGCGAATTATATCAGATGTAACGTGGTTTCACAGGGTTGAAGTTTTTCCAGCATCACACCAGTGGGAGAAAATTACAACAGTGTCTGTTTAGAGAGAGAATGACTATATCAAATGGATTTGTTTGGATGCAGACTTCCGCTTTTAACATCAATGGGTGGAAGAGCTAAACGCTAAACCCCACATTGCCTCCTGATGTGTCTATCGGGGTATGAATGTGTGTGATAGAGCAAAAGAACTTAGTGTGTAAAAGAGAAGTGCTGTATGCTGTTTGTGTAGTGGTAAAGACTGTCCAAGATGACTAGAAAAGCGCTATATAGATACAGTCCATTTACCAGAATATTTGAGAAAAAATTTGAGCCTTTCTGTTCATCAAATCTAAGACAACACTGCATGATCATGCAAATAAATTTGGCATAAGACTTTTCTTCAGTTTATGCCTACCAATAATGTTCAGTCTAATTTAATTTAAATTAAAAATATTAAATGTAGTGACACCTTTACATAGGTTTGTTTTTTGCTGTTTTGATAATATATGTGTGGCTAATAGCTACAAATAACATTTGTTTTTATTGTCTTATTTTAAGTTTACATTGACAAAAAAATAAAAATATAACTATAATAAAGTATGGTTATTAATCTGTATAATTATAAAAACAGCTCCAAATGAATGTCAATGTAATATTTTGTATCTGTTGTAAAAAATCCAGTTTCAAAGTGAAAAGTTTCATCCTACAAGTGTGACTTTAGGTAACATCCCAAAACCTAATATCCTTTAGTGTTAAAGTCTTACATTCCTTTAGTAGACGATTGATGTCAGCAGCATCCACTTAAATCTGTGAAGCTTATGAAGAATTTGAAGTATTTTCTAAGTTAGTTATTTTATTATAGACAAGCTGAACATGTGAAATATCTCAGTAAGTGTAAAGCTGTAGTGAAAGGCTAACAACAGAAAAGAGTATCCCTCTTCTCTTCTGCACTTAGCCCCATGTTTTCTCCTACTCCAAATTACAGTCATTTTGTCATGACTAAGATAGATGCATCAGTACTGACTAAGGTTGCCAATAATCAGACGGTTCTCTCGAAAGGAAGAGGGCTGGTTTATTCACTCACGGCCCACAGGTTCCTGATAATCCAACAACTCCTCATATTACTTTCATCACAGAAGGACCAGAGCAGAGCTATAAGCTCTAAGTTGTGGCAAAGACCACCCAGAGGACCACTGTCTGTGTAGTCTGGATGTCATATAGGTGACTCATTCTATGGATGCTGTGGTTACACAAAAACAGCCTGTAATTTTCAGCTTTCTAAACATATCTAAAAGCATTGTGCAAAAGGTGGACAGCCCTTTAAACTTCTCTAAAAATATCAGTTTGATGAGGTGTTTTTGTTTTTAGTTTGTTTGAAGAGCAACTAAATTGTCGATTAGATTTAAAAAGTCCCTATGGCGCAAATGAGCAAAGCTGTTTCCAAAACTAGAGCACTGATATCTTAATTACAGAGCTACCAGTTCATCAAAGTTAATACACAAACTGAAGGCACAAAAGGAAAATGTAGCATCTGATCTTTTACCCAAACATTTGAAACATATTATCATACATGTCACGATAAACATCTCTGTGCCCTCACTCTGTCACCACCTCACACACACCAAAGCTGCTGTGGGTTTGAAGCCACACCCCGGTCCTGCTGAGGCATGTGTCCCAACATGCTGTTTACTTATCCTTTTACAAAAGACGTCAGACTTCACATTGGACATGAGATACCACTCTAACCCCAAAAACCTCAGACCACTGTGTCAATATCTGCGGCACAGACACCGACAGCAGTGTGCACACATCAACACAAAGTAAACAGTGACAGATAATAGTTTATACACTGACAGTGAGATAGGCCTAGAGACTCAGCATATTTGGAAACAAAATGAATTGATTGTGCATTTCTGACAGCTATACACTTTACAGCCTAAGGCCACAAATTCCAGAGCAAACCTGGATCTCTTCTCTTCTTTTGCAGGCAAGTCAGAGTTAAAGTGATGCAAAGCCCCCCCGACACCTGCCTTGCCTAAAGCAAAGCGCTGCTACATAGGTTACTGTGCAAATTCGGGATTACACACCAGGGATCTCCACCTAAGTAAAGAGAGAAAGCCGGTTATTATTTTTAAAAACTACTTAACACACCCTAAACAGATTAGTATCAAAGCTGACTTGCAAATACAGTAATTCTTATGATTTGTTTTTAAAAATTCCCTTTAAAAAGGTGGGATTTATACCAATTCAGGCAACCTTACCCAACGGCCTGGGTAACTGCTTCTGGTAAAATTGCAAGAAACTACTGTAAGCTTAAATGTTTCATTAAAAATAAAAAAGTGAAATCAATGTCTGATCCAATTAAGATCTGAAAATCTTCAAGGCATCCAGCAGGTGAAGACAGCAGCCCCTCATACCTCACAAGGCTCTCACAGGGCTCACTGTAACCTTATCAACTCCGGCTAACACATGCAAAAAGAAACTCAGGTAGAGAGTGGCCTTGGGGTTAAAGGAGGGGGCTCCAGGAAATGTAACTCTTGACTGCACTGAGTCATACTGGGAAGCTGCCAGAGCAGACGGCTACTGCCTCATGGGAATAAGGGAAGAGGGAGTGGCAGAGATGCAGACAGCCACCTTCATTTGAATTAGTACTGGCTTAGTTTATCCATTAGGCCATTCACATCTACATCTAAGCTGTAGGTCTCATGTAACTGGTATTGAGCAAAGTTAACATCAGGCTGAGTAAGTTTAGATGAAAGGAATGACAAATTAAAGGGTTATTACTTCTCTTTTGAGGAGTCAGAATTATTTCTGGATCCATTCCTGTGTTATTGCAAAGAAGAAAGAAAGGAGGGGAGGAGAATAGGCTTTACAGTAACAGCTACTTGTGGAAGATAACAGTTTTTACATTTTGAAATTACTCTAACTAAAGTGTTGAGTAAAAAATGGTGTTACTGCGCAGCACCTGCAGGTATCAGTCAGGGCGTTGGCTGTCTTCTCTGGGCTTTAACAAACAAAGGAGAGCACTGCTACTCAAGAACAAACTTTAGTAACCTTGTCTGAACTGCAGCTCTGCAATGCAAACTCAACTGTGAACACTCAATGAGCATGACATGTGCTGAGATGGATGATGGGGATACTATAAATGACAAACTGGAAATTCTCAATTTCGAGGACTTAGGGAGGTTTTGTGAGATTCATGTTATGACTATAGAAATTTCAAGGAGAGCTCTATAGGAGTTGTAAGACTTCCCAACTTTGCAGAAGTGCCCTATTTTTCAGTGCAGACTAGACTGAGAAGATTAGAAAATAAAAATTTAAGACAGTCTGGTTTCCTGAGCAACATATCAGCATAAACATGCAGCGGCAAAGAACATGGACTGAAAGACCATCCCTTACAGGAATTATGTGGTAACTTTGATTGCTGCAGTTAGGATGCAGTTTCAGAAAACACTCTTATGAAAATAAACACAGTAAAACAATGCAGGCCAATATGACTTAAATAAACCAAAATTCTACAAGGTTCACTGAAGTTAGAGAAGCTCTTTGTGTGTGTGTTCGCTGGAGAATGCAGATTTAGGATGGGGTGAAGCAAGCTAGCGCACTATTAAGCTGCTGTAGCCATGCAGCAGCTTGTCGGGTAAGAGCAGCAGCTGCATTCCTTAGAGATTGATAATTACCATCTTCTTTCCAAATATGCCTTCACTCGTCCCCCAACACACACATACACAAATACACACACTCTCCACCCCCTCATCCTTACCTATTTTCTCCCCATCTCCCTCATATTCTCCTTAAAACACGCCCCTCATACAGTGGAATAAGGGACTCAGTCAAGGAGGTAAATGGATAATGACTGGCACATGGGAGTCAATTATAGATAACTTTTAAATATGTGATTGCTGTGATGTGTATGTGTGTGATATCAGTGTTCATTGTATGTGCATGTGTGTAAAATTTAACTCTGTGGAAAGGAGAAAGGCATATTGGAAATACAGCTGATTAAAAAAGGAAGCCTGTCTCAGTTTTCCCTGGAAGCTTTCAGAGATGACAGGGACAATGGCTGCAAAGTGTCCTGTTTGCTTTGCTTCCAAGGTTGCCGGGGGCTCCAAGTTTGGACTGCAGCTTCTGTAGACTAAAAGACCTCTGAACTGGCAGGTCAAACTCTGATAAAAAGAAACTGTTGTGCATCTGTAGTGGCCAGTTCACAAAGAAGTCAAACACAGCTGGTCACTGGGGTTTAAAAATACATTCTGGCATCTCTGTTCAGCTCAGGCCAAAACTATTTACTTTGATTTGGAAGCTCACTCAGTCTGAGAGCCGCCTGAGTGCCCGACAGTAAAGAAAAATGCAATCTGGGAATACAATACTCCTAGATTAAGAGGGGAGTCAATGTGAATTCCCATAAAGACAACAAAATATATTGTCTAGGGGTGTAAACTGAGTGGAAAATCAGACTTGTTTGCATATGTACACCAACTTCTTTATCCTTACAGCCAATCAAGCCAAGTGTTGATAAGGACCTATTGATGAGTTTCTCATGTAATCCCTCTGATTAATAGCATGCAGTTTCCCACTCATGTGTCAGGCATTTCCTCACTGCAGGCCACCATGACACTCAGACATTATTCAGTCAGTCATGTGTCTATTACAACATTGATTTTTCCTCTTGTTGCCTCTTCACAACCAGCAGTTTTGACCTTTCCTCCACTGAGCCAGCTCATGGTGAAGACAGTAAACAATTGAAATGTTGGACCTACCTGACTGCAGTTTCACAAGACAAGATAGCGCTTTGAGGTTTCCCAGTAACATTCCCAACATGCACATTCACTCCATTATCATCCCATTGAACTGAATGCTACCTGGATCTTCATCTCACTCTAGGCTCTTTACCAGACTCTGCCATAGAAGTGCTTACAAAACACACCTGGAATCTCCATGGGTACAAGCCTTGGCACAGCCGCCCGATGAAGAAGGAGCACCAGTATGTGACACACCCTTTCTAAACAAATGGCCCTGTCTTTGCCTCACCTACCGGAAAGTGCCAGAGGTAAAATTTAAGCCATGGAAGTGGGGGGGAAAAAACACCAGCTGGAAGTGCTGCAGAGTTTTCAAAAAAGTTTTAATTTGGAGATCAACCCCTGTCCAAAGTTCAAGAGATTCAGCACATAGAAGAGGTTCTAAGTGGTCCTTTTATAAAATTTTATATCTGTCACGTTACTGAACAAGCAGTGCACACTGACTGGCATAGATTAGACTAAGTGTCAATTTTTTCCAGTTAGGTCAGTGAGGGGAAACAGCAGTCGTCAACAGCCTTAGCTGAAAGAAGCACTACAGGTATTATATTAGCTCTGCTTAGGATCCCTCAAAGCCATGCTAAGGAAAACTTTTCAACTAAGATTTTCTTCTGAATGTTTGAATGCAGCAGCTCAACCTCCTGCCATCAGTTTACGCCACACTATATCTAATTACCAAGCAGATCCCTGATGTTTACATGTGAAGGCTTCTGTCTTGACTTCAAGGCAAAACTTGCGTTTTAATCCGAATAAACACATAAATGTAGGCTAGTAAAAGTCGGTTAATATGTTTCACAATGTAGCCTAACTCTTGCGCAAGAATACTTTTAATTTTATATTATAAAAACAAAAGAGGCTTGACTAGACAGAGTGGCCTCTTTTTTTTTAATCAAAATGCATTTAAACTAGAAACAGAAGCAAAGCGTTAGTCATACCTTTAGAAACTTTATCCAAATGAACTGATTCACCCACTCTCCATCTGGAGCGTCTCCCTGCTGCGTCCTTCCTCTCCAGCTCCAAACTTTTCAGCGTCCGAAGGAAAACTTCAGGTGAACCATTTCCGTGAAAACTTCGGTGCAACTATCGGGGAACTATCATGAAACTTCAGGATTAGTTTGCCTCCACCGACTCAGCCTCCACTATTGTCGGCTGTTAATAAAAAGTGTTTCATCTGTTGTCAGATGCTGTGTTGTCTGCGGACGCTCCACTGAAGCCAACCAAAGACAGGGAATGAGGGGGAAAGGACCGTGGACCTGCAACTTCTACCTGGAGGAGGAGCACGCGCTCAGGTAGAAGCGAGAAGCAGCGGTAGGTGTTGTGAGGACATCTAGTGGCGGAAGGAGGAAACAACAAGAGGCTTGAAGCAAGTCAAATGCAAAGATTAAAATCTAATTATAATTTTCTGAGTAAATACAGCCTACTAAATTTCCAGCTAATGTCAATGGAATATATCTAATAGTTAGCATATTTATTTGACTTATTATCATATCATGGAGCTACTCCCATTGAACCAAAGAGGTGAAAATGATGCACCATTGAAGCACATTATATTAATGTAAGGATGCTTTAAATTATAACTTAATCTCGTGGGCTAATTCTATATAGTACCTTAGAGAAAACTTTAATTTAACAGTGCTCCTCTGCCATATTTAGGTTCTTTTATAAAGTTCCTCATTGTATGTAGCTGCTTTTATTTGTCCGGAAGAGGTGATTTGATGGACAGCATGCAAAACACTTCAAACAAATGTTGGACTATAACATTACAAACAGATATGGTAAACACTGAGCACATAGACATGCTAACACTGCAAACCTGAACAGATGACAGAGGTGAGATATTTTTGTTAGAAAGATGGAGAATTCTGTGGCTTTCTTCCATAATGTCCCTCCCTACATAGATATACATAAAACTAAAGCTGTGCAACTGTATAAATATAGCCCTCTGTGGCACCCAAGCTGGTCCAGACGTGTGCCCACTGATGCATCCAGAGCATGTAGGCCAATCTGCTACCAGCACTGGCACAGTTTTTGATCTCATGTGAGGTTGTGATGGAGTCTTAGATAGGGTTTCAGTGCCCCCAGTGTTATTTTTAAACACAAAAATAGCCTGTTTTCCTGAAGACAGACATACAGCAGAGGACTGGAAGCTGAAAAAAGCTGTACTCATTACTGTCAAAACATTTGCCCAATCTGCCATCTCCAGAGAAGTAAGTAAACTTATGTTAATATGAGCTGTTAATCATTGTTAGAGTATATAGTTCTTGATAATTAACTTTGTGCGCTTAGCAACTATGTGAAGTGTAAATGTTAATCATGCAAATAACCTACAAAGAGATGATCAGCTGATTAAAACCACAATCTCATCAGTTAATGTTGATTATTAGTTGATTAATGAGTCAAATTGTTTCTTCTGAGCTTTTCTTTTTTTTAAAGCTTGTCATGGATAATCAAAATCAAGTATCAGCAAAGAATGGGACATGTATAGAAGACTCACACATGGGTAATATTTTAGAAAACAGCTACTGTGACACTGAAACAGAGACTTGCTTTCCAATACATGAAAGCACTCAGCAGTGTATGCTCCAGGTGAATCAGGCAGACATGGAAACTCTAGGACTAGTTTTTTGAGCACAGCATCCAACAAGTGTCTTGTCTGGAGAAGCAGCGAGACGAGCTAATACAAGAGCTTGTTAGCCTGCAGGAACCCATGCTGCAGGTTGTGGAGAACCTCAGAAGGAAGCTGGAGGAAATGCGGAGACTGCTAACTCTGGCTCATCTGGATTATATTGCTGTTGAAGAGGAAGTGCAGCAGGCGAAGAGGAAAGTGTTTGTTGCAGTTAGAGAGTGCATCCAGAGCCAAATGAAGCTTGCTGCACAGGAGTATGAGGTGGCTCAGTCTGCTGTTACACAGGTGTGGACTCTAATTGTAAAATTACTCCAAGATTAAAATTGTATTCTGTGCATTTATTCTCATTTTTAGTAAATGAACAAACTATTCTTGGTTATCATTTGCATAAAACAAAGGGCAATGCATGTGCAAAACATCAAAGAAACAGTTAAATACAAGTTAAGATCATTAAGATCATAACCTGCCATAAAATTTATAAAAACTTACAGTATGTAGATGGGACTGGCAGACTGGGGTTTTGAAAGAATATTTTGAAGGCTAATGATAATTGTTGGTAACCTGAAATAGCTACATTTTAAGCATATTAGAGCAAATTACATTAACTTTACTTTGTAATGGCATCAGAGCTTTTTTACATCCGTTTATAGGAGGAGCTCCAGGCCCATGTCCATAGTCTGACCCAGGACTTGACCCAGCTGCAGGTTGCCCACCAGAACTAGCTCCACTCCCTCAGGTATCAGTCCACTAAGCGCTGCAGGCCGCGGGCGATGAGCGATGTCAGTCAGTGCCGGCAGGCTTCCACCAGGTTGCAGAGGAGGCTTAGTGGCAGCGCGAAGACACTGGAGAGCTGGTATGAGCCTCGCCTCTTAGCCCTGTTAAAGAGAAGGCAGGTCGGGGAGGAAGCTTTGAGAAACTGCAAGGAGCAAGCAGTGGACCTGAGGGCCAGCCTGGGGCCCCTGATAGAGGAGATGCGGAGACTGGAGCTTCGGAAATGCTGCCTAGAAAAGAGGATTAATCTGATAAAGATGGAGAGGGAAGAGAGCATTACACATAACAGGGTAAAATCATTCGAATGAGATAAAAAAAATAATATATATATAGAATGTGTTGCAGCACTAATCTGAAATTCTCCCACTTTGACAGTGGAAAAACTAAAAGAAACTGAGGGAACTACAAATAGAATTTGAAGTTCAATCAAAATCGAAGATTAATTTAGAGGATCTTAAGGATGATCTTGTAACAGAGCTCAAATTTCTGAGGTAAATTCACAACAATTCTTTTAGTTTTAATTTACAACAAACTGAGACCCTTGATAATGTACATCTTTGTCTTACAGAGGTACGGATGAATATGGTAACACTACCACAGAGGAAGACCAACAATTTTCATAAGTCAGACCAAACCCCAGCAGCCTGTGTATCTAGTTAAAAACTGTCATTTATAACAGAATGTTACTTTTAATACTTCAGATTGTATTTTACAGCATATTACTCAAGCATGCAACTTAACATGTAAACTGCACTGCCAAGAAACAAAGTGTACAGCTTTACTGTAAATATTTTATTATGAATATACTTAAGTACACAAGAAGTCAGATGCAGCACAGAGAAACAAACAAAAGGAAAAAAAACCTGGAAATTTATACTACAAATATCAAGCAAATAAAAAGGGAAACCTACAGTATATACATTTGACTTATAAATTGATCATCATAGAGGTCTTTTGCACAACAAACAAAAGTAATAAAACCTATAAAAATGCAAGCCTGAATGACGACAAGTCTGTGATGGTTTCATTACGAGCCAGAGGTGCGTTTGAAAAACTAAAGATTAAAAAAAAAAAAAAAAAAAAGACCAACCAGACGTTATTTTAAATATGTCGTGATGCGATGAGAGCGCAGTGTTTTATTTTTTCATCTTCTACAAAACACTGCTCCCCAATGTATTTCAAAAAACTTTTACTGCTTCCACAACCAGCACTGGGAAACGGATCCATTTTTAACAAGGAGCTCAAAAGAAGAGACGTGAAGACTGTACTCATGCCTGGACCTCTGAATCTGCAGCACCCTCTGGGTCCTCATCGTTGTAGATATTTTCAGCCTGTGGAAGTTTACACAAAACACATTCACTGTGTTGTTTTGTTATAATAAATTAACATTTTCTTCATGGTGTTTGATTATTTGTATTACATGTCTTACAAAATGTCAAATTCCTTATAAATAACCAAACTGGAGAAGCCCTTCATTAGGTTCTCACCATCTGCCACACTTGCATGATGTTGTCCTCTGATACAGAGCAGATGACCCATGGCTCGTTGGGGTTCCAAGAGAAGTCTGAGATTTTAGCTGTGTGTCCACCATGGATGAACTGAAGTGGCATAATATAGAACAAATTATTATCCCATGTAAAATTTTATTTAAAAATCCCAACCATGTGTAGGTACAGTCCACCATAATCACTCACCAGCAGCTCAGGAGGGCCATCCTCAGCATCCTCTGGTGACTGCTCCTCTCCGATCTTACTGAGGTCCCAAACGTTGAGCCGCCTATCTGTGCCACTGGAGGCCAGGATGGTTTCGTTATGAGGAGACCACTGAACCTGTGAGGAAGAGATGATGGGGTTTAGGGTCTGTTACATGTCTAAAAAGTTGTCTGGCCACTGTTTGTTCTGAGATCATTGATTGTTTACAATGTACTCCTAAAACAATTGATGGGTCCCAAACTGAAGCTTTAAAGCGAATGTTGATTAGCAGAGGCAATTTCAGAAGATACCCCTTTCAGAGCTTGCATCATTCCCAAAGAAATCACGTAACCATACTCCAAGTATAGTCATCCAATCAGTTCAAAACAGTTTTGGATGGGTTATTAAAAAAAATAAAATTAAAATTTATATATACACACACACATTTCTCAAAATACAAAGTAAATCAGCAGGTGGCACTGCTTCATATTTAAAACCTTGAACAAATAACACAATAGCCCAAAACGTTTCAGTGCTTTACAAGTCTAGTAAATCACAAACTAAAATATACATTATAATTATGCATAATCTGATAACCACAGCTAATTAGAATAAAGACATTCATGTGTTTTCCAGTGAGAAATAAACCCCATAATATGGTTAAAACTGCAACATGAGCCATAATTTCTTTCAACTCTGTCCTGCTACAAACTCTAGCATTTTCAACTACAGCTTGTAATTTTCTGCTCCCTCAACCCACTAACCAGAACCTACAGCAGATGGAGTTATGGCTAAAGTCCTCTTACACACAATTCACTGAGGTTGCAAAGCAGAACATGTCCAATCCTGCAGTCTAAGAGTCTCATCCACGGAACAAAAGTGTGACAAAAAAGGCAACTGGACAACAAAAAAGAACAGGCGAGTCTGCAGATGGGATAAGCAGCAACTGAACTTTCCATTTTAGTTATGTTTCGTATGTCAAGTATGTTTATGGCAATATTTTTAACAAGACAAGGCAGCATTCAAAACACAAGTCAAGATAAACTGGTACAAACTTATAATATTCAGCCAACTGTTAGACCGTCTTACCTGGAAGATCTCGTCCTTGTGAGATTCAAATGAGTGGAGCTTCAGCTTCAGGTTCCTCAGGTCCCAAAGAGCTACAGTCTATAAATATACACCAGTCAGCATCAATTAATTAAATCAAAGCAAAAACAACAACAGAACCACATTATGGAAAAGTTTCTACAGAGAGCAGCCCCACCTTATCGGCAGAGCCAGTGGCCAGGATGAACTCGCTGTAGGGATTGAAGGACAAGCAGTTGACTTCTGCTGTGTGGGCGTCCACTGCATGACTGGGTTTGGAGGTGTTGTTGGACCGTGTGTCCCAGCTGTTCCAGAAGCAGACAAAAGCACCAACTGTTTAGAGAAGCTAAAAATTAACAACTTGTTTTCCATGAGTCATCTCTCAAGCTTTCTTACATCATGAGTTTCTGGTCATCTGCCACAGATCCAAAGAGTGATTCGTGGAGCAAGTGCCAAGAGACGTCTTCCACCACAGCAGTATGGCCTGTGAAGATTGTCTTAGCATCCACTATTTTACCCTCCTTGGGCACTGTACTGATATCCCACAGGCAAATAGTCTGATGAATGTAGAGACAGAGATGCGTTACAAAAATCTAACAAAGGGGAAAATGCAACGTAGCAAGTGTTTTGTGGCAGAAAGGTGCAGAAAAACACATATGGAAGATTTGTGACATTAAAAAAGTATAGAAATAATTAAGGAACAAGAACATAAAAAAGCAGAGAGCGAGCAATAATGAAAATTTCTCTGGAATTACATGGTCATCAGAAGCACTGAGGAGGCATCCGCTGAGGTTTGGGTTCCAGGATAGCCCGTAGCCCTCCTTCTGGTGTCCCCTGAGACGCAGATCTGGGGTGCATTCCCCTGAAGGGTCTTCAACAGAAACAAAATCGTGTTTATAAGAATGTGTAGCATTTCAACACATGCAGATTTTTTTTAGGTGTTTGATTACAATCCTACCAGGTTTGGAGGGGTGTTTTGTGTAATCAAAAACCAGCACATCACTGGTGGGTGTCTTTGTGGCAATGATGCAAGGATTCTGGGGCATGTAACGGGCTCTGTTTACTTCTCCCTCATGGTTGATCTTGATCTCAATCTCTATTTTTCCACTTACAGAGCCAAAGCCTCCAAACTCTAAAAAGAAAAAAAGGTGTCTTCAGAAAACATTCATTCTAAAACCACATGACATGTAAATAACCTTTGAGAATATGCAATACATAAACCCCTTTAGTTGGTTGATAGACATCTAATTATCCCTCACCTCCTTTCTCACTGTCATAGTGTGAAGCATCAAACTGAGCGTCATCATTTGGGAGCTGAACGCTGGCAATAACAAGATGGTTCTGCTCGTCAGAGGTGTGTGTTCCCAGAACCAGCCTGTGCACACTATAGTCCTTTCCCTCTGGTCTGTGGTGAGAGATGTAACAGTTGTACATGTTGCTTTTATGAATTAAAAACAAATACATGTGAAATGTAACACATGATCCCCCTTTTCACCTGGTGACATCTGGAAGCCACTGAGCAGTCAGGCTGGGCCATTCCAAGGCGTGAGTCATGACCAAGTCATAGAGAAAAGGGGTGTTCTTCTTCCAGATTTTGTACTCCTCGTTTATCACTCTTTCCTCCACAGCATCATCAAATGCAGCTGCAAATTAAACATATTTATACAATACAAAGCTATAATTCAATTAAATTACAAATCACGCAACAACTAATTAATTTGGACGAGGCATGAAATATCTAATCACTACTTAAACTGTCAGTTTAGAATTCTTTATCAAGTAAAGGCTATATATTGCGTTTTGGTTTATTTTCTCATTAAATACCACTATAAAATCATGCTCATGTTAGCTTAGTGAAGACAGAAATCCTTTTAACAAATGACATCTGAATTCAAATAAAACAGCGCATTCATCACTAGCAAATCTACTGTCCCAATGTGGCCATAGCAGTAGCAGCTAACGTTAGCAGAAGCTAGCAGCTAGCTTGTTGCTCTAACAATGAAAGGCGATGCTGTCTGACGCGCCAACGACCACTGGTACACCTGAATTAGGATTTCTATCATTCTAAACGAAAAACATCCATTTTCAGTATCCTGCTTGAGAAAAACATGCGCTCTTACCGTCTTTATCAGCCATTGCGCCGTAGTTAAATAAATAACAATGGCAATAAAACAAGTATTTTCGGGGAGAGCGCTCAAAAGACAGCACGTAGCCTCACAATGGCGCCAACTCCGTAGAACGCGACTGGCAAATCAGCATTCAGCAAAGCCGACAGGAAGTCGTTACTACAGCGCACCACTACATCCGGAACCTTCTGCTTTCATGATGGGCGTATGTTGCAGTTAATAGCAACTGGAAACTCAGGATTTATGTGCTTTGAGATGTAAAAATATAGAAAATGTTGCACGAAGTACAATTTATTCGACTGTAACTTGTTAAGGTTTTCAGCCATTTATGTCACAAAATGTTTAAAAGGCTGTGTAAAATTATACGCAATTCACTCTTCGTTATGATTAATTAAGTCAAATACTAGAAAAAATAATTACAACATTTAGACTTTTTCAGTTACGTAAAGCGACAAATATCCCTGCTACCCAGTGTTAAGTAATAACATTAAAGCAGCATAGTAAATATAAAGACAGCAATAGTCATCTCAAACCTACTGGATCGAATTTTGTGATTTAGAAATCCAAATTCCTACTTTTGATGTACCGTGAATGGAGCAGCAGACTGTTTGACTTCCTTGTCCACCAACATGGTATAGAGTCAATCTTCATTACTTTGAAAGCTACAATGGACGACCGTCAGCTAGACCTGACAGAAGCACAGAAAGCTATCAAGTCTAAATACCCACCGATCAACAAGAAATATGAATGTAAGTCTGAAGTTGTTATAAAAACCCTGCTAGCTAACGTGTTATCGGTGGTAGTATGCTCTTTCTTTAGTGCTAAACTTGTCCTAACTGCGACTTAACGTAAATGCTACATCAATGTGATTGAAAGGCTGATCGTTCAATTCATTAACAGTAACTCATTCTGGAACATCATTGTGCTTTGTGATTTCAGACCTGGATCATACAGCAGATGTCCAGTAAGTGGTTTATCTTGCTTAAGTTGACTCAATGTTAATGTTCAGTGGCCACCTATTAATCTTCACATATTTTTCCTTGCAAGAATTCACTCCTGGGGAGACTCTTTGGAGGAAGCCTTTGAGCAGTGTGCTATGGGGATGTTTGGCTATATGACAGACACAGAAACAGTGGAACCGATCGATACTGTAGAAGTAGAATCAGAGGGTGAGAACACAACACAAGCCACAGTCACATCTTTCTATACCTGACCACAGTCATCTGGTAATACATTGAAACTGTGTATGTGGTCAGTGACAGTGTGTAAGTGTAGATACATAACTTTCCAACAGTGAACCAAGCTGCAATGTACTGTTTACACACCTTTCAATAATACTTTTTATAATAGCCAGCTTAATGTAAAAGTGGGATTCCTGTGGCATTGGACCATGCGGACTAGTTTTTGTTCCCCAAGTGCATCAATGATCCTAGGGTCTTCACGACTCTTGTTTGAGCCTCATGTGTTGTCCATAATCTGACTGCTTTTAGTGGGTGATAACGTTTTTTTATCTACAACTTACAAATGCCTTACAAATGTGTTTATTATCAGAAAATCAACATTTGTTTGCCTGTTAGTAGTTTAATAATAATAATAATAATAAGTGCATACCATCATACCATTTTAAGATCAGTTAACTTAACCCCTTGTGTACTTGTTTGTGTTCAATAGGTGAAGACATGGAGTCTCTTCTCTTCCACTTCTTAGATGACTGGTTATTTAAGTTTAGTGCAGATCTCTTTTTTGTTCCCAGGGTGAGTATGCTGGTCACTTATGATGTGTCTGACACATGGCTTCTACTGTGTAGTGACAGGCCTTTCTAATTAGTGGATTTTGAGACCTGCATGAGCTTTTCCTTGCCTATTTCCCATACATGCTTTGACTACATAGATAAAAAGACTGATTATTTAACAATAAGGCTGTTCATTCATGGTGCTAATATGCATCCGGACAATTTGATCTCAGATCTAAGTGTTCAATATCTGAAACCACATTTAGAGATGGTCCTTGCCCTTCAGTATGTGGCCACTTTATTATAACAGTGAACCAAGTCTTCTTCATAAATATATGTATACATTCAAAATCTTTCCACATTTCAAATTTCAATGGGGGTTTTCAGGTCTTAGAATATAATTGCAATGAAAAGATCATGCTCTGATTTCACTGCTTACTTGTCACATTCAGTGCAGTACCTCATCTGGAGCTCTGCCCGCCCCAACCCCTGCAGCTCACACTGTTTAAAAACATATTGAAGTGCTCATTAACTCAATTTATGGAAAATGTGCTTTTGCAACACATTTCTACAGGGTGTTGTCCTTAGTAAGCCTCTAGTGGTCTTTAATTCACAATAGCTTGATCGGAAAGGAAATCAGAGCGAGTGGGGAATGACAAAGGGCCCCAGGCTGGGAATCAAACCTTAGTCTGAAATTTCTCCCCCGAAACTCTGGTTAAGCCATGGATTCTGAGGTTGGAATAGGGGTCTGAATAAAGGACCTCCAAAATCAGGGGATGGAGAATGTTTATCTTTGAAGGCCGCTGTTCTGCAGGTTTTAGATTTTTCCCCACTCCAACATACCTGATTTCAATTAAAAATAATCTAACAGCTTATTAAGTTCTGCTTTATAACTCATTAATTTGAATCAGCTGTGTTGAAACAGGGAAACATGTAAAACTTGCAGAACAGTGGCCCTCAAGGGTTGCGGTTTCCCACTATTGTCTTAAAAGATCCTTGTTCCTGAAAAAGGTTCCTGCAGTCAGAATGCATCTATAATAAATGACTACTAGCTGCTTTTTAAATTAATTATTGAAGCCATTTAAACACATTTTTGACTTCTGATGCAGATTATGCAAAGATTGATATTGTTTTGTTTTATAATATTTTTCAGGTTTGACACACATAATTTATAATACAAATTACACATATTCTAACTTTAAAACTCAATTAATTGGTTCATTGAACAATATAGTCAGCTCCTTCAAAACAATAGAGGTTGCAAATTCCTTTTTGAGTCCTTTTTTATGTACTTGTAATTTATTTAGAAATTTGTTACATTATTGTGCTCACACTTGTGTTATATGTTTCTGTAGGAGGTCAAAGTTTTGCACATTGACAGAATGCATTTCAAGATTCGCTCCATTGGGTAAGTTTGAGGACATTTATATGCTGACACTACCAGTTTGCTCTCTTTGCTGAAACTTCAGCAGTTTAAAATTGCCCTCTAAAGAGTTGTTTTAGTTGTGTATTGTTGCAGGTGTTTATAGGTAAAAAGCTTTTTATTTCCCTCTCGCTCTGGGTTATACAGTTTTAAACACCTCTTTGCAGGTAACATCTGTAATATCTGAGGTAATCTTGAAGGGATATAAATATATATTATTTATGCAACTATTGAGTAATCTGTTGAAGAGATTTGGGGGTTTTTAATTGGTTTTAGTTTTGGAGGAATTCTTTAAAGGAAAAAAAGAAGGGAAAACTTAGAGCTAGACTGTGTTTTCTTATGCTGTCCCATATCAGATTCTTTGTTTTCTTAAAAAAGGTGGGGTGAAGAATTCTCTCTGCCCAAGCATCCACAGGTAAGGCAGAGACAAAGATGACTTTCTGCATGAACATGATCATTTTTTTATATATATTTTTTTAGTTTATTTATCCTGTTGTATCCTCTTTTGTCATTTAAGGGAACTGAGGTGAAAGCCATCACATATTCTGCAATGCAAATCCACGATAAAGAAAAAGCAGAAATATTTGCCATTATTGATATCTGAGGAAACTTATAAAAAATGAAAGTATCTAAAACTGCTAGTTTAATGGAACTTCAAAAAAGCTTCATTTAAGACATGTAAAACACTGAATAATTTTTGATATGAGTGAACTGTTTATTAATGAGTTTTCTTATATTTTTAATTATTAATTTAACTTCTCATAAGAACCGTAAACTCAGATATAATAAAAATTATTGAGTATAAATGAGTGAATGACAGGAAGGAAAGCAATTTTTTTGTTAAATATCTTGTGTTTACTTTTAGTCATTATTGAGAAAAATGTTGAATTTTGAATAATTTGATGGTTTTGACTAAAACTGTCTGCCTAGTTTGACTCTCTATCATTATTACTGGTATTACTTATGGCATATTTGAAATATGTGTAAGTGCCTTCTAAATCACTGTTAATAAAGCAACCAGTGTTTTTTATTTTTCCTGTGGATTTGAATTAATGGTTACTGGTGCTTTAAATTAAAATCTCTATTTAAATATTTAGTAGAAGCGTGGTCATTCTGGGGGTATAAATGAGTAAAAAGAATGAACCCATATTTATTACCAATTAATTACATATCAAAGACAGTATAATAACCAAAAAGTTCATACATAGCCACAGCTCACATGCTGTGAGTTCTCACACCAACATATTTAAAACAATTGTACCTTGATCCCTATTTTCAAGCTGTTTTAACCCGCATACACAATACTTCTATGAGGGACTGTTGAGCCAGCATGCCAAACCAATGTGAAGATAACAAGCATTTCCCCCGTTTTCGTTTTGTAAAACATTAAGTTAAAGATGCCTTTTGTGGTGTATGGTGGATATCATTTGAAAATATGTGGTTGCACAAGTGCAGGTGATGTGCTAGTCTGCCAGAAGGCTCATTACACCGAATTGGTGCCATTTCCATGTTGCTAGTCCACTAAATTAAATACTTCATTTTTTTATTTTATAAAAATAAATCTAGTAACACACATATTTAACTTTTTAAATTGTCAATTGGTCATTCTCAAGCTACTTTCATTTTTTAGATGGGTTTTGAGACAAAGATGGTTGCATTTTTTTAAATAAAATTTAATACTTGACTACTTAGTAGAAGTGTGGTCATTCTGTTTTCTCCTGCAAACACGCCCTAACCACTTGTCCTGTAAAGCAGATACATAAAACAAAAAGGTTGATTTTCTCCCACTTTAAGAAAGAACATGTGATCACCTTTAGTTATTTTAAAATCTAACAAAGGGGATTTATTTATTTATAAGGTGTGGCCTCAAAGCGATTGAAAGGGACCTGTTTAATCGAGGCTGGGGAGCTGAAATAAGGAAAGGGGCCGTGCTTCGTCTGTAGAAGTGACGTCACTGTCTTCTCCTGTTTGTCTTTCTATCCTCTCTGAAATGCAGCTGCGCCATTTCTCCTTTGTCTACCGAGGAGAGCGCAGCTACTGACTCTGAAAGACACCGACCGGGTTTTGAAACTCAATCTACAATTGCGACCGGACGCTGCTGTTTTTTTATTTTTGGTTCCGTAGGTAAAACGAGCAAAGCTTTTTGTTCGCGATATTTTTCGCAGACAAGCGAACGCTACTAAAAGTGAGAACGCCATAGTTTCCAGCCCTGCAAAGAAGAAAATCAAAATGGAAGACTCTAAGTACCTCCCAGAGCTCCTGGCAGAAAAGGACAGCTTGGATTCATCATTTACACACGCAATGAAACTTATTACTGCAGGTAATGTGGATTAGCTAGCCGATTCAGCTAACAGACGAGTTTACGGTGGCTATGCGTGAGGCCTAGTTTCTGTATTCGTGGTCAAATCAACGGGCCTTGAACAATGGCGCATTAAAACACGTGGTCGTGAGGATTGTGGGTCAAGACCCCTTCAATGAAATAATGCAAGGTTTCCACTGAGCTCGATATATATATATGTTACTCAATCTCCCTGATCAAAGCAGAAAAGCCATTGTTGTATTTAATTGACTGACGTTCATCCGGAACAGCTAACCGCTTAAATGTGATGCAATGGCGCTTTAAGATATGTTACACTATTACTAGACCTGTCTTGTGTGGTGACTAAAATGCATGATATAAACAAATTAATAAACGATTTGCTTGCAACCCCTATTTTACATAGAAAAAGCCCAGTGACTGCTTACATGTGTGCAACTAGATAAAACTTAAAATGTGTTGTTTGTTTGCAGAAATTGAGAGGATCCAGAAGGGTGAAACTAAAAAAGAGCCAGAGAAAGAGACGTATTTGGACCTATTTGCCACCAAGAGTCTGAAACTCAAAGAGCGAGTACTTATTCCTACCAAGCAGTATCCCAGGGTAGGTATTTGCCCCATTTTTTAATCCCTTTGGAAAATCCTTTTTAATGAGTTGTATGATGATCTTTTTTTTGCCAGTGTTGTAGTTCATATTCCATTATGGAAGTATGATGCATGGACTCATTTGATTCTGTGCCTGAAAGCGTGAACACTGAGAACTGAGGCTAACCAATCCAGCATATCTAAATGGAGCACACTTTTCCGCTAGCTTCACTGTCCTAGAATTAGTCATGCGCCCAGTGCTCCTGTGTCTGCATGAACAGTTCTGCAGTAGTCAAAGCATTATGCGTGACAAAGGTGTGCTAGAAACTGCATACTTAGTGATACTTTTGACATGTAACATATTGTAAAACGTCATTGGGTGATACTATGCTGTAATTTTTGGTCTTTAAGGTCAACTTTGTCGGAAAGCTTTTGGGACCCCAGGGCAGCACCATCAAGAGACTCCAGGAAGAAACTGGAGCAAAAATCTCTGTTCTTGGAAAAGGTTCCATGAGGGACAAGAATAAGGTTAGTTGGAAATATGCGGAATCATTAGTAGGTTGTGTTTCTGTGCAAACAGGTTAATTTCATATCTCGTGTCTCTCAGGAGGAAGAGCTCAGGAAGGGTGGTGAGGCAAAATATGCCCATCTGGCCATGGAGCTGCATGTATTTATTGAGGTTACAGCACCTATACCAGAAGCCTATGTGCGCATGGCTCATGCTATGGACGAGGTCAAGAAGTTCCTTATCCCAGTAAGTTTCCAGAAAATTTTATTGCTTCCCAGTTACATACCAGATATTCAAAAAATTTTCCTTCTCCGACTGACCTGCAGGAGCCTGGTGAGCAGGACCCATACATGGATCCCCATTTCCTGAACGGATCCCAGGATGGTTCAGGGAGGGGACGAGGTGGTCTTGGAAGGGGTAGAGGTGGACCACCAGGCACTGGTGGACCAAGGTATGGGCATGAATAACCCTGTTTTAGCACCATCTATTTTATTCTCCTGGAAAAAAAAAAACAACTAAATATTGTTTAACAGATGTTTCTGTAACATCACCACTCTTCTATTGTCTCCTTTCCTTAAAATAACGTATCTCATTCTACAATCTAATATCCATAAGGGGACGAGGAATGCCTCGTGGCTCCCTTCGAGGAGCAATGCGTGGTGGAGCACCACGTGGAGGACCAGGACGAGGCAGTGCTCCAAGAGGGGCACCATCTGGTAGGGGTGGACCACCCTCTGCTCCTTCAAGAGGAGGCTCAGCTGCCCGCTCCAGACCACCCACAGCGGGGGCTCCAAGGATGCTCCCCTCTGGCGCCATGTCTCACCAACAGCACCAGGTTCCTCCATCAGGCTCGCAGCCCAAACCCGATGCATATGAAGACTATGTAAGTTAACTTTACATTTTAGATGACAGGCAGACTTTTGTTAAATTATATATGGGTCACACAGCATTGCTTGTTTACATTCTAGCCGTCATATGAAGAACCATATGCAGAGCCTGGATATGAGGGATATGATAATTATTACAGTCAGCAGTCTGCACCAGCGTGAGTCAAAATCTGGATTTTTGGCACTCTCCTTTTATGGGTTATGGAATTTGGGGGTCTTAATGTTTCTCTATGCTTTGACCTCAGGGATACTGAATATTATGACTATGGACACGGTGAAGCCCAGGAATCAGCATATGAGCCTTATGGTAAGAATGTAGATATGTCGAATCAGAAATGTACGCTACAGGTATTGACATGCATCGTCTTTTTGACGTTTTGATTTTATTTCTGTGTCCCTGTTTTGCAGCTCAAGACGACTGGGATAACTCATGGTCCGGCTCTGGGGCTGGAGGCAAGGCACCCCCATCACGGCAGGCGAAAGGATCGTACAGAGAGCATCCATATGGACGATACTGAACGACAACTGGTTGAGAGTTGCTATGGCAACTGTCTCCGATTGTAACTGGCTAACTTTTGAAAAGTAATTTCCCTCTTGTTCCTTTTTTATGGTTTATTTTATTTTAGTTTTTTAACGCAGTAGATATTTTGTTGGATGTGTCAGAGGGGAAAAAAATGAAGTTATTTTTTGTTTATCTGTTTCCACTTACTGCTTTAGTTAAGTTACTAGTGGCATAAACGTAACAAAAGAACTAGTAACATTTTCGTGTTTGATGGGTATTTCAGTTAATGGCTCTTTAACTGTGATTGTGGCGAAAAACTCATTATGTAGGCTGCATTTTCAAACGTTAGTCATAACTGGACAAAAACTATTCATAATGACTCGATGTTAACTACAACTAAAACGCATATAGATAAAATGCAAATACAGCCTTGACGCATTTTGATGAGCATCAAAAGTCTTGTTACATTGCAAATAAAATCTTGTTTGAAATTTAGAATCTCCTAAAATATTGTCGAAATCATTTGAGTAAAGGCCAATTTTTGCCAACCTTTACAATTTGGTATATTTAAAATTCGTTCTGTAACTTGCAAAATTATCACAAATTCTTGTTTTTGAGGAATTGAAGGAATACAATCCTTGCTGTGTGTAAGGAAGGCTGCAGCAATCAATATTTTGTTCATAACCTTAGGCCAATTGTGTATGCTTTTACGTCGTGCCGTCTCCAAAATGCATTATACTTGTGTACATTTTACTAAATAGGATACAAAACTCATCCCAAAATGTTTTTCTGCAGTTCGTGTTTCAATAAAGTTTCTAGTTTCTTTATAATCAATCTAAACTTGGTATTTTGCCTTTGTTGTACCAAAGGACTGCCTTCAGTTTGTGAAAATGGTCCTCAGCGGTTTCCAACAATGCTGAATAATCTGTATGTATACACGTCAACCTGATCTTTAAAAACCTCCCCCACTCTCTCCCCCCAAAAAGCAGTGTTTTGCCAGTGAGCTTATCCTCTTCGCTTGTTTTCAAAACTAGATGACACTTGTAATGTCAACCATCAAAACGCAAAATAAAGCTCATCATTCCTTGAGGTAATGTGCTGCCAAATACATGTTTGACTTGACAATGATACAGTGCTTTAACGTGTATTGTCATTAACCTTTAGCTAGTGTATCTCTTCAAGCTCTCAAGAGAGCAGTGTTATCTTCAGCCACTTGAAATGACTGAATTTCAACAGTATTCCAAATCAAGCTTGCAGGGATCTTACTTGACTTTGATGCAAAGTCATGCTGGCTGGTTTTTATAAAAGAAAAATATCGCAGAGGAGAGGATTCTAAAAGCCTAAAGATCGCCACAAGAAGGTAAAACTAACCCAAACACTCATTTATTAGATTTTTATTTTTATTATTTTTTATTTTTTGTGCAACGCATCTAAGTAATGCAAGTCATCAAAACACATCAAAACCATTTAAGTACAAAATGATGCTGTCTGTAGTTATTCCGAGCAAAATTAGCCGCACAAAACAATCATATGGTTGTGATGCAACTCTTGCTCAAATAAAACTAAATTTTTATTCATTTCACTAAATATTTCCATCGTATTTCTGTAGACTGTAGAATAATGCAAATGAGTAGCTGCACTCAAAGCGTTAAAATATTCCATTTGATGAACAAAAAAAATAAATAAACCTTCAGCTTGAGTTGCATGATACTTCTCGTAGTATAAAGTTAATTTTGCATGTGTTTTGCTAACTGTGCTTGCAGACATTTGTGTGCACCAGATCTCATTTCTTTTTCTCCTCAGGTTGTCAGAACTGCGTAGGCACAGTTGATGAATTCAACTCCAGCGCACCAGGGCTTTCAGGTTAGTTGGGTGCAATTAAGTGTTGGTGGTAAACTTTGATTATATCATTTAAACAAGGGATTTAGACAATACACAGCTTTCACGGCAATGCTCTGCTACCTTTTGTGTATATACCGTATTTTCCGCACCATAAAGTGCACCGGATTATAAAGCGCAGTCTCAATTACGGGGCCTATTTCTGTACTTAACCCATACATACAGCGCACCGCATTGTAAGGCACATGCTAAAACATACGGTCTACAAAAAAGAAAAAAGTTATGGAAGCAAAACTGAGTTGAGTTGAACTTTATTCGACTAATTAACAATACACTTACATTATTTTTTAATCCGTCTTCTGCCACAAATCCCCGGGTTCCTGCTTATCATCGGAGTCAGTGTCGTTGCTAGGTGGCTGTTCAGCAATGATGCCGGCTTTCGCGAAAGTTAAAGCAGATACCTTAGCCCAGTCATCCACAATCCCTTCACATATGGTGGCGTAAGTTGCGCGGCGTTGCGTCCCAGTCTTAGTAAAGGTGTGTTTGCCGTCTGTCATCCATCGCTCCCACGCTGCTCGCAACTTCAGTCAAGCAGAGCGCTTACCAAACAATGTTTTTACAGATTTTGGAAGTCAGTGCCCTAACCCTTTTTGAGTACATTTAAGGCTCTTCGGTGCGCCTAATGGTGCGGAAAATGCAGTACTTGCTACTAATGACTGAAGCACAGCGCGGCAAACGTGCTCAATACTGGAGTATGCAAGGGAGGGGTACACAGACTTTAAAATAAGAGGTCAAACTATCGGTCAGGTGTTTCTGGGTCATCAACCCCCAAACACTTTATCAAGTGTTTATCACAGTGCAACAGGTAGGAAAAATGATACAGATGCCGGTATCTAACAAAGTGAGTGAGACAGTCTTCAAAACTATCCGCTTTTGTATTTGCTTTGGACTTGTCGTGTTCATGCTTTCGTTCACATGAGCGCCACTTGCGATTGACTCGATATTGCAACTTTTGCATGCGACACGTAATGTCATGAAAACACGAGCGGCCAAACGAAAGCTAGTTGCCGTTTTGTTCGGGGCAGTTATGTTCCAGTTGTGCGAAACTAAAACAGCGCAGCCCCTTTAAGAGCTAGGGGAGACGCAAAGGGGAGGGGAGGGCCAGGGATGTCGGAGTAGCGAAAGTCGCTGTGAGAAACAGCCTGTTAAGTGGCAAATGTTTTGCTACAAGCTTTAGCAATAAACCCCACAAAGCTCTTCTAGTTAAGACAGTCCTGTGTCTGCTTCACCTCTGCTGAGTAAAGTGAATGGAGCTTAGCCTGAAGCTAGGCGCAGTTTCACCCAGGACAGTCTCCCTGACCTACTTTATCTACTTGCTGAACAATAAAGGACACTAGGAGCCCACACAATGTTAAAAATATACTAATGTAAAAAGATGTTTATGGAACACGCATTATACAAAAAATCAAGCAAGTTTTAGAATTTCCATCTGAAGATGGAAAGTTTTTATTTTCATGCATGTCACAACTAATCGTGTATTTTTTTATTTTTTTACAGGTACGTTGATTCCCTGGAAAGAGGTCCTGCGGTGTTTGAGACTGAGTTGTGGAGGCTGGAGCTTTCTCCATCTTAAAGGAGAGAATGCTCCAACGTTTATGGAGCGAATTGGCATCTAAAGACCTTCTCAAGTATTTCTTGCGACTTTTCATGTGGATTTTTTTTAAGTGTTTTATATTAAAATGTCACTGAACAAATTTCATGACATTTGATATGTATACAAAATGGGAAAATAAAGGTGTTTTTTTTTCTGTGAATGTTGCATTCATATTTAATATATTGGCCTGTTGGGACTTAAGATTTTCTTAATTGGGTGAGTAACAGGAGCAGTAATTTGGGTGAGATTAGTGTTATTGTGAGGGAAGAATAAAAATGCATTTCTTTAAACGGTGGCCAATGGTGGTGCACTCAAACGAATTGTGGCCTACCTTACCTAGATATGCAGCGTAGTTGGTTACACAAGGGAGGTTTTAAAAATTGGAGAGGTTTTATCTTAATAAATTCCAAAATACAGGGTGGGACTCAAACCTGTTTCCAGGTTTGATGGTGTGGATCTTGTCCGCCAGCAAAATTTCAGATAAAACAAAGATAAGTTTAAAAAAATCATCAATAAATTTACTGAAGGGTCAAAAGCAAATTAAAGTACAGATTTGGTCCTTGTGACAGATTTTTTCTAGGTGGCATCTTCAGTGTTTCAGTATTATACATTTTCTTGACAACTGAAACGTGTAAGGTGCATTTCGTGGTTGTCTGCTGTGATGGACTAAACTTCAGTATTTAAATATCAATAGGCACCAAATAAAACTGGCTTACAGGCAGTTTGTGCTTTGAATATTGCAGTGTACTCAATTCTGCCCCCTAGAATTTGTTACTTTTAGTACATCTACATTTACTATTTTAGAAAGTAAAAGCCTCAGACAATGTTTACATTTTGCTAATTCTATGTAGATTAGCTAGTTAAGAATAGTGTTAAAATGCTTTTCTTGATCAAAAGTTGCTTGGAAAAAAAATTAATACACCAATGTGCCATTGCTGTATTTCTCTGTTAACATTAATGAGCTACACGTACTAGACTACATGAATATAGACTACAGAGAGCAAAGGGGCTTGAATGCATGATGTCCGCTGGAGCCTCTGGTGATGGGTGAGAGGAGGATGTCAGCATCATGGACAACCCCCATCACCCTCTTGCACATGAGACCATGGATACGTTGAGCATCTCCTTCAGTCAGAGACTAAAACGTCCTTGCTGTAGGAAGGAGTGATTTTGTAGATCATTCGTCCCGACAGCCAGTGGTGTGCACAGAACATTTTCGGGGCATGTGCGTAGTGGAAAAAAAGGGCAGCGTGTGCCATAGGCTGCCTTATTATAGCAGTATACTGTTAGCCACTGTTAGCTCTATACAGTTTCTATAAGTGCATTTTAAATAAAAGCAGTAATAGTATTTTGGGGATTATTGCACTTCCCACAGAGTGAAGCTTGTCACAAAAAGATAGGGGAGGGAAATGGTTTCTGTGTTGCACCTGAAGCATCATCCTCTTTCCAGTACACAAGAGTATGTTGTCTTTAATTTGGTTTCTGTTTAGTAAACTATAAACTTAATTTAATTAAAATTATTTACTGTTATTCTAAAACTGCATTACATACATTTAAACCTGATATTTTTGCAAGTTGTGATAAACCTAATGAAAATAAATTATTTTTACAATTAGGATTAGATGCTCTGTGGACTTTTAACCCTTTTTTTTTACATGTCTACACAGCTTTTTGGGGGGGATATAGAATGGAAAGTCCAATGCCTCAATGTTTTAGGAAAAACATGCTAATCTTTGTTGTTCATATGGAGAAATTATTATTTTCTCAAGATGTTTTTGTATCATCGAGTGGTTGTGTACAAAGCACTGCAGTAATATAAAAAATGTATTTAATGAAAAAATGGATTAAAACTGGGTTTAAAGTTCAGAAGCGGTTAGAAAAATTATGAAAACCACATGTTCAATCTTTTTGACACTGTTGTATTTTGACAGGCCTGAATAATTTGGTTGAGGACATTTGAGGTTCAGATTGACTTTATTAGTCATTTCCCTGTTCTCTATTCGCAAAAGAAATTAAAGTACACATGCAATGAAGTGTACATTAAAAATAGAAACACTCGAAAAGAGACTGAAAAGGTCGGATACAAATACTTTCCATCATACCAATAAATGTATACAGATTTGTCTAATCAATCCAAAGGTGGAGTATCATACCTTTTTCTTCCAATTTGTGATTCTGACATGAGATAGCTGGAGCTGAATGGCAGAATGCCCCTTTAATTTATTCTCCTCCCACAGCTCGCGCTAACATACGCTCCCCCACCTACTAGCGACTGGTTTCACATCAACAATGAGTGTCTTCGCTGACTTCAGTGCAAAACACACCCGTATTTCAACAAACCTGCTGAAAATCTATTGCGTTTAGCTTATTATCTGTCCAACAGAACTGCATCTAACTGACAGCGCACATTGGTAAGCGAACATTTTTTTGTATAGCCTGTTTGCTAGGGTGGTAGTTAGCTAGCGAGCTAGCTGTTAGCTTAGGCCCCTATCTTGATATTTATTCAAGCATGGTCTTGGCGGACAGATAGGGGTCCGTACCTCATTGTGCTGGCCCACGTTGTTGTCCCCCAGTGTGCCTCATGTCTCAAATACGCAAAACTCCTTATATGCTTTAGACTTGGAGCGGAAGCAAAAAAATGTAGCTATTTAGCTAACTTGTAATGACAGCTTCCGCAAAAATTGCACCATATTTAGAAATGGTATGTGGCTTGCCTAAACACTCGACTTCTTATGGTTTTATGCATATTCATAAGAAAACAATTGCAAGCTATTTGGCCAGATCCGCCTTGTAAGCATTGGTCTTTGCACTGAATTGTTATGGTTAAAAGGTTGTTTGTTTTGGTCTTTGTGCCTGACTCTTCTATGTTCAGCTCTTGTGCAAAATCTCCAGCAAATGTTTTACCAATGAATTATGCCCTAATTTATGCCATGTGTCAATACAGAATTTAGGCTATATTTGGCACAGACACATGTAAATAATTTAAGTACATATAACAAAAATTTTAGTCATTTTTAGCGTGTCTGATCTGCTGCCTTGATGTAAACAGGTGCACAAGAAAGTAGAGAGACAAACAAGTCAGACACAAAACTGTGAGAAGTGTACTGTGGGTGTGTGTGCAATGGCTGGTGGAAGGAGAGGGGCGAATCGTACCACTTACTGCAGACCTCCACTAAGCAGTGAGCCAGGCTCCGTTAGCAATGGCAACCACACAACCAGTTCTCCAGTCACAGGGGTACGATCTCGAACAAGGTGAGTCCCATACCCCAATGCCTGATGTTTGCCTCTTGTCTTGGACTATAAAGAAACACAAAATTACTGCTTTTTTTTTATTTTTTTTATTAGTTTCCATGTCATTTGTTTTGTCTGCAGAAATGGCTCAGGAACATGTATGTCCAGTCCCCCGCTTGCTACACAGACCGTGGTTCCTCTGAAGCACTGTAAGATCCCTGAGTTGTCTGTGGATCAGAACGTGTTGTTCGAGCTCCATCTTTTCTTCTGCCACCTCATTGCCCTCTTTGTCCACTACGTCAACATCTACAAGACTGTGTGGTGGTACCCACCATCACACCCTCCATCACACACATCACTGGTAAGTACTGAGTAGTTTGTGGTCATATATATTATGCTTTTTTGCTAATGCTTTGGGATCACTGCACTTTTCCTTAAATCAAATAATTTTATTCAAATAACACAGTATCATTAGTGACTAAAATAAAATGTCCTAATTGAGAACTAGTTTCTAGGCAACAGAAGAAGGATACCTTCACAACAAATACACTTTTATAATACAGATTTTGTGTTTATATCTTACAGTATCATTGTTGCTTAAACGTATGGACAAACTGATAAAGTTAGAGAAAATCCTTGCTGGCTGCTTGAACTGCACAATAATTTTGAATCATATTTATTTACAGAACTTTCATCTTATTGATTATAACATGCTGGTTTTCACGATCATCATACTGGCAAGGAGGTTAATTGGAGCAATTGTAAAAGAGGTAAACAGGTATTTTTTCTATCTATGAGATTTAAGCTTATGTCAGATGTTTCTTTATTTGATGGAAAGAGAAGTAACCACAATGTTGTCTTTGTCTTAAATGGGTTATACTGGCACATTTCTGTTTTTCTCATTCAGGTTTTAACTTGGATTTTATTTTAGAAAAATGTGTAATTGTGTATATATATATTATTTATGTATTTCTTTTCATTTTTCTCCCTTGTTTTTTCTTTCCCTTCAGGCATCACAAAGTGGTAAACTCTCCTTCCCTCACTCAATATTTTTGGTGATGGCACGATTTGCTGTGCTTACACTGACAGGCTGGAGCCTATGTCGATCCCTCATTTACCTCTTTAGAACATATTCTGTTCTCAGCCTGCTCTTCCTTTGCTACCCGTAAGTGTTCACAGGAAATTCAAGGATTCACATATTATTACAGCCAAATTCTCCTTAAGTTTAGGTGTGTGGGGGGGGGGGGGGGGGGGGGGGGGGGGGGGGGGGGGGGGGGGGGGGG
>JBAMHW010000022.1:9441925-9472112 GCA_037177495.1 Rhadinocentrus ornatus
CTTAAGTTTAGGTGTCTGACCCCCAGCCCCCCCCCCCTCCCCCCCCCCCCCTTTGTTTTTTGACCTTTCCAGCTCTGATAGGTTGTGTTTAGATCATCAAAGTGTTTGTTCTTGCTTCCATGTCACCACTCATTAGCTAAATTGATGTATTCGGATAACAGTCTAAACACATTTGTTGCTCAATTCATGTGCGAGAGAAAAAGTTGTTCTTATTAAAGGTTTGAATGATGAATGTGAATATTCAAATGCTGATTGCATGCCATGCTTGCAATCTGCATTTCCTCAAATAACTAATCACATTATCAACATGCGGTCCATTAATTTGAGGATATTGTCAGCTCAGTTGTGCTCTGACATTATTTAGCAGGCGACCAATGATGACAGATGCCACACTTGCAGTGTATTACATCTGTCAGGGATCATCAGAAATATTTTATTTAATATTTTTTCAGATTTATTTTCAAGGAAATCGGTTAAATAGGGTTATTGTTCAGAATCACTACATTAGTACATTACATGTATCAGGATTTAAAGTGAAGCAGGCAGCTAAAATGGCATCTCTGGTTACATCTTTCAGAAATATAAATAAGATTTGTGCTGGAGGAGACAATACAACAGATCCTACTATTGCAAATCTTTGCTAATGTGTCTGCATTGTAATTCCCGTTAATGTGAGAAAGAGTTTGTGTTTTAATGTTGATGAAATCTTACAAAAAGAAACACCAGGGATGCTTGATCAGAAAAAAAACATATTTTATTCCTTGTTGATTTGGAACTATTTTTTGGAAAAATTGGAGAGTTTTTCTCATCAAGTTACATCTTGAATCCCCTAGTTTCTGTAATAATAAATCATATGTAATGGCCCTTAAATGCTCTCATTCAGTCTATTATTTTGCTTGCTTTTACTGCTCCAACAGTCGTAACATGATCGATGGTTGTGGAAGGTGTATTGAATTTAACCATCGCTTTTGTTTTCCTTAGATTTGGGATGTATATTCCGTTCTTCTGGCTTAGCTGCGATTTCCGGCGAGCAGGTACTCTCGCCCCCATCACTAGCATCGGCTCCAAGGAAGTGGGCAGCGTGAGCCGAGGCAAAGATTACCTGACTGTGCTGAAGGAGACGTGGAAACAGCACACCAGCCAGCTGTATGGTGTCCAGGCCATGCCCACTCACGCCTGCTGCCTCTCCCCAGACCTCATCCGCAAAGAGGTGGAATACCTGAAGATGGATTTTAACTGGAGGATGAAAGAAGTGCTGGTCAACTCAATGCTTAGTGCATACTATGTGGCATTTGTACCTGTATGGTTTGTAAAGGTAAGATGTTGTTTGACTTAAGTGTTTAATAATATTTTTAAATGTGATTTTTTTTTTTTTTATGTTAAAGCCTTCATGTTTTCTGCCTCCCAATTCTCCTTTAGAGCACCCAGTATGTAGATAAGCGGTGGTCTTGTGAGCTTTTTATACTGGTGTCAGTCAGTACATCAGTCATTCTCATGAGGCACTTGTTGCCTCCACGATACTGTGACCTGCTTCACAAAGCTGCAGCTCACCTTGGCTGCTGGCAGAAAGTAGACCCTGCACTCTGCTCCAATGTCCTTCAGCACATGTATGTACCTCTCTTTGTTTATCACAGAGTTTTAGGTCAGTTCAGACTAATTTTAGTCTAACTCAGAGCTCACTTTTCTTCCTCTTTTTGCACAGATGGACTGAAGAGTACATGTGGCCACAAGGAGTCCTGGTAAAACATAATAAGAATGTTTATAAAGCCATGGGCCACTATAATGTTGCAGTCCCATCAGATGTGTCTCATTATCGCTTTTATGTAAGTATCCAAATATGAACAGATCCTTTTTTTTTATTTTCATTTATCATATTTTTTTAAAGACAGCTGCTTATACAGGCCAGATCTCATTGTTGACCACATCCTGTCGCATTCCTTTCTCCAGTTCTTCTTCAACAAGCCTTTACGAATATTGAACATACTCATCATTCTTGAAGGTGCCATGATATTCTACCAGCTCTATTCGTTGATATGCTCAGAAAAATGGCATCAGATGATATCGCTGGCCTTGATTCTCTTCAGCAACTACTATGCCTTCTTCAAGCTCCTCAGAGACAGAATAGTCCTAGGAAAGGCATACTCTTACTCCAACAGCTCATCTGACCAGAAAGTCAGTTAAGACTAAAGTTAAAGTTGGTCATACTTATTTTGGAGCGAAAAAAAATGCCTATGAGGTCTGTATTTTTTTCTACAAAATGCATTTTGTCAAATTTTTTTGTTCTAAACTGTCATAATAAAAAAGAAATATTTTTGTATTACTTTACTAAGTTTTGTTTTATTGTATCATAATTTGCACAATTTAACCAGATTAATAGACCAAATGATGTCAGATTGTAAACTTATAGCAGTATGGGAAAATGCAGAGTTTTAATTAATATACAGGCGGGGTGTTCCTGTACTGGTGTCTACTCACAACCAGACTTGCAGGCCAGAGTTCACCTTTGTTTCTCCCAACAAAAATCAATGGAAACACTGATGCATTAAGATCAGAACCACAGAAGCAATCATTCCAACACATGCAGCACATTAATTATTAACAATGGAAACATAACCTTCATCTCCTTTTGCAGTGTGAGTCTAGCATGATTCCATTGGGCCATGATAAGTGTAGATAACTTGTTACATCATCAGGGGTGTTTCCTCTGATTTGGGGCTTGCCATTACAAATAACAGAAAATATCATTTAACTGATTATAGGAAATGTTAAAAAAAATAATAATTCAAGTACAGATGTCTGTCATGATAAACTGATAAAAGTGGAGGATTTCCCTGAGTGACGGCAGAGATGTGATATTTCAAAATGTAAATGAAAGGAGAAAGGATTGTGAGGGAAGTTGGAGAACCCTGGTGCCCTCAAGTGGCCCGTTATAGTAACTTCAAGTCCACAGAAACTGCACGGGCAAATTGTGAGTTACAAGGCTGTTGAGGTTGAGGGAAATTTGCTCTGAGCCATCATCATCTGAAGGGTGTATTCAGCAGTACTAAGAATCCTGCACAATGATCTGAGCTCGGTAGGCTGCTCATCCTCTTACAAGGCGGGGTGGACTGGCCCTTTAAGAGGGATAAAGAAAACATCTCCGCACGAGCCGAGCGCGTCGATGCCGCGCGTTACATTTCATCAGTAATTTTCACAGCAGCTGCCGCGGGATTCGTTAGACTATATCGTGATTTATAAAGATTAATTTATTCCAAGTGTACTTAAATGTTTTAAAACACAGGAGGAGAAATGCGACGCTGTGCCGAGCCTGTTGGCTCTGTGGTGCGTGATTGATTCGGTAAGTCTCATTTGTGTTACCCGGAGACGATAAATCTGTTTGCATCTGCCACGCCGGATTTTAGTTTATTACCAACAAACATATGTCTACGTATTGTTCTTTATAATTTCTGCAGTGGAAATAGACTCTGCAAAGGGGAATGTGAGCGTACAAAGTTGCCATTGTGTATGAGTGTAGTGGCCATCTTTGGATTGTACTTTGAGAAGACACTGGTGCAGTATTGAGAGAAACTGGGTTATAAAAACGTTTTTTTTCCCCCTTCTTCATTCATTGTAATTGGGATCTAAACCTCTTGATGAGATCATAACAGTGTAGTAACATTATGCGGCAATAGCACACCATAAAAAAAAGCACTGTTCCGCTTTAATAGTCTAAATTTATGACACTAAAAGCACCGCAAGACAGCTCAGAGTTAAAAGAATTCAAGTGCAATATAGCACACATTTTAAATACATCTGAAATTATGAATAAATCATTACATTTATTGATGATTATGTGCAAGGTAATATATTTTACCTCTTTGATCCTTCTATGCAATACACCAAATGAAAGTGCGGTGCAATGATGCATCATCCAGGCATTTAAAAGCTGCTTTGTATCATATTACAGGCTCTAAGGCAGGGTTATTCAATTCGGTCCTACAAGGTCCACAAATCAGCAGGTTTTCCATGTGCCCCTGCTTCAACACACCTGCATCAAATTAGATGGATCTAAAAGCCAATCGCATTCTGCACAATGACTAATTAATTTGAGCCAGGTGTGTTGAAGCAGGGATACATGGAAAACCTGCTGGATTGTGGACCTCATAGCACCGAATTGAACAACCCTGCTCTAAAGAGTCCAGAAGTACATGTTATTACAGCAATCAGCTGACTATATGTACCACTCAGTTGTGATGAGAACAGACTAAGTTGCAGTTGAGCTTTGATGGGTTTCTTCATTTTTTTTAATTTTTCATCTGAAAAGGTGCTTACTGTTAAGGTATTTGAATTTTGTGAATTTTGTGAGAATGGACTAAAATATCTGTAGGCAGCGTTTACACTTTTTGCACTATGGAAGCAAAACAACTCATTTATATCAACTACATTGGTTCACTTGGGTACAAACACATTTCTGTAAGGCGATTAAAGCTCTTCCTCGCTGACATTGTTTTGGGGGGATATTGATATTTTTTGTCTGACACACATACTCTATTGATTATTTGTTGATGCTGTTAGAAGGATTAAAGCAACCCAAAATGTGCCGAGTGCAGAACCCTGGAGTGCAGTATTAATATTGGCACAAGGTCTGAGACTGTGAAGATGGCTGCTGGTTTTTAACTTCCTACCTTTGTTGTTTCAGGATGTCCTGCACACCAGTTCGGCTGTGCAACCTTCTCTTGACAGGTTGCTAAGGGAGCTTCACTAACAACAAGAATAAGGTGGAGGAAAGAAACCCCAAAACAAATAAATCATGGAAGATAAACGCAAGAAACGCAGCCCTAAGGTGTCTCTCCCTCAGCCCCCTCCTCCACCCATCAACCCCCGCAAGCTTTCCGTCCTGCCTGCCAGCAAAAGTGCTTCCTTCTCTCTTGGCCTGCCGCATCCTCCGTCCCCTAAGAACAGAAATAAGTATAAAAGATCCTTAGGAGCTCCGGGACAGCCAAAGGAGGTGTTTACGGCTGTTGTAGCTCCACCAAAGATCACCAGGTTTGTTTCTTAATTTAACCTGAAAACCCTCCAGAAAATGGCAACATTAAAAAACAACAAAACAAGCAATATAACATGCATGGATCTGTGTTGCCATAAATTATTCCCTGCAAAAAAAACAACAACACTTGTCATGTTTCCTGTGTGTCAGACCCCACAGGGAGAAGCCTAGAGCCCCACAGCCAGCAGGGCCAAGTAAAGTAGTCCAGTCTTCCCCCCTGCAGCACTCCTTCCTCACAGACGTTTCAGACGTGAGAGAGATGGAAGGAGGCCTCCTCAACCTCCTCAATGACTTCCACTCAGGGAAATTACAGGCTTTTGGTAAGATAACCTTGGTGCAAGAGGCCTCCAAGCGAATATTCTGTTACAGGATGAAAATAAGACAAATGGCTTCATTACATGAATCGGACTGAAATCAAATAGCCATGGAGCTATTTTTAAAAATCTGCTGTAATGGAAATACTTCTGACTTTGCTGCAAAGAAATCAGTCAGTGGGTGGAAAAGTTGCATCGTTCTGTGTCTCATTTCCAGGTAAGGTCTGCTCCTTTGAGCAGCTGGAACATGTACGTGAGATGCAGGAGAAGCTGGCGCGTTTGCACTTCAGCCTTGACAGCCATGTGGAGGAGCTTTCTGAGGACCAGAGGAAATGCGCTTCTGACCACAACCTGGAGCACTTGCTCTGCAATGTAAGCACGAGTCACAGCTGCAGGGGCTTGAGGAGGTGATGCACATCTGTTTTCACCAGAAAGCAGATCTTACAAAACAGCCCGACCCAGATCTCTGAGACAAACACTCAGTTTTCAGTTAAAAAAAAGCCTTTTACAGTTAATGTTGAGAATTTTTAGACACTTGACCATGTGACCATTATCAAGAGTTCAGACTAATACTCTAAAGCAACATGTGAATATAGAGTAGGAAATGAGAAAGTAACCCACATGTTTTTGCATTTCAACCAGCATACTTGACTCGTGCATTTACCCAACTTAGATGGATGACTGAAGCTAAATCCTGCTTTATATTCAATTTAAATGCACTTGATTAGCTGTAACCTGATGAAAGGTGCTCAAACATCTGACTTTTTTACTCTAACCCAATAATAATTAGCAAGTAAAGCTTCTTTGTTTAAACTGACAGCAAGTTTTTACACACCAATATAAAGTGGAAAACTCTTGATCGTTTGCATTTAATGACTTTATTTAACTATGTCTAGATATTTCAGCATAACACATCTGTTGAACACAAATTATTTCTGCTTCACCACAGTCTCCCTCACCCAGAAATATTCACATAATATCCAGCATATTCTAATTAGGATAAGGATGTCCAAACAGTGCTACCAATTACAAAAAGACTGATTATTTATCACCTTGTATTTTATGTATTTCAGTGCAGGGAAAGTAATGGGAAATGAGTCATTTCCCACCAGTCAGCGTTATGCAGGACACAGGATGGATCATAAAACAGTAATATTAAAATCATTAAAACTAATGCAAATTAATGCTTTCTAATATGTGTGAAAATACAAATAGTAAATTAAATGGTGCATTAAACAGCAGCTTCAGGCTTAACACAAATGGAGTTAGAGATGTAATTTTCATCTTATAATAGGGGTCATGAAGAGGGCTAACTGGAAGTAGGGCATTCAGAGGCCTGAAACAGCTGTTCAGTGAGTGAAAGGCTTCCTGATGCATAAGCACTAGAAGCAGCTGCTATTGGAAACGTAAACCTCAGTCTGCAGGAAGAGGGAACATGCCTGTCTGACACCATGAGCAAGGAATTATGTTTAGATCTTGGTACATATTGCATGTATAAATACTAACCTGGCAGTTAAAGCCGTGTCTCCCCGTGGTCATGTAAACATTGAATGCATCTGTGAAAAATCATTTTCTGCAGAGCCTCCAGTAAAAGTTAAACCTGGATTCTTATCAGATTCTGTTAAGGAAAATCAGTCTGCGAGCAGGTCAGGCTCACAGCATAGAAACTCAAGCATTAGGGTACCTCTCTTTCTAAAACAGAAAGATCAAAGTGTTTGCTAAACTTGATTTTAGAACCGATCATTAATCTGTAGGTGTTTTTTTTTTTCACTATTCAGTAACTTTAGATGCAACTTACTTGTAATAAGTTGTCTGCAGTGTAGTCCTCCAGCCAAGGTGGACAAACTAGTGAACATGGATTAGCACGTTTAGTTTATTCATCATAGTATGAATGTAATATGAGCTAAATGAATTTGTAGTATTGAAATAGCATCTTTAAAAGTCTCCAAATCTTGCAAAAACAGTGATGTGCTGATTTTGACTGTGTTTCTATTGTTAGTGTGTTGTGAGGCTCTTAGTAACCCACGCCTTTGGTTGGTATGCTCACTGCGGGGAAGTTGCAGAGCTATGTGTGAGGGAGGTGAGAACAAGCCTTCTGCTCATTACAGATTCTGCTGCCTGGAATACTTTCCTGTGCCATGGGTGGATAATTGCATCTTACAGCAGAGGGACTGTGAAGTGACCTTCCTTTATATAGACAAGAGAGGAAGTTGATCATTTGATTCTGGAAACATTGTTGATGACAGTTTGAAATATTGAGTTAACACACAAAAGCTGTTATGTAATGTAGAATTCAGAGATTAAAGTCCTGTAACGACCACATCATGTTCTATTTTTGGCTGCTTATTTTCATTGCACCTCTCATTCATTTACTTGTTTTCACAGCTGGAGGAGCTCAGCACATCGATGTATCCTTTCCTAACAGAATAATTGTTTGTTTGGGCGGATCACCCAGCACCTCGGAAGTAGATGCTGGCTTTCAATGATCTCTTTTCACCTCAAACTTCCTCCCTGTTAATCCTTAACATGTCTGCATTCAGACAAAAACTCCACTTGGCTGAGAACCAGGACCTGCCCAAAACATCTGGTCCCTGATAAAAGCAAGGTGCTCAGGATGACGACCGCACACTCATCTTCTCCCAACATCTAACAACGTCCAGGTTGCCATGGCATTGATCTAGCTGCCTTAGCCTTAGCAACAGAGTGGAAAGAGGAGGAGGGGCTATTTTTCCATTTGGTCAGTCAAGCTGAGGAAACATTTCAGAGACTGGAGGCAGCATAGCATTAAATGAATGCTTGACCAGAATTATAAACCCCTCATTCATAGCACACACACACACACGCAGAAAAAAAAACAAAAAAACATAATGCTTTACTGGGCAAGAATGTAAGAGAATTCATTTGAGTTTTTGAACATTTTATTGCACCAACTAATGCTGGGCTCACACCAAACGATTTTCACAGTCGCAGACTAAAAACGGAAGTCTCGAGGAAATCTTACAAGTCTTACTGGAGTCACATCGCGGTCCCGTTGTCTCGATCGTTAGGTTTAAGCTGGTAATCTGCGCTGTTTCATGTCAATCTTTCCCTAGTCTTGGGTCTGCGACAATATCAAACATGTTTGATATTATCGCAAGTCGCAGTGACGAAACACGATTAACAACCATTAGATGAGCTCTGAAAAAAGCAGAAACAGGAATCCAGACAGACCACTGGAAAAAAAAAGAAAAGAAAATAGACGAACAAGAAGCAGTGAGAAACGTTGTAGGTGGACCGTCCAGAAAGAGGAACGGATGGTTATTAAGAAGTAAATGTCTGCTGTGGATCATTTATGTGTTACAGTATAATGATTTAACAAACGAGAGAAGAATAGAAAACTCATTCATCCCTCCAGATTCTGATGAGTCGGTGTAACACCTGGTGGAGATGCAAAGGCACACTTTATTCCCTATTGATACCTGAGGGAAACTCTCCCTTTGTTTTCTTTGCTGTGGGCAGAAAGCCCTGTTCCATATCAACTGTCCAATAAATCAGAAAAAAATGCTGAAAGAATCTAGTTGTAGTCTTGTAAAAAGTGATTCACAGTCTTTGTTAAATCTCAGTCTGAGACTAAGACTTAAAACTCCTAACATTTGTCTTTAGATGTGAGCTGGTAGTTTTCTAGAGTCTTTTGCAAATCTTTTCAAAGTCTTCTGATGTAAGCCCAGCATAACTTGTCTTCAGTTGGTTGTTACGTCATTTAAGTATTTGAATCCAGGCAAGTGTGGCCATTAGATCTCAGTTTTCTTAGTTAAAAAGCACCTTTTGTGAGCTCTCATACATTTATACTTAATTTCATATTATGATTGATCTGCTTCATTTTAGAGAGCACATGTAGACTACCAGTCAAAGTTTTGGACACACTTTCCCATTACATTTAATGGGAAAATGTGTCAAAATGTTTGGCTGGCACTGAATGTTAATGCAAAGCTAAGAAAACTGCACCATATTTAAGTAGCAAACCTATTTGGCCCTTTAGACAACACCACTGTTTAAGCCGTGAAGTTTCAAGGGAGTTTTGCTACTATTCAGAAAGCCCTCCCTCATTTTTATACATTTGCCTAAAATTTGTAAGTAGAAAGGTTGGGTTTGGAAACTTAGTGTTTAAAATGTCTGTTTATATGTACTGTACATTGTTGAGATAATGTTCTGATTGTGTACAGCTCATACTGCATTTGTTGTCTTGTGGCTTACTTTTCAATGAGATCCAGTTGCAGCATCCTTCCATGCTACTGAAATGCTGCAAAATCATCTGTTGTAAGTTGGACAGGCTGTTTGCACAATGTCTAATGCAGGATGTCTTCTTTTGTCCAAGTGTGCTGGAAAGCCTGAATGCAGAATAATGCAGCTGGTGTTTCTGTACAATGCTATATCAAAATGGCAGCTACTTTCATAGTTAATATTTTATGGAATAACGTTATTATTTATGTTTAATGAAACCCCTGCTACTTTGGTTACAATATGCAATCCCTGACAAGCAAATTGTGATGAAATGAAGTTGGAAAACACTGGATTTAGGTACTGCTTCCTCTGGTTCAAGGTCTCAAAATGTGCAAGAAATTTCTCAATCTGGTTACTGAAATATTCTAAAATTGTTTTAGACAAACAGGGGGACTATTGCCTGAGCTATCATTGGTTTTGTACATCATGATTTAAACAGGACATTCTGAAATATTTAAATAAAAACATCTCATGTGCATCCAGCAACTGAACCCATTAATAAAGACAGTTTCTGGAACTTTTTAAGGGAAATGCTGTGTTTCTTGGATAGGATTTTATTAACTCCAATGTGACCATGTCACACTTTTCACTTGCCTTTTGCTTTTGTGCTTCTGGCAGGTTTTTTTTCTGCTGTAAAAAAACAACAACAAAACCTGCTAAAATAATAATTATCTAAATTAAAATAGGAAAATGTAACCTCTTAGATTTATAGCTGCAATGTATATCCCTCAACCTGACTTCCAGCCCTTGAATGAGACACACTGAAGTTAGTTTTAAAGAAATAGAACTGTTTATTCAAATATCTCTTTACCCTTGTTAACAAACAAGGTTAATATAATTTAACAACAGTTGAGTTGAAAGGCTACTTGAAAACTGGCACTATACTGAGACAGAAACAGACCAGGGCCTTCACTGTTTCTCAGGCAACCACAGGAGTAAAACTCCCCTTTCTTTCATTCAGCTCCTATCAAACAGGAGTGCTCTGAAACCAACCTTGATCTGCTCATCCGCAAACAAAAACATCTCCAACAAAAATACAAATGGCTTCTATTATGCCAGTGAGTTTTGGTCATGCAAAAAACAAAAAAACAGTACCAACTCAGCACATCAATTATATGACTTAAACGTTTCCACAATAGATAAATTATAACTGTACCATCATACAGTATACATAAAGATTAAGCTAATACTGTGCATATACACATTTGAACTGTACAAAAGTGTTTTGTACTATTCTTGTTAATCTCATTTCACAAGTCTTTAACTACATTGGACATTTAGAAAAATATCACATTACATCTGATGACACAGCAAAAATATACACCTTTCAGGTCCCTGTCTTTTTCCTCTATATTTTGTGCATTTAAGTTTTACATTCTGCAATAACGTCTATGATTTGTCAACAGTACTTGTGGAGAAATAAGCAATGACAATAAGCTACTTTTCCAAAGTGTAAAGAGAGCAAGTTGAGTATATACAAGACCTGATGTTGGTATGTTACAATGCTTCTGTAGCAGTGGAAATCTCACTGAGATAAGAAAAAGAGTTCCTAATTTTTAAGGACGTATTTATTGATATGAAAGTGCAGGCACTATAAGAAATGTAGAACATCTCTGTCTTCAAGTAAGGTCAGTGTTAATGTTCGCTTCCAACATTTGGTCATGTTTGGATTCTGCTTTACCTTAAGATAAGGTCCTCAAGACCTCATTTAAACTTTTATGGACACTGGCAGGCTGGGAGGCAGCACACTCACTCAGGCTTGGCCCCATCTGGACATAAAGGGCTTGGCACAGGTTGGCCGTAGCACCCCTCACACTGCCGACTCTGCCATAAATAGTGCCGCTGTGGGTAGAGGTGCCCAGGAGATGCCACAGCAAGGGCAACACTTTCTGCTCCACCACTTGGGGCTTGCAAGGATAGAGCTCTGTCACAAGGCCTGATTATAGAAAATGAGAAAGCAAAATTAATTTACAAGGAATCAGAAGTTGTGGTCAGAACCAACCAACTATAATGTTTAAAAGCATTAGATCAGACGTACCTGCAACTTTTTCTATGAGGTCCACCTTTGCTTTGCCACTTAAAAACTGGGCCTTGGTGCAGAAAGGCTGAAGAAGTAGTAAGTTGTCTGTAAAGACAATTTAAAAAAAAATCAAACAAAAAACCTTTCTTTATATTCAAATGAACTCTTAATTCCATATGATCAGAATGATTACCAAGATTTAAAATTAGTGCATTAATTGCTGCAATAGCAGCAGAGTAGATGGCATTGTTTTTGGAGTTGAGGTGATTGTCAACAATTGCTGGGACCAGGAGGTTGACCACTTGTGACATGTTATTCTTTAACAAGTAGAGGATTTTCGGTAGAGATTCTAGGGCGTAAAGGTTGACCTTACTGTTGGACTCCAGCAGTCTGGCTTTAAAAGCATCAAACACCTGAATAACAGAAAAGGAAAGAAAACAATGATGATCTTTTTGCTTTAAATCAGACCTCTATAACGATGACAATGTAAAAATTGATGAGATTTAGAAAAATACACAAATTATCACTAACTGGGAATATACTGTTGATGACCATGTTGGCGTTGTGCTGACAATCAGCCACTAGCTGGTCTATGCCCTTGATCCTCTCTCTGAAGTCCTTTGAACCCAGCAGACCTGAGATCTGCTTAATGTATTTAGTTTTGTCTGCAATACTCTGTGTCTGTGATTTACAGCTGTAGTGGCCATTAGACTCCCTGCAGATTGAAAATGCATCACAAAATCATTACTCTTCTTGTGTTTACTAAAGTTTGTTAAGTTTGTCTTAAATTAGTTTAGAGGCGTCTCTGCTACACTGTTGGACATCTACACCCACCTGTTGGTCTGGTTTAGTGGCTCTCTGTTGAGAGATGAGGCCCTGACTGTACCACTGCCTGGGAGGGAGCGTCTCCCCCTGGCTGATTGAGTGTCTTGGGGCATCTCACCAAGACCCTAAAAACAAAGCAATTTCCAGAGATAAATAACAAAAAAAAAAAGGGTGAATCTCATAGTTAACACATACAGAAACTGTACCTTTGTCTTGAGAGTGAAGACAGTGTCTCTGACAGTCTGCAGGTCTTTGGTGGTGATATATTTCTCCAGTATTTTGTCAAAGTCATGGTGAGATGACAGAGATAGCAGCATTCGCCTTCCCAAGTATCTGTGTAATTAAGCAGTGCAATGTAAACACTAAATCACTAAATTATCTTTATCTTGTGTTAAGCAGTGCTGCTACATTTGGATGTGCTGTCCAAATACCAAGCCCCAGAAAATAAATCATGCCAGCCTTGTGTGTGAGATTTTAAATCTTATGTACATCACAATTTACATATACAGTGCAACAAATGCCTTTTTATTAAAATGCAAACGATAAAAAAAAGAAAAAAATTGTAGCTTATAATAGATTGAGATTCATTTGTAAATATTTTTTCTTCAAATTTTTAAGAAAACAACAAAAATGCTTTTACATACCTGGCTTCCTGTGAGGAGTCTTGTGACAGTTTGGTGACTGCAGGTAAAATTCTTTCAGTAAGATCTTTACCACCAGACAGGAGGCGTTCTGCACCAACCTTCTCTACAAGATTAGCCAGATGTTGAGCTGTGCATTTCCTCACCACTGGGTTAAGGTGGCTATCAGCAAAAGAGAAAATAATTCAGCAATTAAATATTTGGTGTGTAAATTTAATGGTCTGGAGTAACAACAATGTATGTCTAACCTCAGTCCTCCTGTTAGTAAAGCACTGATGCTACGAGTTGGAGTGCAGTGCTGCACCATGCAGTCCAGTGCTGCATCCACATTCTGCCTGATGAAGGCATTACTCTCTCCAGCCTTCTGCAGTAAAGCTTTAACTGTTCCCTCTAGCTCCTGGTCCATTGCCCTCTGCAAGTGTGTGTACATGTCACCCAGTGTACACACTGCAACCCTGGAGACACCTGACCGCAGGTTCTTCACCTAAATAAAACATTAACTTAATTTATTTATGGTGAGACAAATTTATTTATTAGATTATAAAAATTCGAAATGTAAGACTGGAAACTTCATAAATTAGGAGGATAAATGTTCTTTGGTGGATAATGTTCACAGCTGTGACAAAGCACCTACATGCCCAAAATCAGCTTATCTTGCCAAGATAATGCTAAATTTGGATTTTTTTTCATTCACCATTGGATTACAATTATCTGTAAACTATTTAGCAGCTTATTACTCTAACATTAGCGGCTAACGCTAAGACCGTCATGTTCAACAAACATGGAATGTTTTGAAAATTACAGCAAGTGAAGTCACCACACACATCACACTCAGAAATAAATCTGATTATGGACTGATAAATGTAAACAACAATCTGTCTAATATATTATTTTAGAAGTGTATAAAGATGTGTCAGATCAGATTATTACAACCCTACCTTATGGTACTAGACAGGCCTAGCAGTTTAGATACAATGTATGGTGGTATCACATTGTCATTACAAAGTGCCATTAGCATATCCTATATTAAAAACAGCCTGGTGTTAGTTTCTTTGTTTCCGATTTCTAAAAGAATAATGAAAAACAAGCTGCTTAATTCCATATTTGATGTTCAATTTTAAACTGAATATTAAATGCACGAATGATACACAGACCGGGCTCAGTGTTTTTTAAAAACAGTTATCTGGAGTTAATACGCAGGAAAACTGGGAGTTCTTACAAAAATATCGGTAAATGGGTCAACATTGAATCGAGTTTAATCAAATCAAATCAGGCTGTCCTGAATCGAATCGATTCAGAAAATTAGTGGTGATACCCAGCCCTACCAGAAAATATTAAAACAGGTATGGCTTTTTTTCCCCACATTTCTTCTTTTTAAGTGTATTCAGAGGCTAAGCAATATTAAGTATTGCTCTGGTTAATATTTGGATAGTACTGTACATTTTAGTATTTTTGAGTATTTTGTTTTCCTTAATTTTCATATAAAAAGCAGATTAACACACTATAAGTAAGACATGACTTACCTCTTCAATGAGAGAAAAACAAACATCATGAAGTCTGCTTTGAAGTGTGTCTGAGTGGTAGTGGGCCAAAGAGCGTAGAAACATTAGACCCTCAATCTTTTTCTCCCTGAACAAGAAAAAATAAAAGAAAAAATAAATGGACCTTAGATGTAAGCATTAGTAGAAAGAATATAAATGACAGTGTTCCTCACCAGTCTTCGGAGCTCAGTAGCTTGAAACTCTGTGTCAGTGCCAGGTCAGGCTTGGAAAATGGACACAGCTCTGGGGGTTCTGAGAGATTTTTCTTGTGGCTCATAGTACCATGGGGCAGCTCATCTAAATCACCTATCAGACAGCACAAAAAACACAGATTCAGTCTAATGTTACATCTCTATCTGTCTGAGCGCAAGCAGTTAGTGTGGGCGGCGGTGCATTAACAGTATGCTGTCAAAACAAAGCATGGTGGCATACCACCAGATAAAAAAACATCTTATTAAACCATGATCTTTTGGTGCCAGCAGTCTAATTAATGTTCCAACATTTTCTATAAACAAAAGACTGTTAAAGTGCTACTTCATCTATTTATGATGCAGCAGGATTTTGCTTAATTACTGTTAGTGTTTCAACAAAGAAAGAGTAACACAGTGGAGATTCACGATGACATTTTCTGACACCATAACAGATCAGTAACTCTGACATCTCCTTCAACATTCAGTGACATCAGGGTTTCTGTGAAATGTAAATTATTATGGAGCACCTCCACAGCAAAACAAAAGCTGCCATGCCTTAAGAATTATGCTGGTTTTTTTTAGATGTTACAAATATAAATTATATTTGTATGACTGGCTCCATATTAAGTTTATATTTGTGCACATTTATGAACCATAACAAGAGTGTGAAATTGTTCTCAGGAAATGTAACACGGCTCTTCTAATACCTTCATTTGGAAAAACAAACTAGTTTCAACTACCTGTCCTATACGTGTGTGTGTGTGCGACTGTGTGAAAGACTTTAATGGGTGTTTTTATTGTTGTGTAATTTTACTTTGATCTATGTAAACACTTTTTTTTTTATTTTAATATGCATGAATTGGAAAAATGCATGTAAAGCACTTTGTGTTGCCTTTGGCATAAAAAGCGTTTTATAAATAAAGTTTGATTTGATTTGAAAGAGGTGACAGAGTGGAGTAATTGTCACATACTCCTGGAGAAGTTCCCACTTCCGTAAGACCAAGAAAAAATTTGTTTTGGTCCAGTCAATTCATACTTCACGAGAGGCTTTGTCCGGGGCGGTAATTACTGGCCCTATCTTTATGTGCAATAAAAAGTTGACCTTACAGTTTGTTTAAAATTTAACGTGAAACTTCGTCCGTGGCAGGGCGGAGTCGTGCATGTGGCGTTGTCCGTGTCTTTAAATGTCAATTGTGGCATATAAATTTTCGTACTTTCTCAGCTACCATATCAGCTGTTCATTAAATTAGTCTCATACAGAGACTAGTGGGGGGGAGAAAGGTGGAAGAGCACAGCAGGAGTGTGGCAGGACAGAGCAGCAGAGCCCTGAGCTCTTCAAAATCAGAATCAGATGTACTTTATTAATTTTAGACTGGGAAATTTCAGTGTTACAGCAACATTAAATAATGACAGAGAGAGAAAAAAAATAGTAAAATTATACTGTAAGATGCAAAATTACTAAATACAGGGCATACTTAACAGATACCCAGATCAAAAATAGATAAGAGAAATAATATTACAATATACGGCTTTATTACATGTTTGTCTTAAATAACATGCCTTTGCCTCAAATAAATAATCTATTTATTCAAGTTTCAATAAATCCTGAAGATACGCTGGACACCTATGAAGTCTTGGGTCACTTACCTGAACTGTGGGAAAGCGAGGGCCGGGTTCTGCTGAGGCTAGGTGCCCTTCGAAGACGGGAAACATTTTTGGGATTAGGGGGAACTGTTGGAGGGCTTGGGTGATGGGGTGGAGTGAAGCACTTGATTGGACTTTGGGGTCCTAGTGGACTGGTGGGACTGATGGGGGACTCATCACAGAGAGGATCTGCTTTGCTGAATGTCAACATGCTGCCGTTTAGATGCAGATCTACAACAGAGAATATCAACTATTTAAACCCATCTGCAAATATTATAAGCAGATGTCAAACTTTGCAAAATAATCAGAATAGCAGCAGTTTTAAGGAATAAAGAAGATTTTCTGATTTAAGCTTCTAAAACTTTCTCTTGCCTTTGATAATTAATTCTCTGTTCTCCTCTGTAGATGAGTCAGACAGCATCTGTCTGACACGGTGGCGAATTTTGTCTCTTGTTTGGTCTTGACTTAAATGATCCTCTAGTTGATTCAGATGCTGCAGCTGTGTTTTATGCCGGCCCAACCTCACATTCTTCACCCTCTCCTGCACATGTATTAGTGGAGAACACACCAGCTGAGACTTTGGAAACTGGAAACTTTCTATTAAGTACTACGAACCGACAGTGGACAAAGCGTGACTAACTTTAGCCTCATCAGGTCGTGGGCTGTCATCACTGTCTAAGTGACTGTTGTAGATGCCTGCTGAGGGATCAGTTGGAGGCTTGGCTGCCAAATCACCCCGCTCAAGTGTCAAAGCGACTCCTGGATGGTTGGAGGATGTTGGAGTGCCAAACATACCTAAAAAGCAGGAGGATGATATCTGATATAAAGAAAAATAACTGAAGTAACTTAAATCTCTTGAGTGGAAAGGTAGACACCACAGGCTGAATTACTGCATGCAAAAAATAATAGGATACATTTAATTGTCTAAGGAGGCCATATTGTGCTTTTTTCAATTAAATGTAGAGCTTTTCTGTACATGTAAAGGCATTGGAATGTTACATTAGTCAACCAATATGTGGAGATTTGGTCTCTTGAAAGGGGTCCATAAAAAAACAGGAGCTATTAAGACATAATTTCAGACAAAAAAAAATGCTGCAGCAAGGAGGGAAAAAAACAAACAGTTTTTTGAATGGTATTAAAGCATTGAAGTAGACTCCAAAAGAAACTTCTGAACCTGTACAATAAGGATTATATGTGTACTTCAAATCTTAAGTGTTATCTCAATGGGCAAATTGTATTTATATTCAAGGGTCAAACTAGAAAATGGGGACTGTAAAAAAAAGGCAATCAACTGAAAAAAAGGCCATTTGTGCAATCAACAGGGTTCCTACAGATTTTTACAAGTTAAATTTAAGACTTTTTAAGACAACTTGGGACATAATTTAATTCCTATTTCACTGCCACATTGGCAAAAATGAATGACTCCTAGAATTACAGAAAATGCATATGTTTACATCAGCAGTAACTGATTATTAAAATGACCTGGGTTTGTATGTAAAGTGCAATGCTTCACTTAAACTGCTTGAAAAATGTGTATTGGACCTTTCAACAAAAAGTAATTCAAAGTGCTTTTTTATCAATACCAGCCAAGAAATCAGGGAGCGGACAAGCAGCAACTGACTGATAATTTATAGGAATAATGGGCTTGACTGAGCAAATGTTGAAAACTACACTGCGTTTTATTTATAGTCTCAGAAGACTGAGTTCTTTTATTAAAACAAAACAGTCTGAAGTATGTCATAGCTGCTCTCTGTATCACGCTCTTGGAGTTTGGCCATGATGCAACTGCACACAGACCAGCGCGCGCACAGGTGAGCAGACTTCTGCCAGCACCACATACAGTCATTTACCACCTGAAAATCACACACAAAGCTGTTTTTTTCTCTACCAGGAAATTAAACACTCGCTCTCCATCGAGGAGCAACCAGAGTATTTCTCTCACTGCAGTTTTGTTGATAAAGCTGTGCACATCACGGGAACACGCACAGCTAAACAGGCTGAATATCCCATCATTTTCATTTTTAAGTCGTATTACAGCTTAAAATCGATTCTATTCTTTATAGGTTTTGTCAACGTCACCACGTTTTCTGAGTGCGGCAACTGAATAAAAGTTTCATCAGGACATTTAACAAGTATGTAGGATACTACATACATAAATCATGTTTGGACTGGGTGGATGATTAGTTTTATTTGGTTGTCATGGTGATAGGATGAACTATTAAGAAGGAGTTGCCAGTCAGTCACAGGTGGTTTTGTCACAGAGAGGAGGGCTGGGTAGCCGTAATTTTTGTTGATCGCTGAGCCACGTTGAACTTAATACGCTGAATTTATACACTGAGCTTAATGGACCAAAGCGTATGTTAGGATCAAATGCGCTATATTTAATCACAAGTTTAACAAGCTCATTAATGCATCCTGCCCAGTGCGTGAATTCTGTGAAGCCATAAAAAAGATCAATAAAGGGAAATATGCATCAGATCGAAGTGGGTTTTTTTGGGACAAAGACGGCACGTCACACAAATAGACCATACCGGTCCTTTGCCTTACTAGTGACTGTGGAAGTCACTACAAAGTAACTTTTTTTTTGTCCAGAGAGGTTTTTTTCCCGCATTTCAGTCATTGAAGGAAAATTTGTGAGGGATGAAGTTTGGAATTTGCGACGTGACTTCACAGGAAGCTGTCATATGATCTTGAAATGATTTAGTCATTACCACATGTGTCATGTTAACACAGTAATGCTGTAATGGGTAGGTTACAGTTGCAGAGTTCATGAATAAATAATTCAGAAGTACTGATTTTAAGGTTGTTGACATTTATATTCAGGTTATTAAGCCTGTATGTTCTTAAGCCAGCCCTCCCAAGGCTGTAAACCTGGGAGAAAGCTGTATATCTGCGGGGAATAGCTCATGTAATTTCTTTGCTTCTAAATAAACACTTTTGAACTCGGAATTGATCTCAAGCAGTTTTTCTCCATCAACGGACTCGGGGAATCAGGGTGATTCCAACAATTACCAACACCAATAATAATAACAACAACAACAACAACAATAATAATAATAGATTAGTTACTTTGTTATTGGCCAACAAGTTCTGTGCTGTCGAGTGTCCCATGAGACCCCAGATACCTTGAACGAACCTGTCCCTCATCCCAGAAACAAACATGGACATCCAACTGCTTGGTTTTCGTGGTTGTGTTCAAACTCGTCGTTCACCCGAGAGATTAATTCTGTGGTGATATGAACTGCTAAGCCAAACTGGGCTATGTCCTGCGACTCCGTTGTTGGTCTTGTACAACATGTGTTGGGTTATGGTGTTTAATGTCCATGGTACTTCAGGTTCAGGGTTGGGGTACAGCCAAACTTGTGCGGAGATCGACTTTAGTTGATGTTGCTGCTGAACTTTTCACACTGCCAGATGGTGTCTGCGAGGTGCATATACCCGACGGTCCAGACATAAACACAGAGGTAGTTTGCTGTTTCACTTTTAAGGCGGCGATATGCTTCACTGATTGCTTATGTAACTCCAAACCCTCAATTCTCATAGTTTCCAGTTTGATGTTCTTCTTGCACTGACCTTTGAATAGGTTCTCAACCGGTGTCAACCAGGCCAAGAATGACCCTTTGTCCAGCCATGTAATATTACATTTACACTTTCTCATTTTACTCACGAAATCCACTTAATTCTTAAGTCACTGTCAGCTAGCTTTCTTTCGCGCAAAAATAAAGGCTTCATGTGTGTTGGGCTAAATGTTCCCCAATCATTTCTTCCTGCATAGTCAGCGATAACTGGTTCCTAATTTCAATATAATGGTCGGGTTGGAATGAGAGACAATTACACCACTTCCGTCACTTTGCAGTTCTGACGTTTCCCCGACACATTTTAACGCAATACAGTGTACAACTTTAGGCCGACATATTTTCAGACCAACCATATAGAATGTAAGGACAAAACTGTCTAATTTTTAAGGTATTTAAGGTATTAAATGCATATTTGCAAATTCAAGACTTTTAAGACTTTTTAAGACCCTGCGGGAACCCTGAAGCAAATAGTGAGTTATGGCCTTAACTAATATGGAGAAGACTAACCTCTTCCAATCACTCCCTCAGACATATCTGTGCCTGGTGAATTTCTACTGCTGCTGTGACTCTGGGATCCTAAAAACAAAGACAAAACAGAATGGTGAATCATGGAATTACCATTAAGAACATACAAAGTTTATGCAATGTTATTGTTTGTCAATGCTCACTGACCTTTGGCAAGCTTCAAAGCTCTGACTGAGTCATGGAGAGCAGGTTTGACCAGAGGAGGGGATGGACCTGTTGTCTCTTCATCAGTTTTGATTGCTCCGTTGGAATAAGAGACTCTCTGACCAACAATACCCACCTCTGGCGACAATTCATTTCTCTGAGATGTTACTAGAAAAAAAGAAATAAATTAGATGCTACTTAAGTTAAAAACTTAGACAAAACCATTGAGTTCCTTTTATCATTTAATACATTGAAGACTGATGAAGTCCATGGACAAGGAAGTCCTCAGTTTTGCTGAAGGTGTTCTCGCAATGTCCGTTTTTTTCACAGAAGACGCAGAATTTCTGGGACTGTTGAGGTAAGGGAGAAATTATTATTTAATAACTGCATAGTGACGTTTTAAATGTCAGTGAAGTTTTCAACGAGTATCTGACAACATTTACTAAGTGACTAATAAATCATAAAATAATAAATAAAGGACTGAAAATGTGTCCCTGACCTGGTTTCGATGCCATTGAAGCTGAAGTTGGCAACTGAGCTCAGACTGGAAAGCCCACTCTCACTGGCTGAGCTGGTAAGTACTGGGTAGGTGTGCAATGGTGAATCTATACCCAGGTCCACCCTCACAGCTGAGTCAGGGCTGTCTGGATCTGGACTGCTATGGCTCACTTTGGCCCTTTTCTTGGCAGCGCTGTTACGCAATGAGCGCAGGGAACTCAGCATCTGTAAGCAACATGTCATATAGCACACACAAATATGAGAAGAAAGCCCACCACCTAACTTTAAGAACTTGGACTAAAAGGGACATTCTTTCTGACCTCCTGCATGTCCAGGGGATCATCCCCCTGAAGATCTTGCCAGGCACTGATATCATCTGGGTCCTGATTAGTTTTTTTTTCTACATGATGGTTCTGAGGAGTGTCTGAGGCATTAGATCTCTGGCCATTGTGTGAATGCACCTGTTCTGCAGGAGGGGCCTCTAGTGAGCTAGAGAAGGTTGCTCTGGTGTTGCTCAGAGCCTGCCGGAACGACGAGGTGGAAGAGGAACTAACAAGGGAGGCACGAAGAGGCCTGGGAGAGCGCCTGATAGAGACTTCTCCTAGCAAAAGAAAAAGAAGACAACAGCCAATTCAAAGCAAAGACACTTGTTTTCATTCCACAGACAAACCAGTCACAAATGGACTTTTTTTTTAATGCCAGCTTACTTTTTGCTGTGTCTCCTGTCTCTCTCCAGGGGCTGGATTCTCGCTGATGAGAATTCTCTCTCTTGTTGGGCCAGGTGTTGGACATAGAGAGAGAGGAGTCTGCATGGCGGCGTGACAGTGTTGGAGTAAACATACCCACTGGTGGTATAGCTAGTGGGTAGGAGGGCAGAAGGAAGGAGCCGGGTGTGGCAGGGTTCGAAGGGAGGGAAAAAGTTCGTTCAACACTGGGGTTCCTTGAGAGCATAGGTCCTTTAGGTGCCACTGTAAGACAATGTATTTACGCATCAAAGACAGAAATAACAGAAAATATGATGCTAGCATGTTAATTCTGATTCATTTGAGTTTTGAGTCATTTGAGTTCTGATTTTAATTGTTTATTGTTTACTCTGCACTAATAAGACCTTCTAAAAAATACTTCCAGAACAAGTAGAATCTGACTGATGGCTGGGCAGCTTCTGTCAATTCAGTTACACTAGTCTGCACACCACAGTTTTACTTAAGAGGCACCATACATAAAATTAGAGCAAGTCTACCATTTCCTGTTCAGTCTATAAACATTAGAGTGCCAGACAAACCAGGCACGAAAGATCTACCTGATGCTATGATAAATACAACTTGTCTTATTGATATATCTATTAAATTTGTTGGATATTTACAGACACAAAACATACTCTTAGTAATGTCTAAATAGACACTCGTATAGATAAGGGTTGCTGTTTCTACATCCACTTGTAAAATGAGGTTGTAGTTAACTTTTCAACTTGTCTTTAAATGAAACTGAGGAACTACTGATGCTCAACTCAACAAAACCTTTTGGTTAATTCTTTCTTCATCTATTTAGACAAATATGTTTAAAAATAACTTCTCAGATAATGGCTTCTTACCAGCATCTGGGTCAGAAAGGTTAGTGGTTTTAAAGATATCGGCATCTAAGTTGAGGCTTCCACTTCTTCTGAGATGAGCAGGAGACTCTCGTCTTCTGGAGGTCTGGGGCTTCTGTGGCTCTGCAGAACCTAGATAGAAAGAGCAATTATCTTTGTTTTTTTAAATCACTTTCACTCTAAAAAAAAAAAAAAAAAAAAGACTGCAGGGGTGACTCACTAAACTTATTCATTTAACATGAGTAATAGTGGGCTCTAATTTCTCTCAGACAGAGAATGCCTCTCTGCTTGAGGAGGAGTCAAGTTCTATTATGAGCCTCCATCTTTCAAACAGCTCTCCAATACCATTGTATCCCATTTTTATCTTTATGTATTTCATCTTATGTTATCACCACACATTTCAAATTGTTCAACTGTATTGCTGTACTTATTCAATGATAGTGTGCAAACTTTACTTAATACATGATTATAATGTCTGAAGAAGCACTTTTAGCTAAACAACCTTTAAGCTGACAAAAACAGAGCTTAATTTAAACATTTTAGATATCTGAGATTTCTTTCTTAACTGGATGAATATCACTGAAAAACTGCAGTGGAAAGTAAGTAGCTTTCAAATCCAGTCTCGCCTGTGTGCACAGATGACTGCATGCTGCAGTCACATAAGAGTGGAAAGTTTTAGCCAACCATACAATTGATTTTTTTTAGGGTCTGGTGCATAACACTGCATTTAACCCTTGTGTGCCCCTCGGTAGATTTGTTGCAATTTCAATATAAAATACCTAACAACTTTGCCTGTGTTAATGGTAGTGGGACAAAATTTTGCAAGGATTTCAGTTTTGTTTATTTTTAACTGAAGATTTTTGTACCAAAAGTAAAAGGTATTGCATTTTCTGAGAAGGTGCACAAGGGTTAAACTTTTGATACATCTCTTATACTGGTACTCTTGAAACGTATTGGGAGTCTAATCCCTGTCTAAACACTCAGAGTCAAAGACCAAATGACCAAGGAAATAAAATTCAACAGGCAATGCACCGATATTAGAAAAACATAACATTTAAGCAAGAATAAATGTAAAATTTAAGCAAGAATAATCTATTATTAAAAACAACTGCAAATTCTGGGCATTTCCTTTCAGCACTGAGCACCTTCTCACTGCTGCTCATTTCATGCTGAAGGGTAGTCAGATTAGCAAGCAAATAATCTTAAAACTGATCAAATTGACAACATGCAGTAGCAGCTTTATCTCAACTGAAGAATTTCTTGCCACTGGTATTCATTTTCGTGTTGCAGCATGAGTCTCTTGCCGACGTGCACTGCTTTCGGGACATGACAAGAGCGTCATGTGTGAATTACCCCTGGTGGTTTTAAGTGAAATTCTGGGACAATTATCTGATGAGGCAGAAACTAATAACATATACATTTAACTTGACACAAGTTTGAACTACTGCAGTCACATTGGTAATGTGGGTGAGGTAATTAGCCATGTGACCAGCTGTGCAGAGGAATCCAACAGGTCACAACACTAAATAAATTAATAGCCCAACTGCAGCACTGTGTGTTTTCTTTCTCAGAATCTGGAGCAAAAACACAGAAATGTTTGAACTGTACCTAAAGCTACTCCTCTCTATCCGACAATAAATATGCTTCATGTTTTCCATCCACCATAGTTTAATTTTCACATAATGCTCCATGCTCATAAGCATGATATGATATTAACATAAATTTTTCCTTGATTTAATAACAACTACACTGTTACTGTAGTACAACTTAACCCTTAAAGTATAATACCAACTCCTCTTTTACATGTACAAAATATTTCTGCTGCATCAATCAACCACCAATGAGCAAAATATGTTTCACACAACCAGAGAACCTTTGGCACATTAATATAAACTGTTATCCTCACATGATTTGTTGTGAGTACACTATGCCTCTATAAGGACTGTTACATTACAGTGCATTTTATGTACTGTCCAATCATGTGCAAACCTCAAATATCCACATGTATGTGCCTCTCTTCACTTCCAAAAGCATTTCTGAGTTAATATTAAGAAACATTAAGAGACTAGTGACCGCTGTGTTATTGATTGAAGGGCATCACTTTAATAGTCTAATTAAGCCTTTAATGTTGTATATCTTTGTATATCTAATTAATGAATATCTCAGGGAACAATCATTTCATTTTCTGAATGCAGTGTTTTTGACAATGAATAAGAGCAGCAATACCAGATAAATTTTTAAGAGTCTAAAGGGAGTGTTTTTATATAGTCCCATATGTACCTTTGTTACAAACAGACAACAAGCATTTAGAAAACTTTACAGTTAGTGAATGGTATGGTGGTATGGTTTTCTCTGGCGTGATACAAGACTAGTATGCTACTCATCTGGCAAGCAGCTCGTATCTGTGCTCGTCTCAAAGCTTTTAGTGGCATGTGGAACAGTGACTCCTTTGACTCAGTGTGCTAATCCAACTTAAAGCTGATCTAAATTGAGCTGAAGTTGAACATGACAACCAGTCAACTGTACTAGACCCATCAAAGGTACTGATAAAAGTCCTGAAACTTACTGAAACTGGGTATGTAGGTATCATGCTTCCTGGAGAGAGGCATGAGATCCTCACTTGTCTCCTATAAAAGAGCAGAAAGATATTTATTTTAGCAGTAGCAACAACCACAGGTCAAGTTCAAGTAACTCGCTTAAAACAATCATGAAACATAACAAGGGCCGTAGTGTAATTCCATCCAGGAGCCTGAACAAAGGAATGTAGCGGATATGTAGCTCAGATAAGAGACTACGCTATATGTGGGTATCTCTTTGGATACTTTCAAAGGGCATTTCATCTATAATCCCGTTTAAATTTTATTATCAAAGTAAAACCATTGTCAAAAACTGTAATAGGCAGAAGCAAAGACACAACGATGAGAGATTTTTACATTACTGCATGTCTTTGTCTTTAAGATGAGACAGTATGGCTGGTGTTAGTCTCACTGCCTGTGATCTGATCAACACTCACTTGAGAGTGTGTGTGATTGCAATCAACAGCAGAGAATTAAACAAGCCATGTTTTACAAACATGACCCTGTGAAACTACCAATTATGTTTCACAGCCCCTTCAATAAGTGTGCTCTGTGTTAATGGGGTTGCTGGGAAACAAACCGTTGTCAACAGAAGGTCTCTGAACTGAAACCAGTTCCCGAAACAATATGTGATAGATTAATATCTAATAAAGCTAAACAACATATTAGGACACAGACATTATGAATAAGACTGGTAGCAGTTTTATTATTTGTTAGCTCACAAATATATTTCAACCAATGTGTGCAATTGTTAAAAAGCTTTTTTCCAAAGCAGGTCCTGCTCATTTTTGCAGCAACAGTGACTGTGCATGAAAATGAGTCATCTAATGTATTTTCTCCAGGTAAAGTCAGTGATTTTGACTATATTTATTCCTTTTTATTTATCCCAAGGTTTATTAAAAAAAGAAAAAACAAGGATGGGGGTCACATATTTAATGGCAAAGCCCTACTGTAACTCTGAAATAAATCATTTCCAAAAAGAGTTAAATATGTTTGCATACACTGTTGTGACTCATAGCCGCTAACACAAGATAAACAAAAAGATACAACTCTCCCTCTCTAGCACTATCCACACTGCATCATGAGAAATTGATGCTATATTTAGTTTGTTTTTTTGCCTCAAACCGTCTCTAGAGAAAGTGCACCTGAATTTCCTCAGTCCTCTGGAATGTTGCTTTAGGTGTAACTAACCTTATTAAAACACTAAAAAGACACATTTCTGACAACAGAAACAACATGAACCCACTATACTTATTCCACTGAATTAATCTTTTTAAAAATCATTTTTCTCTGAACTACACGAGACTGAAAAGAGGCAGAAAAAGAAAGCACAATCATTCCTATCATGCTCTTTGCCTCTGAAATCCTCAGTAATCTCTAAGTACTAATCAAAAGCATTCAGATGCTCCTAAAACCATATGCATAAGCAGCAAACAAATAACTGGTTAGTACTATTTGCTTGTACTAAGCCCATCCAACAAAAAAGCAAGCGCAGCCATTGCAAACGTATTTATGTAATCACTAAAAACCAAATAGGACAAAAATGAATGATTATTTGGATAAATTATGTTTGATGTTTTTTGTTTCTTTTCTTTTCTTTTGCCAAACTTATCTAAATGACTTATAAATATTTTAGGTAGATTAGTGGGAATTTTGCAAGTCAGGCCTTACCTGTTCAGAACATTTTCCATTTGGTGTGTTGTACTGCTGTTGCTCATTCTCAGTGGTTGAGAAGCTCGACATCTCCCAGGGTAGTTTGTTCTTCCCTTTGCCTGCGCTGACAATCCTCCTTTGAAGTGGAAGGTCTTCAGTGAGGGATCCTAAACTGCCATAGCCATATAATCTGTCACAATCTGGCTCAATTCTGTAGCTCCTGGCACTGCTTACCCGGCCTCCGTTCATAACCCAATCAAGATCAGCCCCAGAACCATACTGTCCCAAGCACCACTGTCCAGGTTTGGGTACCACCAAACCGTACTCCACTACCCCCTCTGAGGTCACTTTTGGAAGAATGTGTCTGGCTCGTCTTGCCTGCACAGCTGCCATTAGACCCTCTGCGTTCTCATTCAGCTCAAGCATGTCCACAGCTTTCATTAGAGGCTGCTTTTTCCCGGTGTCAAGGCAATAGTCAAAAACAACAAACAACTCAAGAGCAGCATGCCGGACCCTCCTTTTGCTGTCTGCTAAGTATGGTGCAACTTCAAAACAAAGCTTGGGGATGTTGAAATATTTCCTTGGATGAGTGAGCATAGCTGCCATAATTATGTTAAGCACATCTTCACGAACTCTAGAATTCTTGTGTTTCAAGTTGCCAATTACAAGATCTAATACTTGCTGTGGTACAACAGTTTTCATCAGCTGCTGAAACACATTAAGATATTCATTCCTGGTGACAGTGCGAGTGTCTCCTAAAGCTTTGAGAGCCACAAAAACTATACGTTTGAAATATTTCTCAACATCTTTGTCCAGCTTCTGAATGAGTACGTTTAAAACTTGTAAGGTACCGTAGAGCACTTTGAAATTACTGTCATCTAGAAGTCGAGGTAGAAAATTTATGAACTCCTCAATACTTCCAGATGGGATTGATTTAATTTCCACTTCTGAAAGGATTTGTTTGAGCTCTTCCACCCCACTTGTGCGATTCTGGTAATTCCTTAGGTCCAGAAGCTGCTCAAGTAACTCTTGGGAGATCAAACCAGGTATCATTATTAGTGGTCTTGTTGTATGGTCAAATTTGAAAATTCAAAGGTGACAACATTATCCTATGAGGACAAAAATGTTCCTCCTTTTTGCTTTGTTCTTTCATCCTGAGCAGCTGATGAAGAAAATTGTAGTCCTGAATGTCAAGCTGTGAATGCAAAACATAGAAAATAAACCATTTGTAAACAGGATTGACTTAAGAAGTGCAAAATATGACCAAACATGACAACATCAAAAACACTTAAAAATGTCGGAAAACAGAATAACAAAACAGAATTAATAATACAAAAATATATATATATTAATAATAATTTTAACAAAGCATATAGTTATTTTCATTTCTTTTTGTTGTATTCTTCTCGGGGAAGAATACAACATACAAGCCTAATACAACGCGCTTTATATGCCTTTTTTTTTTTTTTTTTGTTATGTTTCCTAAAATATTTTCGGGTTTCATAATACGTTTCTGGTTTTCCAAATGCCATATAGTTTTAAAAGTATTTTTATTGCTTGCACCCCGTGTCAACAATCTGATAGGAATGTCCTTACAAGTGACAATTATCCGTTGTGCGGGAAAGCGGATATTACCACTCATTCACATCATGTCAGATTACCATGATACGGGTTGTTAGGGTTTGTGATGAACACAACCACTTGTGGCTGTCGGGCACAGTGATAACAAGCAATAATGCGTTACAATTTTCATTACCATATGGAAGACTCTTAAGTATCTCTTTAGTCTTTTTTAGATTTAAGTGAAGTAATACAGTCAATGTGCCTACAGTCCATCTTTGATTTCACGATACCGTTAAGCAGCCCAATTAAAGCGTAGCTACATTGCTAACTGTAACGCCGCTAAAACTGTGCTAAGCTAACTCGCTACTCCGCTAGATTTAACCGTGTTAGGTGCTGAGTGTCTGGGCTAACAAAGTTAGAAAGAAAACAGACCTTGCATATTCCCTGGTCCTCTTCGGCGACCGTGGGCGAAACTATCTGCTGTTACGTCGTTCAAATGTCCATGTCATGCTGCAGCAACTACTGTTCTGTCTACAAGTGCAGACATTTCTTCTTTTAGCTGTCGTCTGAAGTGTTCGATGTTTAGAGGCTATAGAGGTATTTACCCCGAAAGGAGCTCATACACACACCGAGGCAGCAAAATGGCGAATACATGTCTCAAACTGAGTGCTTCCATGGTGACGCGAGTTCCAGGCTCCTACAGGCGGCATCACATCATCATCTTTACTGAGCTGCATGAATAATGAGCGGAGCAAACTTGACACCAAACATAAGACTTCTTATATAACTTAATTTATTTATAAATATAATTTTCTTTTCAACTTACCACTGAAAACACGCGCAAAACATAGACAAAGACATATTTACACAAGTTAATTATGTTATTATCATGTTAGTGTAACCCAAAAAAATAAAAATAAATAAATATATATATATATATATATATATATATATATTTTACAGATTGGCACTTAAAGCTTTCACGATGATATGACCAAAAGTTTCCTACCCAGACAACCCAGACAGACAACAGACTACACACAGTCAATTTCTGATGTCATAGATCTGCCAAGAGTCCTGCCATACTGGTTTACACTGTCAGGCCCATTTGTGATAGTATAGCAGTAGCAACACCATATCAACAGTCAGGGACCCATCTCTGTACCCCAAGATGCTGATTGCCCCTGGAGTTTATCAAAGACAACCTCCAGAATTTGGGAGTGGAGAAGATGGAATGATCTGCCTGCAATCTTATCATCAATTCTATTGAACACTTATGGGATCAACTTTGACATATTGTTCATCCCAGAGTGACCAACACAACTGCAATGGCTGATTTGTGACAAATGGTGGTTGAAAAATAGAATAACAAAAGGAGTAGGTGTCAGGATGTGTATGGTTTTTCCCACATGCTAAATGAACACTGTTAAATTGCCAATATGTTTTTCCAGATTTCAATCATCCAATCTAATAAACAACACAAGTCAATTGCAGAATAAGCCTTTTGGAATTAGATTTGTCTAATTTTTAATGGGCGCAGCTCAACTCTGCTGTACTTTCCAAATGTATTCTTCTTACAAATGTGGCACCATTTAATAAT
>JBAMHW010000022.1:9472301-9513643 GCA_037177495.1 Rhadinocentrus ornatus
TAAACTAATGTTACAGACTAACATTAGTTTTTTATCTTCCTTGTGAACATGGTCGAAAACATCTTCTTATTTTGAAAGCACCGGAAGTGGGTGTTCCGTCCTGATAGGTCGTTATTATTGGAGCTCGTCTTTAGCTTCATGGCTAGGTTGGTTGGCTGTCGGTTGTTTTCGTTGTAGCTGCCCGGGGTTCCCACTTGTCGCAACTGAACTCCGTCACTGCACAATTGGACATAACAGTGGTACACCAGCCGGACCACAAATTACAGGTTTTGTTTCCTTTACTGGACGATATATATTGTTATCTGAAAGCTAGCTATAACGTCACGTTCTGTATCTGTCAGCCATGTTACTGTATATCAATCAATGATGCAGCCAACACAGGAAACGTGTTTATTTTAGAAGCTGACTTGTTGTACACTGAAGCAAAAAAATATTTATACTTCCCATATTTTAGCTAAGGTTAACAATTGATAGAACGATGCTGACATGGTCTTTGGATTGGATGAATCCGTGCAAATATAAGCGAAGCTTCCGGAGGAGGGAGATGCGGGGGGCTTCACTGTGTTGGCTAGCGTACTAGCTGTCTGCTCATTTACAGCTTAGCGGTAGCTAGCTAGTTTTGATCCAATCCGATCGAAAATGAAGTCAAGCCAAAGTTATTCTGACTCTGCCATGAAGCTTATGCGCACAATTTGCTCAATTAATCATATGACTTTAGTTGTATCTCACAGTTTGCGTACTTTCATTGCTAATACCTTGACTTTAAACAGCATTAGCATTGGATTTAAAGATTAATGCTTCTTTGCCTTGCCCTGAAGGAGACTGCTAAGATACTGTATTGCATCAAACCACCCCTGAATGCTTCATGCTTCCCAGACACGTTATCATACTGTAGTAATAGGTTTATAGTGCACTGTTCAACAGTATGTTTAGTTAATTCATAACGTTTGTTGTTACAGGCTTTACAGTATATTGATCAAATCTCAGTAATGAAGAAAATTTACCAGATTCTAACCATTAAAAAAATTGTACACTCTACTGTTGTGTGGTTTTACTGTTCCCAGATGGACCAGCAGGACCAGTCCTATATCTTTGCAAGTCTAACACGGCCTCACTCAGAGCAACTGCTGCAAGGCCTCCAGCTCTTGCGGCAGGATCATGAACTATGTGACATTGTCCTGTGTGTGGGTGATGTCAAGATCCATGCCCACAAAGTAGTGTTGGCCAGCATCAGTCCTTACTTCAAGGCCATGTTTACAGGTAACCTTTCAGAGAAGGAGACCTCTGAGGTGGATTTCCAGTGCATTAATGAGACTGCCTTGCAGGTATGCTCAGAGCCAGCAGACACAATATTTGCTGGTTAATTGCTGTTTACTGACTGTTACTCTTTCTTCCAGGCTATTGTGGAATATGCTTACACTGGCACAGTATTTATCTCCCAGGAAACAGTGGAATCTCTACTACCGGCTGCCAATTTACTCCAGGTTAAGCTTGTACTTAAGGAGTGCTGCAGCTTCTTAGAAAGCCAGCTTGATGCTGGAAACTGTATAGGCATCTCCCGCTTTGCAGAGACATATGGCTGTCATGACCTGTGCCTAGCTGCAACAAAGTTTATCTGTGAAAACTTTGAAGAGGTTTGTCAGACAGAAGAGTTTTTTGAACTGACAAGAGCTGAGTTGGATGAAATTGTGTCCAATGACTGCCTCAAGGTAATCACAGAGGAGACTGTATTTTACGCCCTGGAATCGTGGATTAAATATGACGTTACTGAGAGACAGCAGCATCTTGCTCAGTTGCTGCACTGTGTTCGCCTTCCACTTCTCAGCGTTAAATTCCTGACTCGCTTATATGAAGCCAACCACCTTATACGAGACGACCATGCATGCAAGCACCTCCTCAATGAAGCCCTCAAATATCATTTTATGCCTGAACACCGGCTGTCCTATCAGACTGTGTTGTCGGCACGACCCAGATGTGCCCCAAAAGTGTTGCTTGCAGTTGGAGGCAAGGCTGGTCTGTTTGCCACATTGGAAAGGTAATGATGATAACGTCAATGTGTAAAAAGTATTTTTCGTTCTTTTTTTTTTTTGTTATTTAAAGTTTTATTGTCTCCTTCCTTCTTTCAGCATGGAAATGTATTTCCCTCAGACAGATTCATGGATAGGACTGGCTCCTCTTAGTGTTCCCCGATATGAGTTTGGAGTGGCAGTGCTTAACCACAAGGTATATGTGGTGGGAGGCATCGCTACACACATGAGACAAGGCATCAGCTATCGGAGACACGAGAGCACAGTTGAGAGCTGGGACCCCGAAAGCAACACATGGACCTCAGTGGAGCGTATGGCTGAGTGTCGCAGCACGCTTGGAGTGGTGGTCCTGACTGGAGAACTGTACGCCCTGGGAGGCTACGATGGCCAATATTACCTTCAGTCTGTGGAGAAATATGTCCCCAAGCTTAAGGAATGGCAACCTGTGGCCCCCATGACAAAGTCACGCAGTTGCTTTGCTACTGCTGTGTTGGACGGCATGATCTATGCTATTGGAGGCTATGGCCCAGCACACATGAATAGGTGATGCCGCCGAGTGATTTATAATCATTACAGTTTTTATTTAATTAGGTGTGTTTTACCATCAAGTGGGTTAAAAATGTATTTACACAGATTGTATTTACCCTTTTGAATAATGTACAAATTTAACAGTCTAATCAGGCTACACGCACATGCTTATGCAAATAGTCAATAAATGCTTATCTTGCATACTTTAGACAGTTAGCTGAATATTTTATCTTGTATGTATGTAATGGTCTGCTGGCTGCTGTTTAATGTTTTCCTGTGGATAACATGGCATTGCAGCATTACTTCTGTGGCTGTTCATTTACTTTTTTAAAGCATGACCATGATCAAATCTAATTTGTTTACACCTGTAATCAGAAGATTGAAAAAAGCCACATAAGATTTAAACTGCATTTGTTTTCTGTGTTTCTTCAGATTACAGGTGGCAGAAGTAACATAGGGTTGTCGCCTGGCCTTTCATTTTGTTACGGGATTCTGGCTTTTTATTTTATTTATCTGGGCTTTCTCTCATCTTGTTAGATATTTAATAGAACTAGCAATCAAGTGAAGGATTAAGTGTTGCTGAGAAAATGGCCAAGGGCTTGCTAATGAGTGAAGAGGAGTCATAACAGAAATGGTTGTTTCACTAAGATGGGACCTGCCCTTGCGTTGCTGTGGATCACCAGAGAGCTGCATCCCTGTTTCTTGTTTCCTTGACACCCAAAACCTCTCAGGAGCATGTGCTTGGACAGAGAATCTTGGGGCCTTTTTTTTCTTCTTTCCCCTGGGGCTTGTGTGTTCTAGGTTGCACTGCAAAACAGTCCCATATTGCCAATCTTCCAGAGGTTTTATGTGACTTTGGGCAGACTCCAGACTGCCTCATCATCAGTGCACTCTACCTTTTTCTTTTTTCTTTATTTGTTATTTTTGTCTTCAAAAATGATCTTTTTTGTCTTGAAATTATCATGATATGAACTGGTTCAGGTCATATCACACTGCCATAAAAATGTCTGGATAAGGACCTGATACCATATTTCTTTGGATAACATGTTTATCATGGCGATCACAAACTATGAGATCAGGGCCCTGTTTCAGAAAGTGGGTTTAATGAAAACTCTGAGTTAGTTGACTTCGAGTTAAAGGAAACTGGGTTTTCAGTTTCACAAAACGAGTTCAGTGTAACTCTGAGTCAGTTACTGTGGCAACAGACTCAGCGAAGCTAACCTGCTCGCTGGCAGGTTTTCTTCAACTAACCCTGAGTACTCGAAGATATTTACGTCGGGAAAGGGAGATCAGACCCCGCTTGGATGTTTTATCTTTCCCTCGTGATTGGGCGTTACCCTTATTCTGCACAAGCAATCATGCATCTGAACAATATTCTCCGCTCTCATGTTTTTCATGGCACATCGTGGACATGTTCCCAGTTCGGAGCAAGTTCTTTGTGTTGCACTTTTTTTTTTTTTTTATGTCAACGGGAGTTTTCTTTATAACATCGGGGACGCTGGGCATAAAAAAGAGCAACTCTTCCTTAAGTAACTGTCACTGTAGGATGTGATCAAACTGTCAACGAGAACAATCTGTCTACAATTAGGGACATTCTAGTAGGGTTTCAGTGCATAAACAAGTACAAAACACCAAAAAAAAAAAAAAAAAAGCTGTGAAAATAACAAATGAGAAATTTTAATGCTATCCTAAAGCATTGTCCAGAGGAGCTCTAGATTTGTCATGAAATGAGCAAACTCTTGTTTTGTTATTATAAAATTAGACTTTTCCGTTGCTTTTCTTTGCTGATTGCACTGCATCTGTTTTACAGTGTGGAGCGGTATGACCCTAGCAAGGATGCATGGGAAATGGTAGCCCCCATGGCAGACAAGAGGATCAACTTTGGAGTAGGCGTCATGCTCGGCTTCATATTTGTGGTGGGAGGACACAACGGAGTGTCCCACTTGTCCAGCATTGAGCGGTATGATCCGCATCAGAACCAGTGGACAGCCTGCAGGCCAATGAATGAACCACGAACTGGTGAGTTTATATCCAAATTTAAAAATGTGTCAAAGCCTTTGTTTTAATTTATTTTATTGCATTCTGAAAACAGTGAGTTGGTTGCACGGCTGAATATGATCTTATCATTGTTGTTTTGTAGGTGTGGGCTCTGCCATTGTAGACAACTACCTCTACGTGGTCGGGGGCCACTCTGGGTCTTCTTACCTGAACACTGTCCAACGCTACGACCCCATCTCTGACAGCTGGTTGGACTCAAGTGGCATGATGTACTGTCGTTGTAACTTTGGTCTGACTGCTCTTTGACCCATGGCCCAGCCAGCTAGGACCCAAACAACTTAGACACAAATACTTCTTTTTTTTCTTTTGGTTTCTTTTTCCACATTCATCCTCCAGGTGCAGGTGAGCTTAGCTGCACACCTACAAGAACATCTGAAAGCTTGTTGGGTGGATGGATGTGTGGGGTTAGCTGACTGGCTAGAGGAAAACCACAGTCATGACTGAAGAGATGAGTAAGAGCATTATGGTCTTGTGGACAAGAAAGAAAGATATTTGGATGGCTATCGGCATTCTGGACATAACTGCTCCTCTGTTGCTGGGACCCAAAGGACTTTGATCCATGTCCCAGAGGATGTTGGAAAAAACCTGGTTGCTTCAAAATTCTAAATTGGCAGACATTTTTGTTCTCCATATTAAGTTTGAAAGAAAGGTTGTTTTTTTTCTTTCTTTTAATTTCCCTGCTGCAATCAGAATTTTTTAACCATTACAGTTTGCTTGTGTATTTCTTTGAATATATGTTTGTTGACTGTGTAGTGTGTATGTCCGTGTGTGTGTGTGTGTGTGTGCTTGAGAGCTTATGTGCATGTCAGATAGGACTGTTTGTTTTTATGTCTGCGTGCAGAATTGATGTTCTTGCTCAGTGACGCAGAGTTCTGCATTCAAATCAGTGATTCACAAAAAATGAGCAAAGTTGGAGTCTTTATATTTTTGTCAAAGGGCTGCCTTTCTTGTGTAAATAGTTTTAAAGAAATATATAGATATGAATATATCCTCTAGTGCATTGCCTGTAAATGTTTATCTGCACTAGTTCACTAATGGCTTCGCAAATGCGAGTAGTTTGATTCCCAGGGTCACTCTAGACCCCTGAGTGTTTGCCACTTGTCTCTGCTTCATCCTCAGAGCCATTAAAAATAAATCCTGTGCTTCAGTTTTTGTGACATCTCTCTTAGGTTTGATCATGCACTTGCTACTTTTCAGTTCAAATCGCCCTGTTACCTTTTGGTCTGTACACAATACTAACTGGTGCTATATTTAGGATTCAGCTGTTTGTGTTGCCTCACTCTGGTCAACCTCTGCTTAGCCTTTGCTACATAATTTCATTAAATGTTATTTGTTTTTATGTGCATTATAAATGCATAAAATCTAAATAGCCCCTCACCGTGCAATAAAAAAAAATTGTAATAAAGGAAAAGATGGTAGTTGCACAACCACAAATGTTTCTTTTGTTTACCTAAAATGTGGAAGATTTGGGCCTAATTCTTTTCTTTTTTTTTAAATAAAAAAATACTCAGATTTATAGAAACAATACCTGATGCTTGCACATTACGCTAACATGTTTAGATCTTACTTGCAGGCTCAGGTTTGAGGTAATGTCTTGAGGTCCATGTTTTTATGTTAAGTACCAACATTATTCTAATTTTTTTTTCATCTATTACAATCTTAGCAATGCAACATCATTTGTGTGCTGCAATCAAAACACTTATCTGTGTTGCTAATTTATAAGCATTACATTCCCCCAGTTAGTCATATGGACATGGAAGATAAAGCTCCTAAGGCTGTGCAGGCCAACTAAGGCCAAGGTGCAGCTGTAATCAGTCCTGTCTTCACAGAAAAATCTGAGTGCCCCTCTGGGTATGTATGTGTGTGTGTGTGTGTGATTCCATGGTCGCTGAGGGTGTCACTGTGCAGCCTCTGGCTCGCCTCACAACACATCGAGCAATGCACAGCAATAGCAGGGGTCTTGACCAGGAGGAGGCTAAGTGTGGTGTGTTTAGCTGAGTCGTCGTTCAAGTCTTGGTTTGAGTTGCTTTGTGCACTCGTGTTAGCACACATACTAACAAAGCTCTGCATTGCACTTAAACTGTTTTCACACATTGTTATATGTATATATGTTTTTTGATTTAAACTAATGGCATTTAGATGATGCAATAAGATTTATGTTACGTCTATGAATGAACATGTTTTGTGTTTGTCTCTTCAAAAAGCCAAGGGATCTCATATTGCTGTTAATGACACCCCCCCCCCCCCTCCCCCTCTCCACACACACACACACACATAACCACCCGCACCCCCCACCACATGACATGCAGGCTGGACATCTAATAAAACATCAAATGGTACCATTAACCTCACTCAACCTATCAGGCATCATGTATGGTCTTTTTCTTGTTCTCATGTAAGTTCATTTGTATATTGTATTTGTTTATTAATGGCCAAATTAGAGGTTAGCACTTTTAAACCTGTTCAGCTGTTACCACATAAGAAGTCTTGTTAACACTACACAGATGTACCCTTTTACTTTCCTCTAACCTCCGATGTTGGAGAAGCTAAATAACTTTTGCCTTGCAAATTGGTCAGGATAGTCACTGGTGAGATTTAAGGTTTGTTTTCAGTTTGCAACAAAAGTACTTTGAATTCTGGTTTGTTGAAATACACAAGTAACCCAATTTGTGTTTCTGCAAATGTATAATTTCAAAATGACATGATTGTTTTTGTATTGTTTGTCATGTTCTGTAACCCTATTTGTAATATTATTTTGTAATATTTAGTTTGGTAACTTTAGAACAGCACAAGTCACGCTGGCGTAACTAAGTGCTGCTGACATCATTCATCTAGCATCAATATTATGTGTATTCATTTTTATTTTGTTTTTAGTGTTTTAACTACTAAGTCATTGTTTTTTGGAGAAAAACTGACAAATCTGCAAAAAGAATGGATGTTTGAGTTTTTTTTATTAAAGCCTAACTAATGTCATGTTTTGTCACCACTCTCACCCAAGTGCTTGCACAAAGAAAGCAGAGGGATGACTTAACAGCTGGTCTGCAGTGGGCTGTCACTCTTACATTTTGTGTTTGAGAGAAACTCCTGTGAAACTGATGTCAATGTTAGCCAAAATGACCACTCTTCTTTTACATTTTCCATTCTGTCCAAAGTATGGTGATTATCTTGAATTTTATATCCTGTGGACTAATGCTTGAAGTATAAGATAACATGGGTGTAAAAAATAAATTGTAGCTTTTCACACGTTCACATTTGATTGAAGACATTTTACATACATTTTAGTCTGTTTGTGTGGTGCAGTGGTACCCAGTTTGAAATAAATGCCTGCCTTAAAAGGTGCTCTGCTCTTTTGCATGTTTTCTTTTGCCCATGCATATTTACAAAAAAAGGAATCCAGATGTAAAAAAAAATTTATTTGCATTTTAAAGACAATATATGTAGAGAAAAACAGGAATTTATAAACTAATCTTGATCATAGATTAATACTTAACAGGACACATGTATAAGCTTTCCTTGGCAGAGGCACTATGTGATAATCTCTTGATTTAAAATAAAATAACAGATGTGGCGTAAACTATGCTAAAATGCATTATTTTATAGCAATGCTACATGCTTTATGCCATGGAAGCTAAATGGGTCAAACATAAGCTTCTAGTATCAAAAGACAAAACCTCCAGACTGAAACATTCAATGGCAGATTTGAGCTCTGACCTTGTTATTTCTCTCAGACCACAGTGTAAATAGGAGCACCAGTTTAATTTTCTTTATCGAAAGGGCTGATATGCATAAATGTAAAGTGAAACAAACAGATTTTTCTGAAAATACTATATGATGTACTGTGTAAACACCAAACAGCTTTTATACGGGGAAACTGTATATTTATCAACAGCCGAAATATTTTGTAGTGTTTTGTTTAAGGTTTACACGGCAATTAATTCACTTGTATTTTCATCCATGTATATCAACCCAGAACTATTATAGTCCATTATATTCTTGGATTCCAAGCATGCCCAAAACGTTCAATTTGCACAATATGTTTTCAGCAAAAACTGATGAAAATTTCCGTGTCATTCGTCGTTACAGCTGACACTAAAAGCTTTCTCAGGGCAGTACCTAATAGAAAACTTAATAGAAAAAGGAAGCATGGCTATAAAAAATGGTTATTATACCAAATAAATCAACAAGAAAATGATGAATGCCTTCACTCTTGTGCTTGGTGTGACTTCAGCTCATCCTCAACAAGAAACATTCACTTCTCAGCGGCGCGGATGTAGACCAGAGAGGACAGCAACAGGAGCTCCGGTGGCTTGTGCAGCAGGATCAGATTATCACTCCTCAGACCATCATAGTGCATCCAGCATCCATCTAAATGGAAAGCTGCAGAGTAGTGCTGCTCCTCCTTGTTGAAGAGTGTGGCGCCCTCTAGTAAGTATCTAAAGAGAAAAAGGACATTTTCTGTTGCGTTCACAGATTTCTCTGTGTGGCCTAGAGTAGACTCAAAAGTGTAAAGTATTACTTCTTCTACTACTGATTTTATAACAAAGTGTAGAAAGGTAAATCTTTATATGTTGAAAAGCATGACATACTTTATATTACATTTTTAATCTGTTAATTTGTGTCTGTATATAAATCTTTTTATTTGTCATATTGCCTTTTTTTAAAAGCAAGCAAGTCCATCTGTGGATGCGATCTTAATCACATCCACTTTTAATACAAAATATCACTTTTAGCTTAAGTATATAAAATTGAGTATGACAAAGTCATAGTTATATTACAGTACTGTTAGGTCTATGTTATGTTTAGATCTAGGTCATGAACTAGTAGCTTGAGCTACAAGCTACGCTAAGGGGAGTGCGCTCTGTGGTCACAAAGCCTACCCAAAATCAAAATTCAATAACAGCTAAAAGACTATGGAAAAGAATAAGGAGAAATAAAGTGTTTCGATAATTGTTTAGATAAATGAGCAATCTCTAAATTTATACAATTTCTTTTATAAAAGAAATGCCTGTCTTTCAACTTCACTGTGTTTTGTTACTTTACCATTTGTTTCTAATGATGTGTTCAATGTAGCATATATTCTTGTGAAAATGATACGCACTTGTAAATTAGTCAAATATATTTAGATAATTCATTTCCCTTATGGATAAGGGCCAAAGTCACCCTGCTGTTATCTGACTGATAATCTGACAGCCAACTCAGTTTTCCTACCCTTATATGTGTCTTACTTCTCCAGCTTGTACACAAACTGCAGCTGTTATTTTTTACTGTAATGAAAAACTCCAAAACCTTTAAAAGTAGTTCTATAAAAGCATTTTGTGACACTTTATATCCAACTTATCGTTTAAAAGGTTTAAGCTAATTACAGTAAATATACTTTTTAAACCCCTATGACAAGGGTTTAATTAGTTTGTGGAATTATGCTTTTAAAAGAACTAAATATTTATCTACAGAATGAATGACCTGATGTTTAACTAAAGCTGACATTGCTACAACACAAAGAGCAGAGAAAGTGCATATGATTAAACTTTTATTCAAATGTGTTACCTACCACAGCAGTGGGAAGACACTGTGGATGCTTCATACCTGTGCTGACAGAGAGCCAGATGGTATGGGACATAAGACAGATCCTCTGATCGCCACTGCTGCATGTTGAGAATAACAAAGGGTGGAGGGCCGTGGCAAAAAACCCTCTGAGAAAACTCTCTTAAACCGTCACACCTGTTGAGATGAAAGTTGGCCTGTCAGGGAAGTTTTAGCACACTACACTGAAATATAGGAAACAAAACAACGTGCCTCACCCTTGTTCTAAGCAGAGAAGGAGCTTGGGGCAGAAGAACTCGTCCACAGCTGACCGAATTGGGTCTCTGTGAGGAAGCTCATGAGGAGGGCTGAAAAAAAATGTCAGGGTGAAGTTATAAACCAATTATTTGCCCAACTCTGTGATGGGAAAACATAAATTATAGTATTAATAATGGTCATTTAATGCTTAAAAAAATAACAGCTATAGCTTGTGAGCACCTTACCTGATGTTAATGGTGCTTTTGATGAAATCCTGGAAGCGTGATGGGCAGCTCCAGTTGGTGCATAGGCTCTCCTGCATGGTGGACATGAGATTTTCCAGGTTCTCTGTGAAGTTCTCATGCTCATTACCAAACAGGTCAATCTCCAGCGCTGTCTGGTGGATCTCAGAGCGGTATTGTCTTTTAGACATCCTGTTCCAGATCCACAGCATCTTTACTGTCGTGTAATCACACGAGTCCATCAGGTAGAGGAAATGGTCCACAAATTGCTTGCCCAAGAAGACAGCCAGCTCCCTATGAAAGCCCTGGTTGTCCCGCAGAATCACATACAGAATCATAAGGAAGCCATCAATGGTGCAGGTGTTTTTCAGTTGGATTTCCACGTACAGAGGGATGCATGATAAGGCCTTCCGTCCTGCCTTGATGGTAAAGACACCACCCCAAGGGAGCACAGGCCTCCAGAAGGCACGGTCCTCTTCATCATTGTTGTTTATGGAGGCACGAATTTCTTCAAACAGTGTTTTAGATCTACAGAGAAACGGTACATATGAGTTAGCTTTGGTTTAGACATGGGCCGTTTGACACTGGGTGATTCTGGACTTGGACTGAAACATTTTTAAAGACATAAACAGAAGCTATGTGAAACACGTAATCGCGCAGTAGCCTAACTAAACAAACAACGAAGTGACGACCTAAGACAAGCTGTCTTGACATGTCCGCTAGCTTAACATATTAGCATCTGACATCACATTACCTTTCGTGAAAACTGTCAGCATTTGAAAATTGCGAGAGGTCTTCTGTGTCGTTCAAAACACTGAATCTACTCTCCATAGCTCCTTGTATTTCTTCATTTCTTCCGTGGTACTTAACGTTTTATGTATAAACAGGATTTTCTCGCACTTTCTACTTAATACTGTAATCGTAGCTAGTGATGTTACGTCTGACACAAAAGCCCCAAAGCCTGCGTCGAGTAAAGGGGGCGTGTCCAAATGAAGCCTGAAGCGAAGTATTATTTTCATGAACATCACGTGAATAAGGACAAAAAAGGCCCCGTTTTCCCTGATTCACGCAAGTGTCTCGTGTAATTCGGGCTCTTGAAAAAGCCGTGGAAAATGCAAGAAATGCTCTGTATAATTCCAGGTGAAAGTAAGGTGATACAACACATGCAGCACTAACGAAAGCAAAATACATCAGTAGTTTAGGAGTATTTTATATGATACATTTCAATAAGATAAGATATAACTTTAATCTGCTGAAGTAAAAGACAGACAGACAGACAGATAGGTATAGATAAAAATATATTACTTTATTCATATATTTTAATATATGTATAGATTTACAATTCAGTTGCATAATTGTGTTTACCTCTCCACCAATATGTAGTTGACATATTGACAGGTGGACTGACCAGCAGTACAGATGTCAGTACTGCCAAATGAGCCGTTAAATGGGGCTTCGAGTAATGACACTTTTGCGAATGCAATTGGCCAGAAAGACTCAACACATTCATGGGGCTTCATTAAACCATCACTGAGTCGCTGCTCTGCTAGGATCCAAACAATATCTCGTGCATGTTGACCTACATAAACATTGGTGTTGGTTTTGAGGACAATATTTATCTTATAGGTAACCGCACCTCGCACGCCCTCTGTTGACTCTCCACTGAAACGCATCCAGTAAGCCCCGCCCATTACCCCAGTAGAAGAATATTAAGAATACTATTGGTCAACAGATTCCACTAATCTGATAAAATTGTTATTTGATTGGCTGTTACAGTTGACAAGTTGCTGCTAGTACCGCCTCACAAAGTTCAATAGAGAAATTACGTTCAGTACTATTCCTGAAAGTTCTACGGCTATTTTCAGCGGTAACGTAGGTTTCGTGAACGGGCACTTTTATCATCGCGAGACTATTTTGAATAATCTGAACTTTGTGAAACTAGTCTCACTACTTCTTGGCCACCACGCTCCTCTTCTCGTTAGGCACAGAGCGTGTTGTACACACTGTCATTCACTCGGAACAGATTTGCGGACCAAAAATGTCAGCTCAAATCATTAGCGGGAAAGAGGTTTCAGCGTAAGTACAACATTTTGTTTGACACGTGTAAAGATGTTTAAGGATTCTAATTTTCACTATCAGATTTAGGAAATGTATTGGGCTAACTAAGTAGCGAACTTGCAGAGTTAGAGTAACTTAACAGTTCCAGCTTATATAAAATTAGCCTAATTTCACTTGTGTGCACTATTTAAGATTTAAAATAGTTTTAAATGTAAATATTTATATTTCTAAGTATCAGTCTTGGCTGTGGTAAGAGCAAAATACAGTATTATAAGTGGGTTTAAAGTGACTGTACATGATGCTGACCTGGAGAATGGCTGCGATTTTTAATTGTTGATAATCAGGAACAAATCCCAGAGTAGTCTTTCTGCAAAATTTGTGTTTTCTCATCATGTTTGTCAGAGTAACTGCACTGACACTACTTGTCAACATAAGATTTGTAATTTGGCTGTATCTAATTAGGTTTGGCCTCTGAGTTTGCGGTTGTCTTGCAGTATTACGCAAGATGTGTGGTGGTGTTTTATGAGCTTTGTCCTATTCGTCCACTGACCTCAAGTTAAGAGTCTGGTAAAACAGATCAATTGATTCTGAAATGCAAACTATCTGTGCAAAATCAGCTAAATATGACTTAAACCAAGTGCCGATTGCAACTAAAACTTAGGAGATTTTTCAAATATTTTAGATGAAAGGGACACATCTTTCCCCCAGCAACATGCAGGACGCTTCGCTGCATGCGCCTGTCACAAGACATGACAACATGCAGCCTGTTAACTGGCCCTCACAGCACTCATTAGTCAAATTATTTCATGTGGCAAATATAAACTGGACAGCCTCTCAGCAGTAGAAAGATCTGTTGACATTACATCCAAAGCTTGATAAAAGCTGCTAGGCAAGCGCCTGCAGGATGAAATATGGTCCTAGTTGTTTAATGACCAGGAAATAGTTTTATCAGCTGTAACTGACATAAGAGGTTTTGTTATGATGTAATCTGTTGTGATTATTTAGGGCACTTTTAGAACTCAATATCTAGATGAATGAGCAGTAAAAAGAAATATAAATTCTACAAGGTGATGGTTGGAGTTTACTTGAAGAACCGTTGTCTTGGGTACTATTTAAGGTTCAAGTAATGCAAACCTTTCTCACACAATCCTCCCAATATCTTTAGATGTTTTGAAATTGCTCTCATATTTCATCTGCAGTGAGTGGATGAAAACATAAAGCAAAAGTTTTAAGTTGTTTGTGTGTAAATTGTTAAGAAATGCAATCAGGATTTGTTTGTGACAAATAAAATGGGTCTTACAATAGACTGAGATAGTCATGAGCTAAAGTCCAGTTAACCTAGTGCCACTGCTGTCTTTGATTAGTTAATTTGGCTTTAACTAATCTTTGTCTCAGTTTTGGCTTATCATATCACTCCACATAAAGTACTGGAATGTGTCCCAGTCTCATGACTATTAAAAAAAATGCAGATAAAGTAAAGACAGACTAGAGATAACACTGTTCTTCTCTGATTGTTGCATGTTGCAACTAGGTGATTTTCCACATATCTGGAGTGTGGAAAATCATTTCCAGTTTCACAACAAGAAAGCCAGATTTCATGCATTTGGGTAGAAAATAAGTGACTTTTAAGTAAACAATGAATGTTGTTCATCAGCCGCTGTTCTGATATTTAAAAGGCTTTTCTGATTTCTTGTTTTCTCAGGCAGGTGAGGGAGCGTCTAAAGAAGGATGTGGAGCAGATGAAACTCAAGGATCCCTGCTTCAGACCTGGTCTGGTGGTTTTACAGGTAAGCTGAAAATGGCAATCTTTGATGTGAGTAAAAATCTCTTGTGTTTTGTTGTTGTTACATTTTAAGCTGTTTTATTGCTGTTCCCTGGAGAACATTGTCAGGTAAGGGTTTAGACTGTTTTTGTGATATTGGCCTTGTGATTTTGTGTGCTAGGGCATGGATACCGAACATGAAAACATTTTCAACTGAAAGCCCTTGTAGATGGAAACATTTGTTGCATGCTCTTGTGTGTTCGGTGGAGGGCATGTTATATACTGTAAGCATATAAGGTGATAACTTTCTGTTCTTGCAGGTTGGAGACCGTGACGATTCAAATCTGTACATCAGCATGAAACTGAAAGCAGCAGCAGAGGTGAGCAAAACCACTTCAGTCATATTTAACTTTAGATCAATATTTATAATGTGCAAGATATACAGAGGATAAAATATGTACGCTTCTTCTTGTTGTTTAAAGGACTTGTTTTAATGATTTCATTTCCTAATGTTTGTAGATTGGAATAAATGCAACACATATGAGACTTCCCAAGACTGCAACTGAAGAAGAGGTGAGATTTGACTAGAAATATTAGTGCAGCTTCAATACACACAGATGGATGCTGATGTTCTAAGACTTATCATGATTGACAGGTTATTTTAAATGTAATAAGACAGAAAAGTTTGGGATTTAGTTTTATTTACAAACAACAAAAGGTTTAATCAGCAAGCAACAGACTGAAAATGCCACATAGGTAATGATGTCTGTGTGCTGGTAGGTTCTTCACAGTATCAGAGAAGTGAACGAGAACTCTGCTGTCCATGGGCTCATCGTGCAGCTGCCCTTGGACTCAATCCATAAGATCAACACAGAGAAGGTGACAAATGCTGTGGCTCCAGAGAAAGATGTCGATGGGTAAGAATTTGTCTCCTTTTTCTTGTTGTTAAAGTGACTCTATTATGCTCATTTCAGGCTAATTTATTTTAATATCCGAGTCCACAAGGACAGGAATCTATCAAACATTATTTACAAACCCCTTTATTTTATATCGACCCTGGCTGTAGGCTCTCAGATCAGCCACTGCGGGCTGCCTCTGATTGGTCAACTGCGAGGAGTAGTTGTTGGTAGCACAACTGTTTTTGTCATAGAAACACCAGCAGAACTCGTAAACAAGCCAAAGTAATATAAATACTCAGTAAACAATGTCAACACAAGACATGCAGTCGTACACGATCGAACCCGAATCAGACCCCAAAAATGAGAGTGAACAACTCGGCAACCTGCATCCACAAATGCAGCAGGACATATCTGTTTGGTAAATACTCTGCTTACCAGCTATAGTCCAATATAACGTTGTTTGTTTCTCAAACACTAACTATCGAAACAAATGGACAACGTCTTTGGTTTTACTACAGTTCGTGGCTCAGTATGGGAAATGCAGTCCTTGATTGTAGGAACAGACCTTCCTTTCAGCTAAAGCCTGGTCACAAATCCCTCGTGGTAGCTGCCCTTATTCATTCAGCAGTCTTTGGTGAAGTACTGGTCACAAATACAAATGCTAGTGCAACTCTATGGCTTACTCCCAAAAATAAACTCCATCCATTGCTGTCTAACCGTTGTTTTCTTTAAGAATTTGAACAATTGCAACTTTCCCTCACAGCCCAAGAAGCATTTCTTGTGTCACATGTTGACACTGAAAACGCTGCGGTGTCCTCCACGGTGTCTTCCGCCTTACACTAAGCAGTGAAAGTGGGTGTGCCCTTCTTCTGGGGCATCACTGAAATATCAAAGTAAGAAAAAAAAATCTCTAAAGGTATTGCTTTCAGCGCCATAGAAACTGAATGTAGAGACACACTGGAAAACATGCGTTTATGTGATTAAAAAACGGTGCCGCTCACTTGTCTGATGAGTATTCAACACTATTAAACTGTAGAAAGCTCAGAAAAGTTGAAATGGCTTAATAAGGCCCCTTTAAAGGACATCTTAATTCTAACAGACATCTTTAGCTTACACCAATCTGTTAATTCTGGTTTGTTTACAGACTGACCAGCATCAATGCAGGGAAGCTGTCTCGTGGGGATCTGGGCGACTGCTTCATCCCCTGCACGCCAAACGGCTGCATGGAGCTGATCAGACAGACAGGTGAACACTTCAGTGAATAACCTGCTTAACTGTTTCAGAATAGAGGTAGTATTTGCTGTGAAAACAAACGAACATCAAGCACATTAGTTGATATGGCCTGAGTAACAGAATCACTGCTTCTCTGCAGGTGTGTCTGTGGCGGGGAAGAGAGCAGTCGTGATTGGCCGCAGTAAGATTGTCGGTGCGCCGATGCACGATCTGCTGCTATGGAGCCATGCCACCGTCACCACCTGCCATTCTAAAACTGCAGATCTTGCTGGAGAGGTACATCTCAGATAACAATCATAGTCACCATAATTCCCATAAATGTCTTAACACTTAAGTAAGCAGAATATCAACCGGGCCTTTATTAGATTATTTAATACTATGCTCTTTGCAGTATATTAATTTGCATAGAAAATCTAGTTATATTTTTCATCTTTACTAGTTTCTTGTAAAGTTTTGCATCCATTAAAAAATTCTAAATTCTCCTTTGTACCTATGCATCTTTATTCCACATACTCCTCAAAATTTCTCTGACCGTCTTCACCTTTGCATCCCATCCCATAACCTTTAGCCTTTTTGACACTAGCCTGCTCTCCATTCCACACACAAGGCTCCGAACGTACAGACAAGACTTCCGATGTCTCTGGAATCTTTTCCCCTGCTAAGATTTGCAGCACCTTGCCCCCTACATATATTTTAAAAAGCTCCTAAAATCCCATCTATTCATCAAAGCTTACAGTGTACCATAGCCCCGCTTTTGTTTTTTATTAGTTTGCCCTTTGTTTAGCATGTAACAATGACCCTACATAGATTTATTTCAGTCAAGCATGGACATTTTGACGCATCATTAACGTATCAAAAGCCATCTTTTCACTTTTGACATTTTGCTTTTGGATTCAATCCATTTACTTTGTATAGGTTGAAGTTGAAAATGCTCTACAGATCACAGGCGGTCAGATTTATCAGCTGCTATGGTAAAACATTTTTCTGACATTGAGCAAATAATGTTTATGTTGTGTAGAAATAGCCTTTTTTTAAAAAGAAGTTTTAACTGATCATTCCCCACATTGTGTGCATAAAAGCACAATTCTGAAGGTTAGTAAGCAAACAAAGACACCCTAAGAGGAAGCAGGCTCCTCAAAAATTACAAATTATGCAGTGAGTAGAATATGTATCTGCTGCCATCATGTGGCTGTTTCCACACTCACAAAGCATTTACAGAGCGAATTTTTGTTTCTGTCCAGGTGAGTAAAGCTGACATCCTGGTTGTTGGTATCGGAAAAGCAGAGATGGTGAAAGGAGAGTGGATCAAGAAGGGAGCAGTGGTCATTGACTGTGGCATTAATCACATCCCAGGTATTACCACAGTGGTAGCAGTGTGGAATTTTGTGTTGGAGTCAGTCCGTAGAAGTCAGGGATTGTTGTTCTTGCAGATGAGACAAAACCCAGCGGAAAGCGCGTGGTGGGTGATGTCCAGTTCAGCTCAGCCAAGGAGCAAGCTGGCTTCATCACACCTGTGCCTGGTGGAGTGGGACCCATGACGGTTGCAATGCTGATGGCGGTGAGAACAGCCTCACTTTAAGAAACTTGTATTATTTTATTATTAAAGCTAAAAGTTAAAAGACTGAGCATGATCGTGTTGGTTTATGTATTTAGAACACAGTACTGAGTGCCAAGCGTTTTCTGGAAAGCCACCAGCCTGGGAAGTGGAACATTTCTTACACCAAACTCAATCTCCAGAAGCCAGTCCCAAGGTTTGTCTTCTTATCTTGTACTCTACTTAATGTGCTGCTAAAGTCAGTAACTTTCATGAGGAATCACCGACTGTTTGCTGCACGGTAGAAATTCTCCTAGTCGTCGCTGTGTTCTTTGATGTTCTTTATTTTTCCCTCAACAGCGACATAGTGATTTCTCGCTCCTGCGTGCTTAAGCCCATTGACCACTTAGCCACGGAGGTGGGTCTGCTCTCTGATGAGGTGGAGCTCTATGGGAAGACAAAAGCCAAGGTCCAGCTAAACATCATTAAACGGCTGCAGTCCCAGCCAGACGGCAAATACGTGGTGGTCACAGGGTACATGTTGTCACACTTCAGCTACTCTACTGATTATGTGTGCAAAATAAGCAAATAATTGTTCCATAATACCAAACTGTTTGAGAAGAGTTAAAGTCAGAACATACTAGCAGCAAATGGCACAGCTGCCCTTTGTAGTAGTATTTTCTATTATTCCCCCCCACCCACCCACACACACATTGGTGTAAACTGGTCATGTGATGGTTCTCTCAACACACACCATCAAAACTCACACATTTTTAGTGATGTATTTTCTATTCAAGAAATCCCAGCTCCCCCTCTGCTTCTCTGGAGCTTGAATAGTTATTTAATTATTTTTCTTTTCTCATTTTATAGCACTGCTGCTGCAAAACTATTTGTAAAATGAATGAGTAGAGATTCATTGCTGAGGATAAGAAATAGCCTGAGCTGTACAACCCACTTTTATCTTTTCATTAACTTGTTGCCCTTCAGATTAAAAATATTGTGTTTGTAAATAGTGTTTTACTTCACACAGATGTTTAATGGCTAGAAAACATTTTATGCCAAACATTTTTTTGCGTGCAATATTTATATCTTTATATTGTAAATCTAAATGCAAGTATGTGGTTTTATAAATGTCAGTTATATTAATTACCAACTAAATGGTACAACTCAGCCACCTGCTGACGCTAATTGATTCTTGCATTGACCATCAGGCAAGAGACATAATTTTATTTAATTTTCTAAATACATCTATCCATCCGAAGCAGACTCCCAAAACGATGCTTACTATAAGTGTACTTTACATGCAGTAAACTGGTTGTAGCTATTTATTTTTATGCTATAACTTGACTTTGAGCTACTAAGGGACTTAATGAGATTGTCTCTCTGCAGCATTACGCCCACCCCTCTAGGTGAGGGTAAGAGTACCACCACCATTGGCCTGGTCCAAGCCATGGGAGCCCAAATGAAGCTCAATGTGTTTGCTTGCGTCCGTCAACCTTCTCAGGGACCCACATTTGGCATTAAAGGTAAGCTTTGGAGAAATATGCACTCAGAGAGAGATTGCATGTGTAATCGTATTGGTCTGCAGTGTGTATTAATGGTTTTCTCTCTTGTCAACAGGCGGTGCTGCAGGAGGTGGATATTCCCAAGTCATCCCAATGGAAGAGGTACTGTTCTGTTGTAATATGTTTGGAATTGTGAGATTTAAATATGAAAAAGACAACACTGCTTTTATTAAATAAACTTAAAATTTTTTTGTAGTTTAACCTTCATCTTACGGGAGATATTCATGCCATCACAGCAGCGAACAACTTGGTGGCTGCTGCCATTGATGCCCGTATCTTCCATGAAGCCACACAGTCTGACAAGGTGGGTGCTCCTAATTTTGAGTGGTGTATAAAAAACTATATCTGCAAGTTTTTACAAGATCATGGCATTTATTTTTCTTAGGCCCTGTTTAATCGCTTGGTCCCACTTATTGGAGGGCACAGGAAGTTCTCCACAATCCAGATCAACAGACTGAAAGTAAGTGTTCTCATTACACACTTCAGTTTTCATGTAAATCTTTCCTGTGCCAGGAAGGTCTGACAGGTAATTTTCTTGATTTATTAAGAAACTGGGCATAGAAAAGACTGACCCTGCTACTTTCACCGATGAGGAGATCACCCGCTTTGCCCGCTTGGACATTGAACCAAGCTCTGTTACCTGGCAAAGAGGTATGGACATCTGTAATATCTCCCTAACTGGTGTTATGTTCATATGATAAATGCCCATGTGTTTATTTATTAATTTTTAATTAACTTCAGTGTTGGACACAAATGATCGATTCCTAAGGAAGATCACTATTGGCCAGTCACCAACTGAAAAAGGATACACGAGAGAGGTAAACGTTCTATATTAAGAAGCAGCGGCTATGTGTTATATAAATTAAACACATAATCAGTATCAGCACTTGGAATATAACATTGGAGAGTTTCCTTGTAACATAAAGAACACAACTGCCCAGTCATTGATCATAATATGTCTTCCAGGCCCAGTTTGACATTACCGTGGCCAGTGAGATCATGGCGGTACTCGCCCTCACCAGCAGCCTGGAGGACATGCTAAAGCGCCTGGCCCGAATGGTCGTAGCCACCAGCCGCAGTGGACAGCCCATCACCACAGAAGACCTGGTCAGTCTCTTCATCATGTTGGGGTCTTCTGTGTAAGTAGAGTGGAAACACTGTACAGTGATGTTTTTCACCTGCAGGGTGTGAGTGGAGCGCTAGCCGTGCTGATGAAAGACGCCATCAAGCCAAACCTGATGCAGACTTTGGAGGTGGGTGAAACAATGTTCTGCCCTTGTATAGAGACTCTGGTTATGTTGTTGTAAGGGGTTTATCTTTCATTTGAACCCACAGGGAACGCCTGTGTTTGTCCATGCTGGCCCGTTTGCAAACATCGCCCATGGAAACTCATCCATCCTGGCTGATAAAATTGCTTTGAAGCTGGTTGGACCTGAGGGCTTTGTCGGTAAGAGGAACTAGAAAGACGATTAACTCTCAGTGGTTGACTCATATCATACCTTTGTGTTAACTGTACAGGTGATTCCTCAGTAATCCTCAAAGCTTTTATGTATTTTAATTATGTTTATGCCTTGACCTCTGTAAATTGGGTCCAACAGTGACAGAAGCTGGTTTTGGTGCTGACATTGGTATGGAGAAGTTCTTCAATATCAAGTGCCGCTACTCAGGATTACGGCCACATGTGGTGGTGCTGGTGGCCACAGTCCGAGCCCTGAAGATGCACGGAGGAGGACCAACAGTGAGTTATTTCAAGGTTTTTCCCGACTTTCAGATAACAAGCAAAATTCTTATCAGCCACAGTTCTTGATGTTAGTTTTAATGGTTATATTCCCCTTTTCACATACCGAGATGCAAGTGTGGACATTATTTTTACCTTTTCTTTATTTTAAAAAAATGGCTAAGTAGATAATTTCTTTGTTCAGGTCGCTGCTGGAATGCCACTGCCTAAGGAATACATTGAAGAGGTAAATAAGCCAAATGACAATGTTCTTTAATGGACTATACACGTATAGTTAATGTAAAGCTGGCTTCACATCGGCTGCACGGTGTTTGCGGAACAGCACTGGCTCCCATGTTGACAGATTGGAGCATGCATACCAGCTAAGTGGAGCACATCTTATTGCATTCAGAGTCTTGTCATGTTTCCTTTTTTCCACATGTGAAGTAAACATCAGGAAAACGTATCTGTAACGATACACAGCCAAAAGATTTCTTGGCCATCATACTGACCTCAAGAGCAACAATACACCTTTCACTGCAGCTCCCAGTCTGGAGGCAAATTTATTTTCACCAGATGTATATAATTAAAGAGGAAATTTGTGACTCTAAGATTAGGCTACTATAATTAGCGAAGAATAGTTAGTGTGAGATATAGTTATTTCTGTATGTTGGCAAAACATTCAGGCGTGACTTAACACAGCTACAACGCAGCTGGTGTGAAACCGACTTGAGTCATATCTACTGACGTCATTGATCACATGCAAAGCTAAGAGATAAAAGCGTTTCAAATGGTTGAAAGTGTGTGTTTGTGTGTGTGTGCAGAACCTTGAGCTGCTGAGAAATGGCTGCACCAACATGGGGAAACAGATAGAGAATGCAAAGCACTTTGGCGTTCCAGTGGTGGTGGCTGTCAATGCTTTCAAGTAAGAGACAGGAGGCGATTTAAAAAAACAAACAAACAAAAAAAGATGGCTGAAACATTTAGGCTGTCCACATTCATCTCTGAGGTATTGTATGTTAACTTGCTTCAAATAGTGTTTCCTGTTGACCTGTCTTACAGGACAGACACTGAGGCTGAGCTGGACTTGATCTGCAGCATGGCCAAAGAGGCTGGGGCCTTCGATGCAGCACGATGCTGCCATTGGGCTGAGGGAGGAGCAGGTGCTGTGGCCCTTGGTCAGGCTGTACAGCGGGCCAGCGAAGCCCCCAGCAACTTTAAGTTCCTCTATGATTTGGAGGTAGAGGCTTTAACCCCTTACCCATTGCTGTTCTTCACTCCAATATTTTCTTTTTTTTACACTCTTTATATCTCCAATTCTTTTTTAGCTGCCAATTAATGACAAGATCCGAATAATTGCTCAGAAGATCTACGGAGCCGACGATATTGAGCTTCTCCCTGAGGCCCAACGCAAGGTGGAGCTCTACACCAAACAGGTCAGCGTGTCTCAGAGTTGATATTTCTTTCTTCATCAGGTTTATTTATCCGCTCCAGCTTTCAGTGAACAGCGTTTATATAGAAAATCCTTTTTGTCTTCCCCCTCAGGGTTTTGGCAATCTTCCAATCTGCATGGCGAAGACACACTTGTCTCTTTCTCATGAGGCTGACAAGAAGGGCGTGCCCACTGGTTTCACCTTGCCGATCAGAGACATTCGAGCAAGTGCGGGCGCTGGCTTTTTGTACCCGTTAGTTGGCACGGTGAGCTCTTGACACTAAATAAGCAGCTCCTTTTGGTTTTGGTTAAAACTTCTTAGTGTTCTGTACTAACCATAAAAAAACACATTACAGTGCACACACCTGTATTGTCTTCTTTCTCTGTTTTTTTTATGGAGCACTTATTCTTTAGAAATCAAAACAGAGCTTTAACTTTGCGTTTACAGTTGTGTTTTTCAGTCAAGTTGCAAACACGGGACATCATAGTAAAAAAACTTATAAGATTGTAAAAACTAAGTGTGAATATGCTTTGAGAGATAAACAAGACAAGGAAACACTAAATGCAGTCCATTCAACATTTATCACCTAACTTCATATATCAAGTTTAGGAAAGAATCAGTTGCATTATGGTAAAATTGTATTAATATATATCAATCTATATTAATATATTCATTCCACACTGTCATAGTCGGTCATGGTTTATTTTAGATATATTTACAAGATTAATGTTATTTAAATGTTGTCAGGTTGATTTATGCTCCTTGGATGTCATCAGCAAAAGAGTCAGTGAAGGATGATGCATTATATAGATATTTAATCCAAATTTATGTCTATGAACTGCCCTGGAGCAGCTCCCTGACTAATCACATCACAAAGCCTTAATTTAAATTGTTAGTACACCCCTCAAGTTCTTCAATGATATCTACAGATTTGTCTTACTCTGTCAAACAAACAGTCCAAAGATGTATTTTTAGGTATATATATATATATATATATATAAAAAAAGAAAATAGCAAATCCTCATTGGAAAAGTGAAATATTTTTCTTAAATTAATATCATAGCTAAACATTCCAGATTGCTTCATTTGCAACTGTTGCAGATGATTGTATCTGCATAATCTTTTCATTTAACCGCGCTTTTCTCTGTGTTTAGATGCCAACGATCCCCGGCCTCCCCACCCGACCTTGTTTCTATGATATTGACCTGGACCCTGAGACTGAACAGGTCAATGGGCTCTTCTAACCAAAAATCCCCTCCGCTCTATTTGATGGTGAGAAAGGCAATGAAGATACAGCCCATGCATACATCTCATATAGGAATCTGTAACAGATCATGACTTAAGATATTCCCTCCCTGTTTTCTTTTTTTCCCCAGAATTTAGATATTCCTGAAACTTTACAGAACCTTATTGAACTTGGAAAGGGTTATAACTGGAAGTTCTTCAAGCTGCTATAGTTGGTTTCCCTCACAGACGTGTTGATAAGTGATATAACACTAATAGTAAAAACAAATCAAAGAACATTTTGTCAGCCTGAAAGACTTTGCGACAAATCCCTGTAATATTTCTGACTGATCAAACACATTTCCCATCTAAGAACCCCCCACTCACAAACACGACTCCTAGAGTCTACAATTAACTACTTGTGTATATTTTGTGAACTTTGGCATGTGACTTTAAAATGATAAACTGCCATTTTGGATAAATTAACAACAAAATAAGGTGTCTTGACATAAAGTTGCCTTACAAACTTTTCTTGTTTTAGAAATATATTTTTTAATTGATCTAATTGAATTGTTTTTCTAATCTATTGTATTCCCTGTCCTGTGGTCTAATTGTCCCTAACATTGTTTTACATTACTGATAAAATCAACATTACTATAAAGTCAAACTGCTGTCAGGTTTTAAATAATTTGTATCTGCAAAAAATAAACTTTTCAACACTAAGCTACACATCTATGTTGTCTTTTTTCCATCAAAACTCACGGTATTCTTCTTTTTGTCACCCCAGCAACCTTATTCTGCAGTCATTCGCAGAATCTCCTCACACTAGTTTTCAATTAGACCTATATAATTTAGTCATATTCTGACATTGTTTTCTTTATATTTTCTACTGTAATTAGCAACCGTTTTATTTCTGCTCACATTTTGACTATTGCTCGTCTTCAGAAGTTTGCCACCTGTTCATTTTTCTTCACAGGAAAATAATTTGAAAAATCATTGCTAAATGTTTTATTAAATAGGACTGAAAGTGTATGTAATTGCTAAACATTAAAACAAAACAGCACAGATACTATTTTCAATAGGACTTTATCTAAAAATCAAACAGGAATTTTACCAAATACATTTTAAAACAATATAATGAATATATATAAACATAGTACATATAAAATATAATTACACTCAATAAAATAAATAGTATAAAATGATGAGATATTACCTCTGTAAATTTTTCCATTAAATTACGCAATCAGTTGACTGTATTTGGCGCCACCTGGTGGACATTATTTCACATTGCCACACGTCTGTGGCGCATTTGTTGGCTTCATGGTGGTGAGTCGAGGCTAAAAACTGTTGAGGTGAGCAAAATTGACCAATGACCAATAATTACTGTTGTAGATTAAAAAAAAGGGGGGGGGGGGTTTCATTTATTTGTTTATTTAAGAAGAAGAAGGAAAAAAAAAAAAAAAAAAACACTCCCAAACCGACGCAGACTTTTACGATTACATTTTAACCACCGGACATTACATTTTTCTTTGGTCAATTCGCTGTTCGGTTGATTTGTAAAAAAAAAATGTATGCGACAAGTTTGAGATTTTTTCTGGAAATCCGTGTGAATAAACATAAGAAAACCACCAGGGTGAGATGGGAATGGAGCATGAACGAAGATACAAAAAGGAGAGATGCGGACGGACTAAACTGTAACATGTAATGTGTTATGCCAAACGATCATCGACCACAAAGAAATGCACAAATGACTAATATGAGACACCGAACGTGGACAAAAATAATGTAACCCACAAAACAATTTTAGGAAAACATAAAGTGACCAAAAAGGGTCCGAGTGACTTAAAAATTAAACAGCCCGACTGAGACAAGAAATGAGAAAAAAAAATCTATAAAGAAAATGACCCCAAGCTGATTTAAAATTATGCTAAATCTCTCCGTGATAAGCAGATTTATCAAACGCCCCAACCACAAAGAAACGTACAAAGAATTGTGCCACAAAACTGGTCTTTGGTTTATTAACTGCTATTCCGGTAACTATTGTTAAAACCATGTCAGTGGCAAAAGAAATGATCAATCAATCTGCTATAGTGTGAAGCGTTTTCAACCAGGAAACTGCAAACTACTTCAGGGTAATTGAGCTTTGGATGAAACGGAAGCAGCTTTAGTAAAACAACTTGCTAGCAGAGGCATTGCAGGGATCTTTGGATTTTAATTTCTCAAGTACAATATAAATAACATTTCGGTTATAACATGCATGTAAGTGTTCCCTTTCATTCAGATTATCCTAATAGAAATGTATTAACAGACTCTTTCACTGCAAATGTAATTCATAAACTTAATCACAAGTCCAATGTATACCTCACCATGCATTAGAATAAAATGTCAGGTTATGATGTCATGAGTAAAATACTCCTCCCATTAATCCTTAAAATAACTCAAATACTGTAAGTTGAACTTTGCTGTAAAGAGCTTTTGCTAATTAGCAGAATATTTCCATGTGTAGTGTGTGCAATATGTGGACCCAGGTATGCTAAAAATGCTCCCATGCAGACTGAGAGCCCCTTAACAATGATGCAGTGGAAAACTGCAGAGAAATGCCTGTTAAATGAGTAACTCCAGAGCTGCTGCTGCTCATCTTGTGGATGCCTGTGGCATTTGTCTGCCAGGGTGCCTGTTTGCTGCCTGTGACTAGCTCTCAGACTTGGCAAGAGGCAGTGTGCCACATATGAAGAATTGTGGGAAATCCTGTGTCCCCAGACCCCCCCCTGCTGTCTGTAGGAAGCGTCTTTAGTACTCTAAACATGTCGTCTGGAGCTCGTAGGAGACACAGCTGTTGAAACCACAGTGGGAACGAGAGACGCGCGCATCTCATTTGTAGGGCCGGGATTTACATAGTGACACGTTGAGATACGAATGTGTCTCTGTGGGAATGAATTAATCAGCTTTTGAAAAAAAAAATGCACATACACTGAAGATGGTGACTTTAAATGTTTAAAATGTAAATATCTTGCTTATTAATTTACTTATTGATCACTACTGTAAGTCAAAAACATGCTTGTCCTGATTTGACAGGTTTGCAGAAAATGAAACTTTAGAAAAAAAGCAACTCACAAACAGCAACCGAACAAAAAAAATCTGAAAGCACAACTGTTGTTTTTTTAAATTTGATAATAACACTCCAAATGACACTCTAAATTTTTTAGTATGCAAACAAAGAGAAATTAAAATGTATACAAGTAGCAGAGTAGTGCATGAGTGTGGGGGGACTGATAGGATTTTACCACCATGTTTTGAGATAGGTGTGGAGGGGAAAGAGCAAGTGTTTTATAGGGGGAGAGTGGGAGTGACAGAGCACAAGCAGGAGGGTGGGAGGTTTGGAGAGTCAGAGAAAGAGAGAGGGAGGACAAGCGGGTGGGCGCTGTGAAATCCGTTAACAGGGGAGCTCTGTGCATTTGTTAGACGTCTTGGCTGCCTGCCCAACTTGGCTCATTGTAATCGAGGCATGATCACCGACTCCAGGCAGCCCTCTCTGCTGCCTTGGCTGCCTTGTGCCTGGACCCAGCCCAGCTCTCACCGCTGACATGGAAAGACCCGTGAGTGTCTTCTCTTTCCTTCCTCTCTCTCCTATCTCTGGTGTTAGGTTCCCTCTCTTCCCTCTTCGGCTCTGTCGCAGATTTAGCTGAGGCTACATGCAGTCTTTCTCTGCTGTCTCTTTCTCTCCCCTGCTGTGGTTCCTGTTAGAGGCAGTAGCGCTGGGTAAGGAGAAAAGCCTTGGCAGCTTTCTCCCTGCAGGCCCTTTCCTCCCCTTTTTTGCCCGCCTGCCTGGGCATGGGCGCCATCCGTCCACTGGCAGACCCTCAATGATTGTGTGTGCATGTTAGCTGTGCTGCTGCACCGTTACAGAACCCGCAGATTCGCCATCCTCACACAGTCTCCCCGCTTTGGTTTGTGAAGGCCAGCGTTTACATCTACCTTCGCCATTGGACTTGCAGAGATTCAGACACGGCAGCGTTTCTCTCTGTTGTGCCTATTCTTGGTGGTATGTCCTCATGGTCTGTTGTGTTTGGATTCCCTGACAACTAGAAGCTGTGAGCTAACCACTTTCTGGCCTGCCTCCTCTCTAAGTGAGTCCAAACTTTTCTCATCCACAGATTTGAGACACAGCTACATTCTGGGGATGTAGTTGTTAGTTTCTTTTAGGTGTAAATTTCAGTTAGATAACTTAGCTCAAAATTCTCAGCGGCAGCCATTCTTTGCAGGTGTAACATCAGCGGGAATGAAAAACACAGAGATGGTCTTTGTGCACTCGTTAGCAGTGAGTCATCATTCTGTTCTAGAAACATCACAGAAGCAACCTTGACTCTTGTGTCGTCACTGGGGCAACAGCAGAGGATGAGGATATCTGCTTCCTGTCTCGGTCTAGACCTGTCAAAGTTACTGATACACAGTGGAGAGAGGGATGCTTCCACTTGAATTAAGGTTTTTGACTGCTGAGACAAGAGGAAGTGACAACTTCTTATTAGGTGGTGTTATTGTCACTTCTTGGGAACTGCGAATAGCGACAGATGATACTGATTAAAAGTGCCGAACACGTGTTTTAACTGTTCAAGTTGAAAGGTCTATTTTTTTCTACTTTTTTCTATTTGATATTTCTGGATATGTAAAGAAAAACAGGCATACTTTCAATAAGAACACAACTGAGAAATTTTAACCGCTACAAACTCATAACAAATCCCTTTTATTTCCCACAGCTCTTTGTATTTAGAAAGCAAATACAGGTTATTGCAATTGGGACTGTGGTTCCCCAGAGCATAATTGAATTAATTGTACATCATTAAGAAGGTACGTACTTGTCTATATTCATTCTCACAGTTGATGGTGTGTGTCAGTGTGAAAACAAAACAACAAGGTTGGGAGTATTATCCACTGATCAGGATTGCATCAATTCACAAAGGATACAAAAAAACCACTCTACCAATCAGATGTTTGTAGTGGAGTTACCAGACAGAAGCTATTCATCATCAAAAGGCACATGACATGCTGCTGAGAGAGCAAAAAAGGAGCTAGAATGACTTTTAGAACACAGGAAGCAAATTTCTCTAATCTGATTAAACAAAGTTTAAACTATTTTCTAAAGAGTATGTGTATGGATGCAGGCACTGAACATTACCCCTACAGTGAAACATGGAAATGGCAGCATCATTGGATGGGATGTTTTTCTTTGGGACTACAACGATATGAAGATGGATTCATAAATGTAGAGATCCTGAGGGAAAATCTTTTTGAGTTCTCAGGATCTCATGTTTACAATTCCCCATGTAAAGGAAGAGAATCATTATGCCAACAATGATGCTTCTCATCAATTTTGGTGGAAGCTGAACATGGAAAAGTAGAACAAGAGAAACTTACAAAAGAAAGCTGTGCTAAGCTTGTAGGAAGGCTTGAAGGTGACATGCTCTCGGCACTTCCTTCTTCCCTCATCTTGAGAGAAATATGCCCTTTGAAGTTGTTTTGTGGGACATAGGTGAGACTATCTCCACACTGAACATATCAGATGTGGAGAGGCAAGCTGAGGGGAAATGAGGTCACTATGTTGAAGATACTTGATGCTTCACTCATATCTCAGTCGTTCATGACTCAGTTGCAACTCTCGTTTTTGCATTAATGTGTTTAAACAGGGCTCTCTTGTAAGAAAAAATTAGCTTACCGCTAGCTGTTGCTCTATGAGTGCACATGGAGCTTTTTAGCCCAGGGCCTCATGTGGTGTGACTGTGACTGGGATGTTTAGGATGCTCTGCATATGTGTAACTGAGCTTTGTAATGAATGCTCCATCTGTGGTGGCTGTGAGGATGTGTTAGTTGTATGTTGAAGCACACTTAGTGGTGGGACATTGATATCTACTAATGATTAGTATTTCATATTTCTGTCTCTGTTTCTTTTTATAACTGATTGTTGTTGGAAACTTATTTGTTCTTTCTTTGATACAACTGCTTAAAGCATTAGTGAAAAATATAAAAATTTCCTCATTTTAAACAACATACTGTATGCAAATACTTGAGAGGATTGTGCATTTGTCTTAAATGACTATAAAGAACTCATTGTAACTGAGCATTTTCATGTGACTATCAGACCTAAACTTCCAGTATAAATCAGCTTAATCAATAAGGTCAAATCGTCCACATTAGATTGGATGAAATATAAATACATTTTTTTAAGGTTGCCAGTGACATGATGCCCAGGAGGGATCATGAGAGGGATCTGGAGCTGGACAAGAAGATTGAGGCTCTCCGCAGGAAAAATGAAGCACTCATGAAGAGGTACAAGGTGAGGACAAGTGGCTGCAGGCAGAGAAATGTATCAGTGTGCAGCTCTTACAGTCTTCCTGATAAATTTTATGTTTGCATGTAGGAGGTGGAGGAGGACAGGAAAAGGGCAGAAGAGGAAGGAATGGCTCTGCAGAGCCGAAAGGGCAAAGCTGATGATCTTACCATCACAATCAACAAGTCCACCAATGCAAGTGTCAAAATGATTACCGATATGACAACTGGTGCTGTGTAGTACTTCACATTTTTTTGAGAAACAAAAGCTACAGACAATATAATCATTTCATAACCTGTTCTTCTTTTTGTTTGAGAACAGGACAGTCGCGTGGTGGTGACAAAACTGTTTAGCAGTGGGTCATCAGCTGGGAAAGGACAGCAGGATGCTGGACCTGATAGAGTAGGAGAAGGCCCAGAACAAGGTGCTGGGCGAGGCCACAGGAAACAGCTAACGGTCACCATGGCTGGCAAAAAGGTAAATTCACCACTGTAATAATTTCCTCTTTAAGTAACAAGGAAAAATATGACAAGATTTTTTGCAGTTCTGTATGTACGTATGTAAAGTAATATCAACACATAAATGAAAATAAGTATTCAACCACTAGAAAACAAAGCTGAATAATACTAAACAAGGCACATTTTATTCAACAATATCTGCATTATCACAGTTTTGTATTTTTCATTAGACTGAATTAGTGTTGGTTTAGATTTTAATGTTTGAAATGTTTTAGTTGGGATTAGTTTTATTGTTGGTTTTAGTTGCATTTGTAATATATTTGATAACTGTCTGGGAAATGATTCAAACGGTTCAGAATGGATTTTTTTAATACAAACTTAACACACAAACAGTTTTTTAAAACTCACACAAAGCAGTCTGGACAGTATTAAAATGTTTTTTGTAGCTTATAGAAAGCTGTATCATCAGCATAAATGCTTATTTTCATCTAATTAATTTAAATCAATTTTGAAAGTAAATATCAGTAGTCCCAGAACCAAGCCTTGTGGAACACCTTTGGCTACACTATTGTAGTTTTTATTTATTTATTTATTTTTTAACTGTAGTTTAAAGTAATACCTTCTGTCTGCACGCAGTGATATCTGTCAGACAGGTCATTTTCAAGCCATCTCACAGTTTGTTTACACAGTGAACTGATGAGTCTTAGCTTTAGTATTGAATACTTTAGTTAGTGTCAAAACCAAAGATACAGTAGGTCAGTAAGGCAGGTTGCACAGCATTTCTTTGCCTCATTAACCAAACAAATTACTAGAATTCCTGTAAGTAACATTTATTTAGGTAGAAATGCAACATAATGTTAAAATGTAAAATGGCCTTTCACAGTTTTTGTGCTTAGTGTTAATTTTCCTACCGTACATGGCTAGAAATGAAAGGGGCAATGTTATCCAGTCGGCTGCAGTCTGAAATTTGAACACCAGATGTTACTGCATCGTAAACAATGGACAAGCTAGGAGAAACCAAATATAACTACTAACTAACTAACATAAATCATGAAATCGAGATCATAAAATTTTAACTAATTATTAACTCTCATGGAAATCATTGCAATTAATTACTTTTTTTTTGTACCTTTTTCCTGTACCTCAGTTACAGTGATGCTGTTTCATTTTGCAACCTAAATAATAAAACTTGTGTCTGTTAAAGATCACTGAAACGCAGCTGTTTGAATGTTAGAAATTGAGTACCTTAAGATAAAGAGTTGATAGTGCTTAGGTGCTGTTAAGCTGCAATAGAAGTGGGTGCAGCAAAATAACAACATTAAAATTTTACTTTTTGAATGTCAAACTATAACAAAGTGTGTAAATAATGATGTCTGTGAGTTTATTCCAATTGTTTATACACAAGTGAATGGAAACATTTACTTTAAATAAATAAGATTATTTCAAATAATTCAGGCAATGATTTAATAACTGTGACAGGCTCAGACATACAGGAGATCTGATAAGCAGCCTATCATAATGAGTTATACTGAAACTGAGAATAAGAAGCAATAATTTGTTGAATATTAAATCAAACTGGTTTAGGATTAAGTCAGCATTTCTGTTTGATCACCAACATGCACCTCTTTAACACACATATTTACTATATTGCTCAGGAATTATGTTACTACATTTTTAATATTTTGGCTTTAGTTTTCACTTGAGACATCAAAATTTTGTCAATGTGATGTTGCTAGTCCAAATGTACGGGCATCAGCAAAATTATTAAAGTTAATTCTCAGGGGAACAGTAGTGTGTAAATTAAATTTAGCTGCAATCCTAAGTTGCAAAAAAGTTTCTCACAAACAAAGATAAACTTACAAGCACTTGTGTACATGCGTGGAGGCCAGCAGGAATATTTTAGTTTTTTTTACATATTTGAACTTTTCTATGTTTTAAAATCAACAAATTAATGTTTAAATGTTGGATATTGTAAGGAAAGGCAATATATTATTACAGCGCACATTACAACAGTTGTGATACTTTTACATGAGTAAGTGACTGTCCAGGGTAAGAGGGTGGTGAGTGAGATGCCAGAGAAGAGACCAGCCCCGGCGGACATCAAGAGCCCCACGGATGACGGACAGGCGAGGCATGTGGAGCCAGCTGGGAGGGGGAAGCAGCCAGCTCACATGACCAAGAGAGAGGCAGCAGCAAAGGTCTGATTCGGACACACTGAACACTCCAGTGACCATAAATGCATGCTCCCTGCTGTCTGCCTCCGCTCCGACATCCCGTCTTTGTTTATTCTCTTGTGCTGCACCCATGTGTTTTACATACGTGTCAGACATGTTGGCTGGGGCCTTCCCATTCAGTGATGGAGCACAATGGAGTGTGGACAGGAGGTGGACTGAGGCTGTGACTTACTGCTGTGGGATGAGTAAAAGGGGGGCTGCTAATGGAGCTTTTGGTTGACCACATGTAGAATCAAGCTTTCATAATTTTTAGTCCGATCTCCTTTAAGTTAGATGGATTTTTGTTTTTATAGCACCACATAGTTGATCATGCTGTCGGATTTGCAGGGGTATCTGGACACAAAAGTAGAGCCAACAGAAGCTGAGGCTCAGTCTAAATGTGTATGTGTACCTCTGATTGGCTGATACACTGAGTTAAATATGCACTAAATCTACAGGGTGAACACTTTTCTGTCGCCTTCATTTCTGGCCCACTAGGTCTGTCCCCCTTTATTTATCCTGTGGACTGAATCAGCAATTGAACAGAAGCCAAGAGCTCCAGCGCATCAGTCATCTGGCAGTTCCCGAGACCTTGTTTCCACATGGTCGCTGTTTACATAACCAGTATATTTTAACGTGTGAGCATTTGGGGAATACGGACAACTGTGATATAGGAGAACATGTTGAGTATCTATCTGACAAGAGTTGGCAAATATTTATGTAGAAAAGAATTATAATAAACTTCACACAGCGATGGCTTGGCCCTACCTTTAAAATACTTTTCTAATGTGTGTGTGTATGTGTGGAAAAAACACCCCAGTAATAACTGATGGTTCTCTATGAGAGGGGTGTGGTTATATGGCAGTGTCCCAAGCAGATTGTAATTCCTGGAAGTACCACATGACAACACTGTTCACACTCATGAGCAGAGGGGGAGAAGAAATGGGAGAGGAACTCCCGACATCCCTCCTGTCTGTTTGCAGCCTCCATTTCTTTTCTTTGAAACTTTAAGTGGCCTGCATTCTTCTGGCATGATTGTTTCTTCATTCCCACCACCCTGAAAAGGTCGATTTGATCTAATTAACATTCAACTGCCTTCTCACTCTGAAAAGGCTCATTATGCTGCATAAGAAATGGGTCTGGCAAGGTTCCAGGAAAGAGTCAGAGGGAGGGAGAGGAGGAAGGCGTGTGAGGAGAGAGAAGAGGAAGAAAGGTAGGCAAAGGTCTAGTTTGTGTGACTGACGGCTTCTGGTTTTGGGTTTGTCAGTGGATATTGACCATTTTCCAGCATTTATTGATTATCCTCTCTCTGCATTTCCAATGTTGTGTTAGTGGAATAATTATTTCTCCATTGTTCGCATTGTCTATAGTTAAAAATGCACTAATTCTCTCCCTGCAATGAGATGCGGGAAGTTTCAATTTCCTGCAAACTGTAGTCTGCTCTGATGGCCCATTTGCAGAGCAGACAAATAAAACTCAGGCACAAGAATTCAGTCATGTTGTTACACTTTTAAACCACTTGGGGGCAGTGTAGGCCTCTCAATCTCTTCTAAAAGATGAGTCAGTACCTTCCTTTGATTTTCTTTTACTGTTTATAGCAGTGATGTAACTCTTTACACACGTGTTTAATTGGCTGCCAACAACTTGCCATCTCATTCCTGTTGTTGTTATGTTTGTGTCTTTATATTTTCATTTTTCTTCTCTGACAGGAGACTAAACAAGGGCAGAAGCACACAGAGGAGAAACAGAAGGCATCAGCACAATACCAGGTATTATAATGACTTGGCTGTCAAAACAGATTCAGTTAGAGGCATCAGGATTCAAACGTACATATTGTTACTTCATCTCTGAAACATCCGTGTGTCAGGTTTGAGAAAATGACAGTGCCACTTGCTCATTGCCTTCATCACAACACGTTGCCATGCACGCTCCTCTTTCTCAAGCTTATTCTATTCTGCTTTCCTCTGGTTCGCACGTAACCTTCGGTGAAGTAGCTCACAGTTGTCTCAGATCGGCTGTGAGATAAACAGGCTGACTGGGGAGGCAGGGAGGTTTAGCTTCAAAGGCACAGCAAATACGCAACATGACAAGTGATGTTGTTCATGCTTCCCCAGACTCTCTGTACCTTGCTACTCTGCAGTCTGAGCCAGGTAAGGTTTTTCTTTTTTTCCTAGGTCTTATTTAAGAGATGCAAGTGAGAAAAGTTCTGGTTTTGTTAACAATTTTAGTTTACAAATATACAAATAAACCAGTGTAGCTTCTTGAAGTTTAACAGTCCTGAAAAAGACGATTTTAGCATTGGAGACCACCTGTCTCAGCTCATAGCAACTTCCCAGTGAAGCCACACATAGCCAAGAAATTGAGAAGTTTTAATTAGTGGCTGAGGTGGCAACTGGAGTTGGCCTGTTGGAACATGCAAGAAAAACCTCCCATGTGGCCTGGGATGTCCTCTTAGGACTACAGAACAGGGAGGTGGAAAGAAGATGGTAATCAGAGGCCCGAGCACAGCTGCTCTGCACTCCAGCAACTGTATGCATGAAGGCAACATGTTTACTTAATGATTGGTCCAAATGGAGTGGAAAAACATCACACATTCCCATCAGCTCATTCATTTGTTTCCTTGTTTTTGTTGTTGCAATTCAAGCAATACACAGAACAACATGCACATTTCTTTAACTTTCTTCTATTTTTTGCCTGTTAATTTCTCTTCTCTGCACTCTCCCTTGAAGGATGTCTTTTACGTGACGTTTGTCATGCACAGTGCTGTTTGTTGTCCTGGTTTGCTCTGAGGCTTCATAACACAGCCTCTATTTTCTCGTTTGATGTGTTAAAGAGCCCGTATCTGATCTCCCTTTAGCATTAGCACTGTAAGATATTGAGTTTTAAGAGATAATGAAAAGCAATGTTTGTCCACCTTTTGAATGCTGCCGATGTGCACTTTGCTTTGTTGCTGTTTAAGTAGTCGCTTATTTAGAGAATCTGTTCACATGTTCACCCAAGCTTTGTATGAGCTTGCCCCCTGCATTAATTCTTCACAGATAACACAGGAGCCATTTTAGCCATATCGCAGTGCCATTGCTCTATTAAAAGTGCTGCTTTTTTAATGTGTTTAAATACAGTGAAGTGTTTTGCATCCACATAGGAGCCTGAGAACCCACAGGCCAACACAGACCTCAACATTCCCACGTCAAGGGAGGAGCAGGAAGAATATTTGATGTGGAAGAAAGAGCGCGAGCAGATTGACAGGGAAAGGGTGGCACGCCATAAAAATGCTAAAGGCCAGTGGAGACGGGCTTGGGACATGGATAAAACAGATAACATGTAAGTCTTCTTTGCACCTTGATTTGCTTGTTTTCAGAATTCTCCCTGTTGCTTTCAAGTTAATGTATTTCTTTGACCCCCTTCTCTAATATTTCACACAGGAAGGTACATTTTTAATTGGCATATGTTGTCTGAATATATTTATCTCATTCCAGAATGCAGATTTTCTCTTTCACTTTAACTTCTACATCAAGTTTGTTAAACTCTGGAAAAAAGCAAGACTTGCTTCATTTATTATATGCTTGCATATTATAAATAGCTCTTGCTTTGTATTTATACCATCAGATAACTTAGTTTTGGGCTGGAAGTAGAAACGTGAGGCTGGCTCTGTCCAAAAGTAGGAAAATACATGCTAGTATCTCTGATGCTTCATTAATTAACATCGTGTCTTGCAAACTTAATCCATACAAAAAAGAAATGTTAGATATGTGAAATTTGTGTTTTGAATTGGTGGAGATTCAAACCATCTTTCCTTTCTGCTACCTTTCATGGAAGCAGCAACCATTTTTCTTTTAATCCAACCTGCAGAATATGACAGCGATCCATTTCTGATGACTTAAGTGCCCTTAAAATGTTTTTTTGGTATAGGAGGGGTACTTCTTAGCTTAAGATATACTAATTGCTAATAGCAGATTTTGTGTACTTCTGCACTATATAACCAATATATCTCTTGAAGCTGTTGCAGAAATTTCTTCAAAAAATGGTGCAAATATCAACTTGAGCTCAAGGATATGTTTATTAGATTTTGGTAATCAGTGGTCATCAGTGTGTCATTATGTCTAATTCTTGCGGGTGCAATGTCTGAGGGATGCTTTGAGGGAATTCCTTCAGATTTGGCACAAACATTTTTTGAGAAATTGTTAAAATGTTTACAGAGGTAACAAATCCAGTGACAAGTCATTTTCTCGTACAGACTTTTAATTGGGACTTGACTGTAAATTAATTTTTCTCAGAGATCTAAGACACAACCTCTTCTTCATTTGATAATCCTGGTAGCACTACGTTTAGAGTTTGAATTTTTTCTTTACATAATTTAGTTTATATGAAAAGTGGAAAACTAACCTTGAAAAACAGCATGCATCTTTTTAGTTGGTTTATTCTATGGAAAAATTCATCAAATGAACTATCTGGATTGTATGTTCTGCCACTTGATCGCGAGAATAATACTCCAAGATCCAAGATGTTGCACCAGGACAACATCAGCCATCATTGTATAAACTTGGACTTAATATGTTTACAGCATTCTCTCATTTTGAAATTAGCTACATTACATTCATGATAATTTAACCTATCCTCCAATTACTTACTAACAACAGCACCCCAAACTGACTGGAAGCTAAATATACAACCAATTCTTTGGAAGTTTTTGATAGATTTCAAACAAACCAAGCTCCAGTACAAAGAGTGAATTAAAGTTCTGTTTAAAGAAGCATCAAAATGTAAAGAGACAAGGGAGGAGCTGCTATTTTTAGTTCAGGATGAGGGATGGAATGCTTTGCCTTATTTGGTGAAGCTTCAACAAGGTCTCAGAGTAAGAACACAGGAGGAAGTATGTTTCTTATTTTTAACAGTTTAGATGGTTTTAGTGGCCCCTTTGATAAATGTTCTGCAATCAACTGAAATGGCAAAGAGGTCTGTTAATGGGCTGTTGATGAGCTGGAAATAATGAATTATTTTTAAACATTAACAAGACCCACCATAAGTGCTTTTTGCTTCTGTGTAAAGGTAGCCTTTGCTTTCAGGTTTTCAGACAAATCCCTCCCTGGCAGAGACTGGGGGCCTTCGAACAGAGGTAAGACGCTAACAAAACATGAGGTGGAAGAAATTTCACATCCAAACATGATGATGAAACTGTTTCCTTGTTGTTTAAGGTGGGAGAAACACAAGAAAAGGACAACAGAAGGCTGGTAATGACTCAAGAGGTATCCTATAAGTTATTTATCTATAAGTGAATATCTTTATATATAATTGTAACATAGAGAAAAGCTTAGAGAAAAAAGTAATTTACAGTATTCCTCTGTGTCAGGTCATGACAAACGAGGCAAAACCAAGGCAGCTAAAAATGTGCTTGTGATGAGCAGCAAAGCTAAAGGCAAAGATCGTCTGACTGGGAGGGCCAGGAGGTAAGTTACAACTAAAAATAATCTACGTTATGCTTAAGTTGATTTAACCATTCACTCGCCACAAACTCAATTAATTGTCAGGAGAAAAATAACTATGACTAATGAAATACGTAAATAGGATGTGGGAAGGCCATTCTGTTTTCCTGCACTGTGCCCTTGTGTACAAATTCCCCTGGATGTCATGAGACTTGATTTAGAAGTTGTGGCAGCTGATTAAATAACCCGGGAGGCCTCATTTGTATCTTACTGCAGTCAGCTTATCTATTACAGCCTTTTCTCTGTTGTGTATAAATTCCTGTCCTTCAAGTGCTGCTCAGTATCTCAAAAAGCCACCAGACCACAGAGATGAAAGTGAAGCATTACACAGCATTGATTTCTTTAAAGTGTAACGTGCCTGAATATTTTCTGTTACCATGTCTCAGTCAGTGGAAGCAGGTAAAATTCAGGGAGCTCATACGTGTCCAGCTTCAGACTCAAGTGTCATGACAGGCACCCCACAGGCTCAAAGCTGAGATCTGGAGCTCAGCAAGTGGATTAATTTAATCACAGTCCATCTTTTCTTCTCATCAGAATTAGAAATGGGGCTCTGAATTGCTTCCAATGATCTCACCATCATCTTTCATAGTTTCAATTGGTTTGTGAGTTGTTAATAAGAAACTAATTTAAAATCACTTCAGTAGGAAGAGATAAAATGAAAGATTCCTGGAAATTTATTGGTGTACAATAAAAACCCAATTTGGCATACAAAAATTTGGGGTAGTGTTTGATAGACAAATAAGAATAAAGTTTGGTGGTTAGACTTTAGTCCTGTGGAGGAAGCAGGCTTATTTTAATACTGCATCTTGGACAACTGGAGAAGGTGGAGTTAGGGAGGCGGTGAAATGCACGATTAGCAAAAACTGAAGGAAGATGACAGCAAAAGTGTCATTTAAACATATGGAAAACAGACTGAGAAACAACAAATGTACCTAATCTCCAGCTTTTTATTCTAATACTATGTTTGACAAACTTTTACAGCACATGACTGGCATCAGAAGAACAGATTTCAACTCACCACTTCTGCATTGTTACTGAATATATTTTTGTTTTTGTATTTTTTGTTTTCAGGTGGCAAACTAATGAAGATGAAGAGAATCCACAGGTAAGAGATCAAACTTCTGTTGTGATAAATCTAACCTTATACTTTAAAAAGATGGCATAGAAATAAAAATGCCCGATTGTTATTCTGATTTAATCTTGCAGACTTCTGACACATTGCTGGATGAATTCCTCGAGGAACTTGATGCCCTCACAGAGGCTGACAGAGAGGATCTGGGTGACCAGGATTCAAAAGCAAAGTCCTCACCTAGCCCTGATTTGCTAAGTGCACCTGAAGAAGAGTCAGCGATTCTGGTGTCAGCTGATGGTTTGAGAGGGGATGACATCACTCAAGCGAAGTCAGAAACTTCATCCCCTCAGAGTTCAGAGAAAAAAGTGCGTTTCTCAGAGGGACTCATTCAGAAAGCTCCTGCAAAACAAGACTGTGCCAGTTCAGAGTCCAGAGGTTCTTTAAAATTTCTCTCACCAAACAAAAGCAAGCAAGAAGTGCAGAGGGCACCACAGCCTGGTGAAAGTGCCGAGCAGGATGATCCCAGTTCTCAGGATAAAGGAGGTGGTCCCTCTGCTCCTCATGCTGCCCAGCAGCAGACATCTGAAACTGAACTCACTAAAAAACACAGCAACCTCCACACATCTCCCATCTCCCCCCATGCTGAAAACACTTGTGCCTCTCTACAGGAGAGCTCTTTCCAGCCTGTAGAGCTGCCCAAGTGCAATGTTAGCAACACAAACACAGGTATACACCAGCTTCTATAACAGTGCATAATGGGTAGTTTAAATACAGCAAATAAGCTTGTGTTTTTCTTCCACAGAAGAACTAATAGACTCTGGTCTGTCTGTCCTGAGCCTGGAGTCAGGAGAAACACACCCAACACTATCCACCAGCAGTGACAAGGTCAGTGCTAGGGATAGAGAGAGAGCTGCGCGAAGTAATAGGTGTGAATGGTCTGACAGGTAGTTGAGGTGCAAATGGATGAGGAGTCAAATGGATGAAGAGAGATATACAGGATATCTGCACTGCAGCTTTGATCCAAGTATAGTCACCACCTCTGAGGCCTAATGGAGAACAGATAATACCTCTTCATCATCATCGCATAATATATAACCACCCACTTAGATCATTCATATAGAGAAGTGGTGGGCACGAGTTATATAAAATAGGAATTATAGAAAAAAAGAACCTACTGTTTTAGCCATTAATTTTTGTGTTTGTTTTGCTTTCTTTGCAGGCTAAAGAGCATGGGAAGATTGTTTGATGACTTTTGGATGTAAATACCAAAACCAAAACACAGCGTTTGGATGCTTTTTGCTTTTTGTGGCTTACAAGCAAAACTGTGGTTTCATTTTGTGGAAACTTGACCCTCCTGTTGAATCTAAAATTCTGACAAAAGGATGGGAAGTAATTTTGAACAATTCCAGTCTCAAATATTGTCACATCCAAGCACTTTATTAGTATACAAGTCTCTGTACTGATACGTTCTTCAATATGTTAGTATGCTGCTTGAGTGCAATATCATTGAATGTTTACATTTTTATCAAGTTTTTAAGGTACATGTCAAGAGGCTAGCTAATCAGTTAAATTTAGGTAGCTCTTGAAAATAAACTAAGCCACAGTCAAATTATCTAGTGCCTGCTTCTGCCTTAGAGGTATTTTAATAAAGTCTTTACTATTTAGGTGCACAAAAGTAGTAGAGTCTGAACTACTGGAGTCTAAATAGATTTCATTTATTGATGTTTTTTAGTATC
>JBAMHW010000022.1:9515860-9538005 GCA_037177495.1 Rhadinocentrus ornatus
AAGAAGTTTCACATCAAGAAAAAGTGAAGGAAAATCCCACAAGAAGTATTAGGTAACACAAGTAAGGTTTCTAAACCTCAGCTATCCCAAATTAACAGCAGCTGTACTTAATAAAAATAATACAAAGTGCTTTTTTTGTGAGTTTTTAGCTCAATTGTTACATATTTAAGTGAGCTAACAAGCACCAAGAGACAGCTGTCCTTTTCATATTTAAAATAAAAGTGGAAAGATCAGATCACAGGCTTCATTAACTCAGCAATCCAACCATTTTCTGCCGCTTATCCGAAGTCAGGTTGCGGGGGCAAAGCTTGGACAGTCTGTAGTGTGATGTAGCAGCAGTGGATGGAACAAGACATGATGTCCTAGAGATGCTCAATTAGATTCAGATCTGGTGCACGGGCAGGCCAGTCCATAGCATCAATGTCTTCGTCATGCAGGAGCTGCTGACACATGGCCACATGGGGTTGTCATGCATCAGGAGAAACCCAGGTCCCGCTGCAGCATATGGTCTGACAATGAGACTAAGGATCTTAGCCCGGTACCTAATAGCAGTCAGGGTACCTCTGGCTCGAACATGGAGATCTGTAAGGCCCTCCAAAGATATGCCTCCTCAGACCTTTACTGAGCCACTGCCAAACCGGTTGTGCTGGAAGATGTTGCAGGAAGCATAACAATCTCCATGGCATTTCCAGACTCGTGTCTGTCACATGTGCTCAATGTAGACCTGCTCTCATCTGGGAAGAGCACAGAGCCCAATGGCAAATCTGCCAATCTGCCTGTCCTGGTGTTTTCTGGCAAATTTTCTCGGCACAGTGTTGAGCTGTGAGCACAAGCCCCACTTCAGGACGTTATACCACCCTCATGGAATATGTTTCTAACCGTTTGAGCAGAAACGTGCACATGAGCCTGTTGGAGGTTATTCTGTAGGGCTATGGCAGTGCTCCTTCTGTTCTACCTACTGTTTCACAGTAGGTGAAAATGATTCACAATCAGTGTTACTTCCTAACTGGACAGATTGATAACAGGTCACTGCAGCATCAACTGTTTAGCTTTGATCTCAGTCCACAGATCCTTTATTTGTGGAAGATTTGATTAATTGAAGGAGAGCTCTCTGCAGGGTTGTTGCACTTGAAACAGGTGGGCCCTCCCATAGGTGTTGCTTTTTAATTATCCACTCCCAAGGCTATCTCCGTGGCAGCCTTCTGGGCTTTTGAGCCTTGTTCTTCTTCCTCTTTTGAGACAATAACTATCCATGTTCAGTTTTATTCTAAGCCAGCTGATGGGTTTTATGAGGTTGATACAATAGTACAGTACAGTGGTGGTGTTGCTATTATGGAAATAAGTCCTGTAGGCTGTGTTAGAGGATTGAAGTGCAGTGTAGGATTATGTCAGCTGCAATTTACAGTGGAGAGAAGCTTTATAGGTTTGATTTGCTGCTTACACCTATGGTTATAGATCACACAGGGTTTTATCTCTGTTTGCAACAACAGCCTTTGTTTTGTAAATTTGTGTCATCCAGAAAAGTTTTTTTCAGATTGTAGCCATCTCTTAAAACATTGCTACAAAATACTATTAAAGATGAGAGGACTGATATTGGGATTGAAATATTTTTTAGGCTGGGAAACATTTACACTTATCACTTTCTGGCTGTTCAGCAAATGTAAAGTTTTAACCCTCAATCTATTATCCTTTGTTGTGCATATAGACTGAAAAGGGCACAAGTCGGTCAAAACTGGCACCTTTAAATATTTCAAATAAGCATATTACATTGCATTTTTAAAAACTAAAGCTGCAAAGTAAAAAGACCTAACATTGATTTTATGAGGTTCATCTGCTGGACTGTTTCTGATTGGTTTTAGAAATTTTATGGATCTCTGCTTTTGTTTTTAGAAGGGATCCCTCCATATTCCCCCACTGCAGTTTTGTGAACTATGAAACCTATTGTGCAAACTGAGAATAGAGGATATACTATGTTGATTAGAAAATGTTAAAGATGATGATAGGAGAACAGAGCCCGTCTTTATGCCCAGCAAAGCTATCAGTCTACTGACTCCAGTTTTACTTTTACTTGATCAAAATTAAGTAATTCTATTTATTCATCTCTGCAGGAATGCAAAAAAACAAATAACAAAGAAACATAACAAAAAAACAAACCAACCTTCCTTTAAGGTGAAGGATAATGTGCAAATGTGATTTCCTGTCTGGCTGTGATGATGTTAAACACAGCGCGCTTTATACACAGTGATGCAGCAGTCAGAGGTTGTCAAGGTGTTTCATTACAGTTGATTGATGGAGGTTAAGTGGAAATGAGGTCTGGGTTGGGCCTGCCCCCCGCCCTGCAACCCTGACAGAACCTGACGGGTTGCTTGTCCCCGTTAAGCAAGTGTGTCATTCTTTTCAGTCTTGTCCCAATTCAAGATGTAACATATTGGATACGTCACGATCAGCTTAGACTCTAAATGTGATCTATTGTGCACCTGACAAAGGCCAAAACTTAAAGCCTGCACCAGACACTAACAGAATGATGATAAAAAAAGCAGTCATTAATGAGTAAATGTTTAGCTATTTCAATGGACACTTTTACATATTGTGTAATCTTAACCAATGATTTTTTTATTTGAGGTGCATGAAAATACTGCTATGGACTTTTCCTGGATGATTTCAACACAGTTTTTACCACCATGTAATGTGGTCTTAAAAGAGTGTAATTTCACACATTTCTGTGAGATGAGGTAGCGGAAGTTGTTATGGCAATAACATATTTTTATAATTTGATAGATGGAGCTTTAAGTACCCTTTGCACATGTGATCCCCTGTCTGGGTGGAGCCACAAAACAAATTAATCTCATCCAGAACTCTTTTGGAACATACGACTGATCTCACATCAGATAATGTAATCATCTGGATGAATGGGTTCAAGAGCTGAGGTCACAAGCTGTGTCCTGACTCAGATCTCCCCTCCAGCAATAATTGTCAACACACATGAACCCTTTCATCAATAGGTCAGTCATTATTCCCCTCATGTATCGCAAGAAACCAAAAGAGGTACTGGAAACACATGTTAAGGCCATGTAAACAGAGACAGTGTTACATTTTTCCTGTACACACAGTTTGCATTGTGATTATATGCTTCTGCAGCCTCCTCTGATGAATGGACCTCCTGTTCAGCACAGCAGACACACTGGCATTGCTTCTAAAAATCTGTCACATTATCACAACAGTGTATGTCATCACTGTTTGCATCACAGTGAGGTGGTGGTGGCTCGCTTTATTTTGAGCATGATAGTGAATAATGCTTGCCACCAACTGCACAGAAAACCAAGCCTTTCAGTCAAATGCTCCTTTCCAGAGAGAACTGGATCAAAATAGCACCAAGCGGTATTGTGTAATGTGTTCTTCTGTTTTGTACAGTGCAACAACAGAGAGCTCAAATCAATACACCTCCCTCACATACTGCTGAGAGAGCATGCGGGTGGTTTGTCTTATTTCCACTTCATAGGTCACCACATGTAACTATGAGAAGTGGTTTAAGTGTGAGCTGTAGCTGCTGGAAAATTAATGCATATCTGTCAGTTCCTGTGATAATACACTATAGTGTCCTATAGGAGAAAGGTAATGCAAGGTAATTTAAAAACTTTAACCAAAATTCAAATAAATGGACAGATCAGAGAGCTGACCACAAACTGAGCCCTCTTTGTGCTGGCACTGCTCTTGTTTCTATTAAACCTGCGCCTTCACAATAATCAGTGCTCATTGTTACGCTGTAAACGGAGTCCCTGCTCATTTTAATCCATCTGACACCTATACATGAAATAAAATATAAGATTTTTTAGGAAAAACCTAAAATTTATTTAGATCGATATTCGTTATGGCTCTGAATAAACAAAATATTCTTAACATACAGGATAATGTCAGTGATTTACATAATTCTAATATAAAACCATAGAAAGGAACCATTTTCTAGGGATGTTTATTTGTACCTTGTGAATTATATACCTTTTATACATATTTTATCCTTAATAAAAATCATCTAAGTACATCAAAAGTTCATCAAGGCCAAAAGATGTCTGCCTGTTCTATATGTACATAACCAAATACACACTACATTTACATGGTTATATGCACATACAGTACCTGAGCATAGCTTAATAATGCAGGTTCTTCTAATGGAAATCCATGGTTTGATCCACCAAGGAAAACACAGCCTATGTTAAAATGCAATAATGCAATATTTATTCAAACCAACCGATAAATGGCAGTGATTTGAAGCTATGCATGTGAGACATGCATATGTCCCGAAAAACCAAAAGCATCTTTTGGCCCTTTGTCCTGTTAATTTAACACAAATTATATCAGTTTTGTCCACAAGTTGGGTGGCCCAAAAAGTTGTCTGACATAAAATAGACACACGTAGATTTAAGGCATACAGATGGCCTAAAACATAAAACGCATAGTTAAGGGGAAAATGTGTTTTCTTAAGAAATGAGCTCTCATCTGTTCTCAGTCATAAAAGCAATTCGTGGGTTAATATGTGCAGTTCAGCACCCATATAGGGCTCTGCAAATTTAGTTTAGAGCAGAAGACCTGTGTATTATACCCGACCTGCGGAACTGAGAATTTAAAACACTCCATTTTGGGTCCGTTTTAGAAGTGAGAGAAGATGTAAGTGATGGGGATTAGGCCCGATCAGTCTCCTCCCAGGTTGAATGGGCTCATTCTTCAGGTCGGAGGAAGAGTGTCTCCATCCGCAGCCGCCTGCTCCGGGCCGCGTTTGTCTGTCACGGCATCGCCGCGTCTCTCCTCCTCCTCCTGGGTCAGCGCTGTGACAGATGCTCTGGTGCTTGAATGGATGTTCTGGCTCACCCGGGGTTGAGACGTATGTGTCTCGCTTTCCAAAGTGCTTGATCTCTTTGCGCTTGTGTGACCGTGGGAAGATGCGTACAGTCCTTCTTCCTGCTGAGAGTGCGCAGTTTCTGCTCCTGCACCGCGCGGGGAGATGGACGCTCTCTCGGCTCTATCATCCCACTGAAACGCCTGACTGTGCGGGGTCGCACCCTGCCTGGTCTGGTTGACAGACAGCAGCCTTGTCTGTGTAGAGTTCCACTCTGTGACATTGTTGTTTGTGGATATTGTGGTATCAGTTGAGATGTTCGCGGTGGGGGAGATCCCTTCAGTCACCCCAGGCTTCCCAGCAGAGGAGGATGAACTAGTTGGTTTCCAGATTAGGCTGTAGTAAATAGCCAGGATAATGGCTGCTAAGGACACAGACAACACATATGCAAAAACAGTGGCTAGTCTCACCCACTTCTTGTTTGTCTTAGCAGCCATCTTAGCCTTTTTGTCCCCAGTGTAAGTAGCAGGTTTCCCCCTCTCCACATTGGGCATGAAGTCCCGCTCTTTCATATTGCCCCTATTTTTTCCTCGATGCTCCACCACCCCCTCCGTCTTGAAGGCTTTTTCTTATGCCCAGTCCAAGAGAAGAGGAAGCAGAGGGGCTTTGGAGAATGAAGCTGGACCAGTGCTCCGCACCGCGAAAGATTTACAAGATAAATGGATTTCTTCTTAATTCATTTGATCTGAGGAAGCACTGCGCTTCATATTCGGTACCCGGCGCAGCACTGCGTGTCATAACGGACATCAAGCATCCAGAGGGTGACTGCGCGTTTCAGCATCCGACAGCTACGGGACAAAATTCTCTCCTATGAGATTTCCAGGCAACAGCTGGCTGTAGGCCCACGGCGCATCCGTAGGATTTGATGTCATCTATTAAAACAATTTAGTACGATCATACGGTACACAACTGTCTGTCTTATCCAGCAAATGAAGTAGCTGGCTCAGCTAAAAATACAGAAGAGGGGGCGGGCGGTGGCTCTTAAAGAAGCAGCAGCTGTGCGGCAGCTCTAGAACAACAGAAAGGAAAGGCAAAAAAAAGGAATCTAGCACATCATCTTCTCATCAGGACGCTGCATGGAGGGCAGGATGTTGAAGAGGGGATGAACACTTGTTCCAGCAACGCTGTTTGGAGTTTAGATATGTGGATGAGATGATATGCGCAGTGAGCCAACACACAGGCGATTTACTCACTTAAATGGACATTTATGACTTATGTAACAGGCTACCGATCTAAGGGTTACGCTAATAAAAGCGGTGCGTCAGTGGCACATCACATGTTAGGCTTAATTTGTATCTCACAAATGAGTCTTCTTAACACAATGAAAAGCGAATAGTTTTTTTTTGTTGCACACGTCCAGCGGGAAAATGCTCAGTGAAACAGATGAAGCATATGCATTGAGCTTTAGTGCAGGCTGAGATTTTTTTATTTTTTTTAAAAAGAACAAAATACTTGTTGACACAGCTTACATATACAGTATACTAAAATATTCCAAGTAATTTAATTTATAATTAATACATCATTATTTTACAATAATGAAATTATGTCCAATAAATGCTCAGTGATCTAAATGTACAGAAGTATTGAATCAGTCTTCATGTCTTTGTTGGCTACTTTTTTTAAAATATTTGTCTAAGTAATCTTAGAATTTTTTACAGAGTGTCCTGAGCAGCAGCATTGAAAGTCTTGTAGAGTCTTTCTTTGGATATTGACACTAATGTTAAGCATGGTCAATGTATCTGACAATTTGCAGAGAAACGTGACTCAATAATGACCCTTGAACCAACATGAATCGAAACACCTAATTCAAAACATAGTTATTCTAAGAGACAAATTTAAAGATGCAACACACGATTAATGACAAAAGATATCTAATTTAAAATTGTGCTTCTATTGGTATTTAATAATTTTACTTAAATAACTGTTATGTTTTTATTCTCTTAGAATGAGCCATTTTATATACTTGCCATGTGTCTCTAAATGGACAACTGTGAAAATTCCCTTAGCTTTAAAACTGCTATACAGTGGTTTATATACATGCTAGGGCACCATGTGGGAAATAGTGATGGGATATTCGTCTCTTTTCAGAGAGGCGGCTCTTTTGGCTCCCCAACGGCTCTTAATTTAGCATCTTTTTTAGCCCCATAATTTACCTTAACTTCGCAAAAAATTAATGAATTGTGTTTTGAAAGCCTGTTTGTGTTCAGCATTTTTACGAGAAGCCTTATATTTGCCTCCTTTCAAGCATTTATTCTGATACAAAACCTCTTTCGTTTGTTTACTATTTCAACAAAAATCTTATATTGCACAAATGGACAAAAAACAGCAAACAAATCCACAAAACAGAACGAGGGCCAAACTAAAGAAAGCAGCATTAATGTCCTCAGTGCAGGTTGGGATTCAGAAAAATAAGATGCCTCATCTTGGATGGGCTGATCCGGTTCTTCATCAAGGGCTTAAGGACATGACGCACTCACTCACGTACTCTCCTCATGGCTGTCTGCTGTCTCACACAATGTAGTGCCATCTTCTCCCCAAACAAGCAAACAGTGCCGTGGGCAGAGCTGGGGCTGAACACTGAGAGCTAAGCACGCAGTAAAAGGAAACTCGATGGGAGCCGGCTCTTCTGATTCACTACTAAGCATCAGCTCTCAGAGCTGGCTCTTTTGCACATGGAACATCACTAATGGGAAAAGTAATGCCTTAAAAGCCAGATAAAAGAAAAAAGCACACATACACAGTTTTCAAGTAGTGCAATCTTTGCTGCACCTGAGGTCACTGGATCCACCATGATGGCCACTGTCTGTTCACAACCGAGCTTGGCATTTTAATGAATTTTACCCATCTTTGCCAGTAGATGTTAGTAATTTGTATTCACTGCACTTTTAATGCAACTAACAGCCTACTGCAAAAACACATAATTTTCCTCTCTTTAACGGCATCTCTTCAGATTCACAAATATAACACAGTTTGCATTGTCAGCCAAAAAACTTGGAATACTGGAACAGCTGGGATGTAGCATTATCTTTGGTGATTGTTGTGGAGAACTCAGTGTGCTTCTATGATTTCATGGACCACCATGTTGAGGCATTTTGTATGTCCTATGAAGTTTACAAATATAATTTCTTGCTCAGTAAAGGGATATGAAAGTTTTAGATTTAATAAATATGAAAAAGATTAGCAAATACCTGACACAGGTCCTGAGAGATTAATCTGGTCCTTCAATTTATATATTTACTTGCCAAAGCCTCATCAGAAATAATCTCCATGACATTGTAAGAAGCCATGCTTAAGAAGAACAAGAACTGGCCTGAAAATCAGCAGCAACTGGTCTGATGGAGTGATGGATCCTCCCCAGAGCCCTGACTTCAACGTCACTGAAGCAGTGTGGGATCATCTTGATAGAGAACAGAACAAACCGATATCCAAAAAGAAGCTTTGAAGTATCCTTCAAGAAGTCTGGAGAACTATTCATGAAAAGTACTTAAAACAACTACAAGAAAGATTGCCTAGAGGGCTCAAGCTGTGTTGAAGAATACTGATTTTCAAGCTAGCTGGAAACGTACAGTCTGTTTTTGCCTTATATGTTTGCACGTCAATAACTTACGCACCTATTTTGTATTTTTCTGTTGATATGCTGTTTTTTCTGGATGCCTACAGAGACAAGCTAAGCTCACCACAGACAGAACTTACCTGTTCGTTCCCCTCCCATCAGGACAGCGCCACCGGACAATAAAAACACAGACAAACAGAGGGACAAACAGCTTTTTTCTCCAAAGTTGTGGCCTCCTTTACCCCACCCACCCCATAACACCACCTCATGCACTCTCTACACTGCTGTGCAATATGTGGTCTATCACATGTTATAGTTCATATAGTATAGTTCATATTTATATATACAATATGAGTGAAGGTTGATGTGTTGACGTATTCATTAGAAATGAGAAAGTACATAGCTGGCTCTTAAAATTTCAGCTGTGCAATCAATCCTGTTCTTTACTGTCCATTAACCTTACATAAGCACTAAGATGTGAGGGTAATCACCTGTAATGTGGATATGACATGGCCCCGTGTGTTGGTCTTGTCATCAGCATCTTGGAAAAATAAGCGTGCAGTGGCTCCTCACATACTTTTTCTGTGGTCCCTGACTGTTTGCATTAGATATTGTCAGTCAGTAGGTTTATTTGAATGATATCCAAATAACCAGGAATCATTTGTTGGAACAGCAGTTGGCACCCTGCCTTGAGTAATAAATGATGCCATCACAACGAGACAGATGGTTGTTGTGGCATGATTAAAAAAAATAAGTTTGTGGAAAAAAAGTCAATCAAATAGTGTGTAGTAACAAATATAACAGCAGACCTTTCAAATGTAAAAAAAAAGAAAAGGCATGAATAAACCAAAACTACGCTTTTTGATGTTTTTTTTTATCTACTTATTTTTAAGTCATGTATAAAGAACACTGATATCAAAAAGCAGCTTGTGTGAAAAGCAGATGTTAGAGTCATTTATCAAAGGGTCAGTTCCCCCGAACTACATGAAAAACATTTTCTCGCTTTCATCAAATCAAATCAAATCAAATCAAATCAAATCAAATCAAATCAAATCAAATCAAATTTATATAGCACTTTTGATACACAAGGTAACACAAAGTGCTGTACATAATAAAAACAATTCATACATATTAAAAACAAATTTTAAAAGCCTTCACCCATTGAAGAATAAAAAATAAAAAAGCTCAATCGTACACAAACTTACACTCACACAAACCAGGCACATGAACACCCCCACCCCCACCCCCCCACTCGCATACACCCCAATCTGCACAACATAAACTCTCGTCTATAATAACTGTCTCTAAATGGGTAATGAAATGAAAACATCTGGCTTGATGTCACAAGCCATTCAGAGACTTCTGAATTTTATATGATCTGGTATAAAAAAACATGTCTCCTCTGGTCAAGCCACAGAAAACAATGTTGACATTTCTATACAGACTATTTTCTTTATTGTAATCTTTCTAAATAGTAATTGAGATGCTGCAATTGGAGAAAGACACGACTTTTTAATACTTAATGAGAACATTTTACTACTTGTTTACTTTAGTCTTGTTGTGTCAAGAGAATAATTAAATTCAGATATAAATAAATCAGATGTTGTTCTTTGGAGAAAATGCTGTTGAAGTGAATCCAAACAATGATAAATTTGCACTACAGTCTTTACTCTCAGGTTGAATCTATAGGCAATTTGACAGCAACACATCCACCTTTTGTTGTGTTTGTTTTTTCCAGCTTAATTTGCAATGCACATTAGCAGAAGTGCATCCTGACTACAGCCAGATCAGCTGAGCTCCAGCCTAGTGCATTTCGAAACAGATGGAAAGCTATGCTGTTTAATGCGCATGGGAATGGTGGATATCTAGATTCTAACAATATTTTAGTTATAGTATTATTACAGAAAAAGCTGATCTAGAGGGACAAAATGAATAAGAAAAGATACTTTCTTGAGCCTCCAGAGGTCAAAGACTACCTGATCAAAGGAGAAAGATTTACTAAGTGGTCGGAGGTGAGTGAATATTGTAATAAAAGAAATAAAAAAAAAAAGATTATTAGATATCAGACAAAGTTCAAATGTTAGATCAAACTAATTGTCACATATGGAACACAGATTTTCTTCATTTGAATTCCAGTTTAACTTTTTTCCCCTTAAATATTAATTCAGCTATGCAATAGATTAATACACCTCCTGTTCATGTAATTCAGCATCAATACAACAAGCAGATTGTTTGAAATCAACAAACTTCCAGTTCATTTGTCTCATCCAAGGACTCAAACAAAACTGTTCCTATCACCATGAAGATGGATCCCAAAGGTTTTTACGTCTACTGGATTAACCAAAGCAAGGTAATTCATATTTAAAGTCTGAAAAAGAAAGAAGTCACTGACGAGGAGGATTAACTCCTGTTTGTTACAACCTTAGTGGGTTCTTTAACCTCCTATTTTTTTTAGTGATATAGTTGGTAATATTTTAATCCAATGATATACTTCTTACAGTGTATAGTTAAAGGTATTTCTACAAATGATTACATCATAGTAACAGTGTTCTTCATTCTAAGCCCTTTTATATGCATTCATTAGAAACACATGCTTTAAATTTACACCATCATGGCAGTATTAACAGAAACTGAGAACGAGAGAAGTAGACTTCATTAAAGAGGGCTTTATCAGAATCAGAATTTTTTCGCCAAGTATTTGCCGGCAAATGTTGTCACTCTTGTGGAAGTATTAGGATAAGTAAAAAGTAATAAAATATATAAAGGAATAAAATAAGCAGGAAGTAATAGATAAAACAGACTCTTATATAGAGGTATCTACAATATACAGAGCAATATATGCAAATAAAAATTACAACTGCAAATATCAAGTCAATATACACTATATACAGTAGATGCAGTAGAGGAGTGGTAAAAAATGAAACATGAGAGTGATAAAGTGCAATTATGGATTGTGCAAGCGGTTAGCAGTTTATCTTTACAACTAAATGATTGCAGTGGGAAATAAGCTTTTCCAGTGTCTGTTTGTGCTGATCTGCTGGGTTCTGAGGCACCTGCCAGATGGGAACAGTTCAAAAAGACTGTGTGCAGGGAGAGAGGAGTCCTTTATGATGGCCCCTGCCCTCCTTTGAATTCCGAAGGAGTACAGGTCCTAGATGGCAGGGGGATTCCAATGATGCGCTCTGCAGTCCTCATAGTGCACTGTAGTCTGGTCTTTTCTGGGTTAGTGGCAGCTCCAATCCACACAGTGATGGAGGAGCACAGGACAGACTCAATGACTGCTGTTTCTGTAAGAACTGCAGAAATACATTTGCTGCTGGGCCTTCTTGAAGATGGAGCCGATGTTTTGCTCCCACTTCGATCCTGAGAGATGTTCGTGACCACAAACGCAAATTGCAGAACAGTTGCAATGAATAACAGTAGATTTAGCATTTGACTGCATCAAACAGAGGAGTCATATCCCAGATTCACATTTACTGTGTGTGTAATGTTCATGTGATTAGGATCTGCTGAAGTAGAGCTGCTGAGCTGCTATTGATCGTTGTGATGTGGGCTCACCATCCTGGTTCACTGTGCCGCTGGGCTGTGAAACACTCAGTTGAGAAGGCTATCTTTCTTTTAGTGCTTCATCCTCCATTGAGGCAACTGCTGGTTTTAATCATTTAGAAAAACAAGTGAAGCCCACATGCCCAGCTCATTTGTGTGTAAATGCTAATGTAGAATTACAAAATCTTCATGAGTATATGAAATAAAAAGAAAAAGGAAAAGGGAAGCTCTTTCCTGCATGTTACTTTGAGACAATGTAGTGAGATATTCTTCACTCAAAACATTTTTTTTGCTCTTTGCCAAAGGATGACTAGTATCCAAATCCATATTTGGCTTGGTGCCTACATGTTGAATTCTGTTAGAGATGACTCTCTACTTCTTGTTTCTAGGAGACTACATTCCTTGATGTTGCAACCATAAGAGATACCAGAACAGGAAAATACGCAAAACTTCCTAAAGTGAGTATTTGATGTAGTACTCTGTACTCTGGTCCAATCTTCTAAAATAAATGCACTTTGATGTAAGAATCTCTGCATGCATGCAAATACAGTGTCAAGCCCTGTTGTTGCCCAATAATTTGAGAAGTATATTTGCATTGCAAATACAGCAACGAACAAAAGTACAAGGGCAACTCCCCAACACACAAACATAAACACACAACCTGCTGCAGACTAAGTCATGCGCTGTGACTTTTTTAAATGTATTTTTTTAATGTAATTTTTGAGCTGAAAGCTGACAGTTGTAGCTTCAGTTCGTTTCCATTCCTTGCATACCTCTACAAAGAGTTGCCATATGCAACCATTATCATCCTTCTGTTTCCATTAGGGAGAGCTGAGATAGTTGCATCTTCAGTTGGGGTGCAGATGGAAGCACATCTTTCTTTTTAGCCCCGGAGGAGCTTTTGGTAAAGCTGTTCCATTGCTGGAACAGCTCTGTATCACTAAGAGTAGAATAGAAGTGATAGATTGTAAAGAGGCAAATACCAGAAGGCAGTGCCTAAAGCATTAGGTTTCTTTTGTTTGTGTTGTGTTACCTGAATGCCTGTCTGTGTGTGTGTGGGTGTGTGTAAAAGTCAGTGTGTTCCTGCTATGTTTGCATGTCATGGTTATCTTATTTGTTTAAATAAGTGAAGCTTTCAGTTGTCCAATCAGTTCAGGCAATGTATGTAGTTGACTCAGATTTTCTTTTCTTTTTTTCCAATAAATGAAGGTAATTAGTTAGTGAAATGGAAGAAGTGCTATTGCACACTGTGTTCTTTTTGCTTCTCACAGCATCCAAAAGTCCGCAACGTCTTCAACCTGGACTTCCCAGACAGCAACCATCTTGCCAAAACCTTAACTATCGTCTCAGGTCCCGACATGGTGAATCTGACTTACCATAACTTCTTTGCTTCCAAGGAAAAAGTGACACAGGTATTAAACAATGGCATTAGTGTACAAAACTGTATCTGTGTGTTGCTGGCACAGTTAATTTTATCTGTTCTTTTTTAGTCTTTCTGTCATTTATCCCCAGTGATTGCACCAATTGGCCATCAGCTATTACATAATAAGGCTTTGCTTCCTCTCCAATGAGGCACTGTCTGTTTCTCTCTAAGTTTTATTAGACTTTATGAGCCTAACATCCAGATTTAATCAGCTGTAATAAAATTACAATTGTCCTTTGTTTAAATGCAACATCCATTGCTATCATTTCCTGAGGTACTGTTGTGTTGACACCCTCTAGTGGTGAGTTTTTAAAGCTTTTACAATGTTTTAAGGGTAATCCAAATGTTAGCTTATTGTGACATTGACTGTAACACAACATTCCTGTGTTCTGTTCTTATTAAATACATAACAGAACTGGGCAAATGACATATTGTCAGTTGCCTACAATGCTGCGAGAAATAATGCATGCAGACAAGTCTTCATGGAGAAAATGTAAGTGAATGTTGTGCAGTCTGACAAAATAGCTTGCAGAAGTTTGTGAATGAATAGTGTTTAATTTAATCATAAGACAGATTCATTATTACATGCGTAGGGAATTCTAATGAGAATACTCCATATTCATTCTCAGATACGTCCGCATTTCTCTTCAGACAAACAAAGATGGAAAAATCGCTGTGAAGAAGTAGGTTTTAGTACAACCAAGAGATGGTCAGTTTGTACAGTGTATTTTCAGATTTGCCACTCACTGTTTCACCAATTCTTTTTTAAGCATTTACAAGATGTTCCCTGCTGATAAAAAGAGGGTTGAAAGTGCCTTAGCCGCAGCAAACCTCCCTAAAGGAAAGGTAAGAAGCAAAACCTTGCTTCTATTAAAATTCTTTTTCAATTTTGTCTTTGTTTTTAGTAGCTTATCCTTTAATTTTCTAATATTTATCATGGCCTAAAAAGAAGGTTGTAATATTCTCATAACTACTTTGGCTTTTAATTTTGATTAAATAAATATAGAGTGAACTGTTTTTTTAAAGTAAGATTTATCTTTAAATTACATCTTTATGTTTTAGTTTGACACCATTAAGCCTGATGTGTTTACTGAGTCTGCCTTCAAGACCTTCATGACAAATCTCTGTCCTCGGCCTGAGATCTATGAAATCTTTACTTCTTAGTAAGTCTATCGCTTTCCTTCTCTGTTTATCCTCTTTTGAATAAAAAAATGATATTTTTATAAATATCTTTAGATTTATATTATATATAACAAGAGAAAATGTGCCTCAGCACAGATGAACATTGTTAACTGAATTATTCTGGCCTAACACTTTGCCAGTCTGAGGCTCCATCTTACTCTTGCATGAACTCAGGTGGCAGTCAGTGGGCCATGATGGGCATAAGCGCCACTGGGTATTTTTCTGATGCAACTGTCATATCCGCTTTGCACTTCAGCTCCACCAAACCCACCATGACAAAGGAGAATTTCACCAAGTTCCTTAACGAGAAACAGAGGGACTCCCGGCTCAACGAGGAGCTGTTTCCACGTCTGCGGCAGGACCAGATCAAGGCCCTGATTGACAAGTATGAACCATGCACCAGCAACTCCAACAGAGGTATGGTTCATAGACGATCATTTGACTCTTTGGAGGTCTGACAGTATTAACAGTGCTTTTGTACTTGTGCTTTAAATGCTTTAGTGTGTCTTTTTATTCTTCCACAGGTTTGATTTCTCCAGAAGGTCTTTTGTTCTTTTTGATGGGTCCAGAGACTTCAGTTGTCATGCAGGATAAGCTGGCCAAGTCTCACGATATGACCCAACCCTTACCCCACTACTTCATCAAATCTTCCCACAACACATACCTAACAGGTCACACGAATCACTTTGATTTTACCTTGCAAATCACTGTACTAAGCCTCCTAGCTAGATGCTGATGAATGTTCTAGTGAGTGCCAAATAATTTTTTTTTTGAAAAAGCCAGCACAAAGTGTCGTGGTAGGATAGGACACTATGTGACACCAGATCAGTTTCAGTGCTCCTTGACATTTGTTTGTTGTCACTGGAACTCTTATAGAGAATTGAAAAACCGACGTAAGACAATCATTTGGTGTGAAATCTAAGTTAGTTGGGTCTAAATGAGCTGAGAGGAAGGTAGGTTCATGATCCAAATCATTCTGAAAGATTTTTTACCAAGACAGAAACTTTTAAGATTAAGGTCATCACAAAGAACTTACATTGATTTAGTGATACTACAGAAAGCTGCCAAATCCCCTCACTGTGTGGATCAAGGTTTCAGATTATTCCTTTAACTTGTCACTGTCACCTTGTTGTTGTTTTCTTCTCTGTGTGTAGCTGGTCAGTTCTCTGGCGTGTCATCTCCAGAGATGTATCGCCAGTGTCTTCTGTCTGGCTGTCGGTGTCTGGAGCTGGATTGCTGGAAGGGGAAACCTCCAGATGAAGAGCCCATCATTACCCACGGCTTCACCATGACTACTGAGATCCTCTTCAAGGTTATTACCCACATTTAACTTAGTAATAAGCTTGTCAAATAAAATATTAGAAACAACAACCAGTCGTTTGCACTTGACACCTCTGCCCATGGTTGGTGTTCTTCCCGATTTTCTTGCCAGCTCAGTTTGCATCAATTCAGTAGAAATAATAAAAAAAACAAAAAAACACTTGCAGCATTGCTGACTTTATAGTGATAATATGCATTATGGTTATGCTGGTAAGTAAATGAACCTACTACTTAATCATGCTGAAATGGATATTTGGAACAAAGAGCAAAAGTGTGGAAAGCATTCAAAATGCACACATAAACACACACAGGCAGTAAGACGTCAGCCTCTCACATTCAACTTCTCCATTTAAGGGCAGCTGGAGCTTTACAGTCCCAGATGCCCAGACACAACACCTCAGTTCAGTTTACCCCAGTCTCTGTGTGGATCTCTGTATAGAGACAACAGCAGCTTGTCATTGTGTCTCTGCTCATTATTTTCAGATAATAGCTCTAATCCTGGGCCAGTATGTTGAACTTTTATGTAAGATTGATTAATTTATTGTGTTTGTTCCAATGTTTTTGTTGTTTATTGTTCTGTTTTTTAATATTATTTGTTTCCTTTTGCTCCAGCACCACATTTTATTTATTATATGCAAAGCAAATCAAAGCCAGGTCAAAATCAAAAAGGCATAAATCCTCACCTTTTTGTTGTCTGTGACAGGATGTGATAGAGGCCATTGCTGAGAGTGCCTTCAAGACCTCACAATACCCTGTTATCCTGTCTTTCGAGAACCACGTTGATTCGTAAGATCTGAGTTTTAACATAAACTTGTGACACTACATGCTGCTTACACAATGTGATAATGTCATGATCCCAAATTGAATACTTACAGAAAAAACTGGATGCAGCTAAATCTTTGGCGCATGTAAGGGTAGGGTGTTATAATAACGGTTACTTTTATTCATTTCAGGGTGAAACAACAAGAGACGATGGCCAACTACTGCAAAACCATATTTGGTGATGCCCTGCTGACAGAGCCTCTAGAAAAATACCCTGTAAGTTCACTGCTGCTACACACTCTTCTGTCAAAATGATCATGTTTAGGCCTCTGTGGATGATTTATTAAACAAAACACTGTTTGATAAATTACGAATTACTGAAACCTGACTACAATCAGGAATGCAATAAATGTCCCAAGTTTATTTATATTCACTGCCTTATCATTTCCAGACAAAACCTTCAAACACACATAGCAAATCTCAGCTAAAGCCAGAGTACTGTTTTAAAACTTTAAGAAGGAATACAAACTAAAATTTAAGTGCCTGTATTTCTGCCCATTCCCAATCTATCCATCAAGTTTCTAGACATTTGGCTTGTTTGTTTTGCATAAATCTCATAAACAGATAACTCCCATCTTGGTGGTAGAGGTTTATTAGCATTTGTTTATCTTTAATCAATTTAATCAATATTTCATTGACACTGTAAATTACCTGAAACTTTTTTGTAAATATCTAAAAACTGAGAATGTAAAATTGCCCTCTTAAAATTGTTCATTAATTTCTGAATATATACTGTTTGGTTATAGCTGTTTGAAGTTTTATCTTGTCTGTTTTCCTAAATTCAAGCTGAAGCCAGGCCACCAAATCCCCAGCCCCTCTGAGCTCATGGGCAAAATCCTTATCAAGAACAAAAAAGGCAGCCACGAAAAGTCCGCCCATACAAAGAAAAGCAGCACGGCAGCCACTGATCAGACGACAACTACAGCTGCACCCACTCAGGATCCAAATCCCCCATCCCCAGATGCAACTACTCCAGCAGCTGGAGCTCAGGAAAACCAAGGTGCACATAACAAATCCTGTAATGAATCAGGTTATGTACTCAAAATATGAGCTTATTTATGCATTTTCGTGCATCACTAAGTCACTAACAATATGTTAAAATATTTAAGTTGATGGGGAGGGAGTTGTGGAGGACACTGAGGAGCACGAAGACACAGAAGAACAGGATGAGGAGAAAATGAAGACATCAGATGAGGTAAATCATTAAAGTTTCATCTGTTTCCTGCAACAAGAGTCCAAATGTCACCTGACTTCCTGTCAATCCACCACAGGGTACAGCTGGACAGGAAGTAACATCCTACGAGGCGATGTCATCCATTGTTAACTACATCCAGCCCAACAAATTCATTTCTTTTGACAATGCTCGAAGTATGTCTGCACACCATAAATCAAACTTAGACCAAATGCATTTTGGAACAGGCCCTGGTAAACACATCAAAGTCAATGTGGGTGATGCAATTTATTTTTCCCATTTTCTTCTTTTTTACAGAGAAAAATAAAAGTTATGTAATCTCATCTTTTGTGGAGACCAAAGGGGAGGCAATGATTGCCAAGACTGCTGTTGAATTTGTTGAGTATCCTTTAATGGTGCTGCAAACATTGCACCATTAAACACAAATACCCAATTCAAACTCACATAAAATCTGTTGAATATGGTCTTATATAACAGTCAGTGCAGAGCAAAAGGAGGGATACAAATACAAAAATATATATATTTATGCTTCCTAAATGATCTCTCTCAGATATAATAAAAGACAGATGAGCAGAATTTACCCCAAAGGCACAAGAATGGACTCATCCAACTACAATCCTCAACCTTTTTGGAATGTTGGCTGCCAGATGGTAGCGCTCAACTACCAGACAATGGGTATTCATGGAGAGATGACACACACATACACAAAACAAACAAACAAACAAACAAAAAAACCCTGAGGAATATCACTTATTTCATGCACCACAAGCATAGATATATCCAGCTATAGCTCTAATTGCAATTTTCTGACACACTTAAAAACATTTGTATTTCTAAGTTGTGTTCCTGGTTTTCACCACAGCAGGTCAGTGTTGCACCTCTTTGTACTGCTCAGGCCTCTGCTGTTCTGTGTATCCCCAAATTCTTATTGTTGCTCCTGAAGCTGCAGAGAGGTGGCATGAACGAGCTGTTTGTGTGTATTTTCAGACTTCCCCATGCAGCTGAACATGTCTCTGTTTGAATTCAACGGCCGAACAGGATACATCCTCAAACATGATGTTATGCGTCGGGGTGATAAGAAGTTTGACCCTTTCTGTGACAGGATTGACACTGTGGTGGCAAGCACACTGACCATAAAGGTTAAACATTTTCATATGTTAAGGCTGCGTTATTAATTGCATTTCGTTGTATTTGAATAAGCAATTAATGCAAAATGGATATAACTAGCAGATGATTTAGTATGAAAAGCAATAGGCAATAAATTAGCCTCAGTAGCTCTGGGAAGTCTGTGTTTGTTGTTGGGATGCAGAATCCATTATAACAGAGGTTCCCTGCTGCAACTGAAACACGGTTCCTGGTATTTTAGTGGACTCTGAGCTCTATTTGTACCCACTGTTTCATAAACATACACGGACACAGCAGAATTCATCAATACTCTTAATCAGTTTATACATGTGTGTCATCATTATACACTTGTCTCACCAGATCTACTCTGGACAGTTTCTTTCTGACAAGAATGTGAAAACAGGGGTTGAGGTGGAGGTAATTGGACTGCCAGGAGACCCCAAGAAGAAATATCGCACCAAGTGGTCCACCACAAATAACGCCATTAATCCAGTGTGGAACGAGGATCCTTTTGTTTTTGAAAAAGTGAGTATTTAAGTACAAAATATTATAAAAAGGTTTGTGAATATTGTGATGGAGGCCAAGTCTGGATGCAACCTGTTTTTTTTTTTTTTTTTTTTTTTTCTTTTTTTAATTTTTATTTTCCCTAGATTCTGCTCCCAGATATGTCCTCTCTGAGAATTGTAGTTCATGAAGAGAGTGGGAAATTCTTGGGACACAGAATCATCCCAATTGATGCCATTCAGTCAGGTCAGTAACTCTTTAAAAAAAACAACACCCAAACAAACAAAAAAAACAAAAAAACAAAACAAAAACAAAACTCAAATATCAAAGGATATGAATGTTAACTGATTAGTTTTAGTCAGTCTTACTATCAAGGGAACTGCAGCTTTGTTTTAAGTCACCCCGAGTTTTTATTTGTGCCCTGCAGGCTTCCACCACATCTGCCTTCACAGTGAGAGTAACATGCCTCTCACTCTGCCTGCTCTCTTTGTGTACATCGAGGTCAAGGATTACATCCCTGCTGCATTTGCAGGTGCTAGTTTTTCATCCTGGGTTATTGCTAAAAAAACAAACAAACAAACGAAATCTCTGCCATCAATGTTGCTAGAGTAACAGAGTGTAACAAAACTGTGTGGAGCTCAGTAATATTTAATTTTTGGATGATTTAAAAGCATGAATTTTCATTGCCTTTTACACTGATTAGTTTTAGTCTCCCACAGATTTCACAGATGCCTTATTTAATCCAACAAAAGGCTCGGAGAAGCCCACAAAGACCCCAAAAGAGGTAAAATCATCCACTTAAAGTAATATGTGATGTACTCAGATTTCCTATAAAACCACAACAGTGCTGATTAAGTTCTTGGAAAATGCCCAGCTCTGTTAAATTGTTCCTTTCCTACTTTCTATCCCCTGCAGTCATCTTCTGATTACCTTTCTCCCTATGAGTTGCCCCTTGTGGTCCAACCCCCCACAGACAAAGCCAAAGAAAGTGAAGCCCCTCCTGAAGGTAATAACCTGTTCAGGATTTATTTTTGTTCCTCTGAGCTTTAATGTGACCCTTGCATCAGACCGCAGTGCATGGTTTATAGTTTCATCTCTCAACTTTTTGCCTCTTTTAGAAAAAGTTGCATCTGAACCTACACCACTCGCTGATGACACTGAGCAGTTATCCCAGTCTCCACCTGAAGCTAGTACAGAAGAAGCGAAAGATGAGGCAGATACTCCACAACCTGAGCCTCCTCAAACATTTGATACCACTCCTACTGAAGATGTAGGGGCAAATGCAACATGTCCTCCATCAGAAATCCTACCAGAAGCCAAACCTTCTACAGAGGAAGTTTCTGCTGAGGAAGAAGCAGCCCCAGAACCAGAGGGAGTTCCTGAAGCCAAAGAAGAACCAGTAATTGGCCCTGGTACTAAACCAGAGTCTGATTTAGATGATGAGAAGGCACCAGAAGCAGCTGCTGAAGCGCCTGCAGCTGAAGAAGCAGCTGCTGTGGCTTTGACCTGTTCCGCAAATTCATCTGCAGACTCTGTAGGACTGAATGAGTCATCTCAGCCAACAACAGGCGGTGAAGGTAACCCTGAAGTACTTCACATGCTTCACCCATCACATTTTTTCTTCTTTCAATATACTTTTTAGTAAAAGAGTGCTGAAAAGAAAAATGAAGACCAATTTGCAGGCTTTTTGTTGTTGTTGCTGCTGATTTGATTTTATCTAGCACTCACAGTAGAAGATTCCTTCAACATAGCCCTTTGTTTTATTTGCTGCAGAGCCTTCAACTGTGACAACTGAACAACTGACACAGCACAAGAACTATCTGAAGGTCATCAAGCGTCAGGAGAAAGAGATGAAAGAAGCTGAAAAGAAATATCAGAAAAAGGCCGAAGATCTAATTCAGAAATACTCTGATTCTTTCAAGGCCATCAAGAAGAAGGCTTCGATTAAGAAAAAGGAGTATAAGCATTTCTCCCCCTTTTTCCCCTACAATACAATACAATACAGAAATACAGTAGACCATTTGACAAAAGAGGCTTTGATCAAGTAGCAAGAAGAAGGGTGTTCTGAGAGCCATCTGTCCACTGGTTTATGTCTAATCATTAACTAAAGACTGTTCTGCTTTAGCAAAGTAGCACTGAATTAGACAGCGTATTGATACTGACTCAATAATTCTGTAGTTGCTCTTGATTTCATCAAGTTTATGAACAAGTTTATATTTGGATGCATTTTCTGCAGCTAATGGGTTTTCCTTGCTAAGCTACGAGTTATTAAATGAGTTTGTGCTGGAGGACTTTTCATGCACACTAATCTGTGCTAAGCTATCAGGCAAAGCCATGTGTTATTAAAGAGAGCAAAGCCGCTGATAGTTTAGAAAATATTCCTTTATAAATGTCCTGCTTTTTTGTGTTTTACTACATTTCCACTAGGGGAGGGGACAACACCTCTGAATCCAGTGTGAAGACAGAGCGAGTGCAGGAGCAAAAGGATAAAATGCTGACTGAGCTGCAGGCTCTGTGGACAGAACAATGTGATCAGATGAAGAAGAAGAAAGAACATTGTGCTACAGAGGTTTGTGAAATATATATA
>JBAMHW010000022.1:9538105-9584315 GCA_037177495.1 Rhadinocentrus ornatus
AATGAATGAATGAATGAATGAATGAATGAATGAATGAATGAATGAATGAATGAATGAATGAATGAATGAATGGTACAGCCATCCATTGACCTCAAAGGGAAACATGTTTGTTGTAAGGCTTTAGCAAAGCTGCTAATTTTCATCTGCTATCCCCGGACAGGTAGTTGCTCAAGCATGTAACAAGAAAAATTATTGTAAAATAATTATAAATAAATAAATAATATTATATAATAACAATTAACTCGGTTACAGAATATAAACAGACTTTTATCTGTCAAGCCACACTGACTCTTAAGTTTCTGACGTACTTGGTTTGTGTTTAGCCTGTATATCCATTACCTCTAGTAGCATAAGTGAAAGAAAACTTCAGTACACAGCAAGGTGTTGCTTAAAGGGTGGAGATTGAACAGATACCTCTGATGACAGTCTTGAGTTTCTTCAACCTGCCTTAGATCCCAAAATTGTCATTAAAATGACCAGTAGATGGCGATAAAGGTCAGTCAACGTTTTTTGTTTTTTTTAGGGCTTTCATCAGAGTGAACAGTCTTATATAAACCCTCTCGCTAGTCATGAAATCTTTACAAATTTTTATGCAGACACTGGAATAGTCGCCTTACATCGTTCAGCATGTTGCTTTCCCCTGCTTTCTGTCTTTAGGATCACGAAATGATTCTCAGGCGGACCACTAGGAGAAAGGGGGGTCGTGAAAAGCAAAAGCATCTAACATAAATTAGCACACATCAATAGAACTACTGAAGCCATCCTTTGTGGGCACCCCATTTTACTGAGCAGACCCTCGTAAATATAATTTGCAGGGTTACAATTTATTATCTTTCACAAGACTGTCATTGTTTTGTTTTGCATGGGTGCAAGTGAGGATATTTTGTGGAAAGAAAAAAACAAAAAACATTTTGTTTGCTCTGAACAACTTTGCCCTTAAAATAATGAACAAACTTCGCAGTCCAGATGTTTTAATGTGGGAACACCTCTGACACCAAGCAGTTGCCTGTCAAAAACAGGCGTTTCTTTGTTGCGTTCATTTTATCTCGTAAATTAGAAATAATTAAACAAATTTGCTCGTCTGTCCCCAAACAACCTTTTTGCAAAAAAAAAAAAAAAAGAAAGAAAGAAAGAAAGAAAGGAAGGAAGTATTATTATTTTCCACCCTTTGTTGTTGGTTTATGTAACAATTTTTTATTTTATTTTTTAAATTGTTGTTGAGAAGTAATAGTCCTTGAACAAAATAACGCACACTCTCTTCCTCCCTCTCTCTTCTGACATCTAGAAAGTAAAGCAATACGGGATTGGAAGTAAAATAGATGTAATTCTTGTTACCACCTGAAGTGAAGATGAGCCAGCCCCGAAAAAACATTCAGGGTCATGCTATGTTCAATGCGATTAAAGTGGTGGTCTCCATACTTCCGAGGGGAAGTTAACACATCAACTTCGCAGTTCTTCAAAGATGCAGTCGTGTGTTTGGTTGTTGGACACAGTGCGAGCTGATGACTTGCGGTGAGATGTGTGTGTCTGAGCGGCATGTATCATGTGAAAACAAGAAACTAACGGAATAAACCTGTCATTTTCACCAAGAAACCAGAGAAAACTGCTGATCGTGGCCGTCGGAAGGAAAAAAAAGTGGGAGAATTTGGTACGTTTACTGGTCTTGACAACTTTATCAAGTCTTAGTTTTAGCTAGAGGAGCTACACGTTTTGAGGTGGTTTTACCTTTGTGTTTTGTCTTTATTCATAGTGATTTAGTCTGCTGAGAATCACTGAGCATTTTATTGTTTCTGCTTTGCGCGTCTTTCTTTGGTCGTTAATTCTCGTTTTAAAAAAGACGGACTTAAAGTGACAGATTTTGATCCTTTGCACGGTTGTATATTTTTAATACAACGAATTCTCAAAATAATTAGCTTTGGATCCGAAAGCTAGTGAAAAAATGATCTCAAATTCCTCCAGGGGAACATCTCCTTAAACTCTCCTTTACTTGCAGTCAGATTTTAGGTGCATTTGTGTACTGCTGGAGTTTCAGTCAGATAAGTTCTGTTTGTCTTTCCGGCAAAACGCTTTCGCTTGAATGAACTTTGATCAACCGTTGCAGTGAACATTTTCTAAATTATTTTTCAGGGAATGAGATTTTCCACATCGACAGTAAGGTTAGGCTAATCTTGTGAGAGGAAAAATAACCATCATTTCCCATTTCCTCTAATCCTGCATCCTATTCCTCCCCCATGGTGCCCACGCTGGCCCCAGCAAGCCTAATTGTTTGTTCTAATGAGCACCCCAGTGAGACACAGTGAGGTTTTAAATGCAGGTCAGTAATTCTCCCCACCAGCAGTTGCAGAAGAATGGGATAAAAATCAATCAATTACTGCTGAAAAGTTCCATCTTGTGCTTTTTTGACCTCACTTGACCTTTCACACAATGATGTCTTGACTTTATTTCTGATAAATGTTATCCTGGTGCAGTGAACAGCGCTCTCTTTTAGGTAGTCCAGACAGGAAGCTGCACAAGTGTGTCTTGGATATCAGACCTCCTGTTCTTTCTTCCAGAGTCTCGGTGTGCTACAGCTTTGATTTAAAAAATAAATAAATCATGGCTAAATCTATAAAGATCTATGATTTTAAAACTTTGCATAAATGGTTTTCATAAGCCAACTTTTTTTTGCCATGAAGTGGTTATTCAGTGTTGTTTTGAGGTAGTTTTGGTGGATCCAGATCCCATTTCAGTTTTTACAAGCTACAGCTGGAGGTAACCATCAGAATTAAAGGTTGACTTTAAACACAACCTGCAACATTGTGTTTTTTTAAGATGGAGAGTTAGTGCCATATTTTTTTGTTTTTTATTCTTTTTACGTTCCAAACACGCCGGATGAGACCTTGAGGAGGCATGAAGAAACTTTTTGCAAGCAAATATGGTGTAATGTACCTTTAAACGAGCTCATTCCAGTTCTATTTGAAGGCTTGTCTAATTTTACCCAGCAGTCCCGTCCTCTCCCCTGTCCTCTCCCCTCCAAGCTCTGCAGGGCATTATAGAAGACTATTTACCTTCTGGTTGTCTACCATGTATAATTTTGAAAAGTTTGAAGTCTTCGCTTGTCATTTACACACTCAGATGGCATTTGCCAACCCCCCTTGCCAGGTATGCATACTTGCTTTTACTTATCATTCTAGAGAGGGAGGTGAAAAGAGCTATTTTTCCCTTTTCACAGCAGTGGGAAACAATTATTCTCCCATTAAGAGGCATTTTTGCTGCTGGAGTTTACATGTACCATATGGGCTAAACTCTTCAGAATGCCCTGTGGGTGTTCATTTAGATGGATTACTTACTTACTTGGATTACATTTTAACAGCATGCTCAGAAGTGCAGCGGATGAAAACTAGAGCCTCATATATCGAGTCTCCGTGTGAGAGTTAGGGCAGTGTCTTTTGTTGAGGTTTTGGATTTGATTGAGATGAAGAGTGGCCATCAGCATGTATTGTCTTCTTTGGTGAATGAAAAGCTGTTGATCTCTTAAAGCCTGTGTGTCACAGGCCAAACTGCAGGAATAATGTGGGAAAAGAAAGGCTGAAAGGCCTTTTTTAGGCTGTTTTCTGCAGGGCTAGACAGTGTACGAGGGTAACAGAGAGGTCATGCAAGGTAAAAATGTTCTGATATAATAAAAACTTTGTCTAAGTTAGCCTTTTAGGACTCTGAAAAATCCTGGGTCCTGGTTAGATTTTATTTGTTCTGAACATAAACATCCGTCTCAACTGACAATGTCTTAAAGAAATCCAACCCACCCTGACTGGCTAAAGAGATCCCAGGAGACTTTTGTCAGACTTCCAGAGTCCCATGGGCCTTGTTGGGGTAGACGCTTTAGGCATCATTGTGTGGTAGGTCTGTGACTGTGTGAGAGAGAAGGGCAGCTTGAGCTCTGTACTAATTTTAGTTCCTTCTTCCTCTAATGTGTTGTTAGGGGAAATAATTGTCTCACAAAAGGCTGATTAGATTCCCTTTTGGATTTGGATTCTTGATCCAATCTATGTTATTGGTTGAGTGCACTGTCACTTTCCAGATTATTTATTTATTTTTACATTGTTACACACCATGATTCAGTTTATTAACAAGCAATTGGATAATTAAACATTTTTCATTCATGTCATTAATAGCTTTGTTTAGTGAACAACGATCCGAAGTGAAAGGTTAACCATCGGTGTTGGAGTTTTCCTGTTGCTCTTGATAACATTTTGACAAAGCCTCTCTGGGTCTGTGTTCAAGTTTGAGAGGAAGTCCTCTCTCAGCAAACAATCAAAGAAGGATAATATAATGCAAATGACTAAATATTCAAAATGTGACTATGCTACACGGTGATACTTGGTGCACGAACATGCAGCAAGTTTTTTGCATGGTCAATGGAAACCTGGACAGTCTGGAAACTTTATTGGAAGTGCGTCCTTTGCAGACTCGTAATAGCTTTGCACCATCAAGATATTTGTTTTAATCTCTCACTGTCTCAGGTATGTTTGCAGCTTAGAGCCCACACATGAAGTTAACCTAATTATATGAACAGGTGAATGCAGAAACTCAATCTCAAATGGCCAAGAAATACAGTTTCAGGAAGCATTTAGTGATCCTCAGTCCTTTTATCTGAGCATGTTTCTGTTAAAGTTATGGTGAAATTTATTTGCAAGATACAGGAGAAAAATTGTCTTGACAAATAAAATTAGGTTAGCAATTCTGTTTTTTCAATATGCATGACAAATATCTTGCAACACAAAACAAGGTTTTTGCCTTTTTTTTTTTTTTTTTTAACTTGTCTGTGAGCCTTCCTGAAGAGACAGAGTCTCCATAAGAGGAGAAGTAGTGTTTTCCTCTGTAGACATGTTCATTTCTTTCAGTTCTCCCAGAGCCTCGACTAGCAGACAGTCATCACCCCTAGAGGACACCATGACAAATCAAGCCAAATATCTTGGTTTAAGCTATGCACTGCATAATTTGTAGGTGTTAAGCTTAACATACTTGTCATGATGACTTTCTATAAATTTCCGCTTTATTCACATGAGTGATGTATCTTGGCTGTAGGGGTGAACTACACCTCTATTGGCCAACATCTTCTCTCCCCTAATCGTCTGTTTGTTTTGCTTAAAGACAGGAATTCAGGCTCTGAGTGCTTGGATCAGTGTAAATTATGTTTATCAGCTCATCTAAAGAAATTATCCATTGCAGGTCTTTCTTTTAATAACCATCAGATTGGCTCTTCTGGCATCTGTCTTCAATTAAGGGACAAGTTGCGGATTCCCATGTGGGGGGTTCATGATGTGGGTAATGCAGTCATCAGCTGTGGGAACCAAAAGCTCTCCATTTGTGTGAAATGGCATTTAGTTCAAGCACAGGTGGTCACCCTGGCATGAATGTAAAGCTTGTATGTAATGTTTTCTTTAGGATTTAAAGTTTGGCCGTGCCCCCTCCTTAGGTAAACAAGGGCTTGAAATTGCCATATGTTGGCAAGTAGTAGCTTTAAGTTAATAAGTTATGATTGTTGAATTTTGTTGAAATGTTTTACTTTCTTATTACTACCTTATCATGTCTGGTTAGATTATTTAAAACAACCTTTACAATCTCTATCCACATAATATTTCTATACCCACCAATAGCTTTTTATAAGTAATTGGAAAAGCATTACTGAGACCCAGACGTCTGTGTTGTATCTAGGTTTTAGCCCATTATTCCCAGCCCAGCCTCTCATTGACCAAAAACAGATTAGCATAGTTTTGGTCTGGTCATTAGGTGGGGTTAGCTCAGAGGTCAGAGTGGCTAGGATTATCAGAGGAATTTATTAGGTCACTGTTCACTGCCCCTCAACATCAGCCCTTCTCCTGCATGCTTCAGGAGCTAACCACTTGCTTAAAAATCTATTAACCAAGCTTGATCAAAAACTTCTGACTCCCAAGTTTCAGATGCATAAGGAATATCATAACAGAGTAACAGTCAAGGCTGAGCATAACTCTTTGCTGGACTTTACAGCAAAGATTACAAGTTTCAGGACATATAGTGCCTTCTGTGGTAAAGAAGTTGCCCAACCACACACACTTTTGTAAATTACTTGTTTTGCTTTCTTTCTTTTATTTACATTATTTCTGTATTTATGTTGCTCATGCATCCCATGTCAGCAGCATGGTTCCAACAAACACATCTGTATTATAGTACTCTGCAGCAGCACAAGAGAAATTGAATAAAGAAAGTTAAAAATAAAGAGCTACATTTTATTTAGACCGTATAGAAATATTTTAATGATTTTTAAAACTCTTGTATTGTACTTTGAATTAAGTTTTCTTAGGCAGGATTTGCAAGCTTTACTTTAGTCCATGCTTGCGCTACAAAGACTTCAGAGTGAAGCAGTGATCTTAACGTGCATATCCAGCTATGTGACTTTCTCCTTGCATTCCTGCACATCTTAATTGGTGAACCTCCTGGCAGTGGGCTCCGGTTGGCCTTGCCTGTCCTGGCTGTCAGCTCGGCACAGTGGCCAGCAGATGCAATGGAAACAAATTCCCATCCTAATCCCTGAAGAATTCCTGCTCCTCTGATCTAGCTGGCCCAAGAATGTGATGTTTAAAAGGGCCCAAGGCTCACTGGGAATCACAGAGGGACAAGTTCTCATGCACTACATTAAGTTGCTGTAAGAAGGCGGAGAAGCGGTGATGTGTGAAACTGGCAGCTCAGAGGCTCCAAGGGGACACAGCTCATCATTAAGAAAACCGCAGTCTGGCATAAGCGATTAGGATATATGCCAATAAGACATCATCTGATTATATGATTAATGGTATTGGGGGGCTTGTTTTGATGTGGCACAGACTGCCAAACAAATTCTTACAACCAAAACAAGTGGAAATAAAGCATTTGGCTCCCTTGTTTATTCCTCAGCAGCTTAGTGTAGAATACATTATTTTTAGTGACTAAGCAATATATGATGCTATTTTTGAGGCATATATTAAATAATGATGCATGGTTCAAAAGTATAGTACTCAAATGACTGTCTCAAATATTAAAACACACATTTTGTGCTCATCCAGTGTCAGGTTGGACTCATTCCTGTCCTTTCTGGATTGATTACTCCCAGCTCATGTCACAGTTGTCTCTACAAACCTCAATCCTGACTTTGCTATGCATTAGTAAGTGGGCATGCCTGAGCCAACACAGAGCAGTGAGCCGTGGAATGGGAAGAATTTACCTTTTAAATAGGACCTGTGTTAACTGTGTCTGGTCAAGTGAGAAAGATGAGGCAGATGACAAAATAATTACATAGTTAAGAACACAATACAGCAAAAAATTATAAACTTTACCCCTTCATATTTATATAAAATCTTGTTTATGTCTGAACACTTATGTTTTCTTTTGTCAGCTCCAGAGCACTGCGTGTCATGCCAGAGGGGTCCCATTCTGCTCTCCACCAGGGCCCAATGGGGGAAGGTAATTATTTTTTTATTTTTAAATCTGCACTATTATATTTGATATGACCGCTAATCCCTTTATTACTTTCTATAAACTCAGCATTTTTATGATATAGAGATGTAATGGGTGAGTTTACTTCTGCTGCTGTATCTGATTACTCAGGACAGTGTACTAACGTTGCACACTGTCTGCAGCAGGGCTAAAGGGAAAAATGCTGGAAAAGAAAGAAAAGAGGAAATGTAGAGGCTTTGAGGGGCAAGCTGAAAGAGCAATGAACTCCCCTCCTACACTCCCGACTGGCAGAGAGGCTCTTTGTGTAGCTGTGGACTTCAGCCAATCCATTTCATACGACTGAAACCCCAGAACACAAGCATGCCTTGGCAAAATGTGTCAGAATCTCTGACTGGTTAGCCTAGCCAGTGGCTCTGACCTTGTGTGCAGGGGGGGGCACTCAAATTACATTATTTTAGTGTTTATAATCTTCATTTGTAGAGCCACTGCTTTGACACAGGCCCTCTTTGTATCTGTTTGCCTGCTCTGTCCTTCATTTCACCACCACCGCCCCCTCTCCTATCTACTGAACACATTTGGCACTGGTCTTCCACTTCAGCGGATGAATACCAAAGTGTCAAGGGACGCCTGTCCCTTTGCTTCAACATTGATCAGAGGGGACTTTTGGCTGAAGGAAACGTGTGCCACCCTCATGTAAATTTGTCTATTTTTCTCAAAAGGCCACTCTTCACCAGATATGTGTTAGGGCAGCTCGTTTTCCGATCGTAAACCTGGACAAAATCACCTTGCAGACAACACATTCACTGGAAGCTAAAACCTTCTCAAACCAATTTGCTTATAAACCAGTTGGAGTGTGGCCGACTGAGCTCCCTTGCTGTGGATGGATGCTAATTCAGTGGCAGAACTGTTGGTAAAACGTTATCTGTGCGAGGTGATGGTTGGATGTGGATGTGCTGTAAGTTTTTAGACAAAAATCACTGTAAGCTAAGATGACCCCTTTTATCTATTAGTGTATTTACTCCATTGTTTGTACTTTGATTGTTTTCCCAGAGAAGTTTGATGATGGGAATCTATATAACATCCCTCATATGTTCCATTGAAGGTTCATCAGAAACAATAGAATGTGAACTCATTATCCTCACAACCAACATGTGAAGTATATATACTTTTAAAAATGCACATTTATTCCAATGCTGTCAATCCAATGTCAATGGCTTAACCAGGCATTAACAGACCTGAGGCTGCATGAAAGAGCTCTCAAAGATAAGAGTTCTTTCTGACCTACTTAACCCCAAACAGGAATGTAGCTGCATGTGCAGAATGTACAGATTTAAAGGAGTTCTGGGGGGGACGGATGGATCATTTCCATTCACTGCAGCTTTTCCACACCAGTGGGCATAGGGGTTGTGGACATAGATCAATGATGGCAGGGATGGTTGCATCTCTGAGTGGGCTTGTTAAGGGAGCCTCTGGAGTGGAACTTTTTCTCTGCTTAATCGCCTGTAGCATTAATCACACGCACCCTCAGGTGAGAGACCGCAGTGACTCTTGTTCAGGAAAGATTTGAAGTCATGCACCGACACTCATTGAAGTTCATAACAGCCCCATGTCTTGTATGTTCACAGTATTGTACTGCTGTGGGAATTGTTTATGTAAATTTAATTTTGTAATCTAAAGGCTGTTTTAATGTTAATTGTTACTGCATGTCGTTCCTTCACTCTCGCTTCCATTTCAAAAGAAATCATTCCAATGTAAATTATTTTACAGCTTCCCTCTCTTCTGGTGGATTACCCATATTAGTTACAGCCTCTCAGCTTTGATTGTTTTTTTTTGTTTGTTCGATGGCCTCTTAAAACTTATTTGAACCTATAAAATTCTTTGTCTGATTCCTCTACAACTCAGTGACAACTGACAACAGTCAGTGGATATTTTGTAAACAAGTATGTCCTGCATTAAATACTCTTCAGACAGATTGCTAAGCCATAGTAAGGTTAAGGTCCATTTTTATTGTTATGTAATTCTGCTTCTTAAGATTTATATGAGCATGAGAAAAGCTTATACTTGCTCTGTGTTTAGTTATGGACAAAAAGGCAGACAGAACTAAGTGTCAAGTATTTCTAATTTTTTATTTAACTTTAATTAACAGTAAAATTAAAACCCGACCTCGCAGCATATAACACTGCATGTGGTAAACAATGTGCTGTGTAAAGTCAGTAAAGTATTCCTCCCTGAACCTTTCCCCTTCACACAACTGTCCAGCCACCAGACTGTGTGGACTCTGCAGAGGCGCTAACGTGGCAGCTGTTTGGTTGTAGACTGTCAAATTGGTGGTAATATTTACAAGTGGCTCATGCCTAAGGCCCCATAAGTGTGTGTTGTCCTGAGGAATTGTAAATTGGGGGGGTCCCAAAATGGATCATCACATACCTATGCACTGAGGTCAGCTGGCACGGCTGGATCCTTGTAAAAGGCCGGGGTTGAGAACAGAGTTTAAGAGGATTAAATTAGATCTTTTTAAGGGGTTTTGTCCTTTTGTTACTTTGAATAATCTGCTCATCGGAGACATGCCACTTGAATGCAGGTGAAGTGGTTTTCATCTGTCTTCCTTTCATTTCTCATGGTAAAGGTGTGTGTATGGTATTTTTCATTTTTTGATATTGCACACTTATTTTGACAGTATTTGAAGCTCATGTTCTCATCACTGATAGCTTATCCAACAAAAAGGATAATGTGGAAAAAAATTGGTGTTTAACTACTCTAAATTAGACAAATTGAGTTTCACTTTTAAGTTCCAGAATTCCCCCAAAACTTCCCTGCACAACATTTTGACCTTGACCAGTGAGGAATGTAGGTTGTGTTTGTGTGTGTGTGTGTGTGTGTGTGTATATTAGTGGTCTGTTGTCCACAGTGGTTTATTTACTGACCTTCAGGCTAATTATTAACACATTAAAGGGCCATTGTGAGGTCAAACACAAGTGTAAAACCACCATTTTGCAAATTTGAAAGGATGTTTTAAGCTGAAAGCTCTTGAAATGACCTGAATTCCTCCCTCTATCAAGGAGTGAGAAATCAATCCAGGCCATCGGTCTCAGTGTCTGATCACCAGCGTTCTGAACCATGCTGTTTGATAATAGCCTGTGAAGACTCCAGGACTAATCCTTGGAGGCACCCTAGTTCATGCCTCACGCCCTCCTGAGGGGTGGCCATTCACCGTTGCCAGGTAGGGAGGAGTTTTTCCCTAAAGAGATCAGACCACCTCCCTGTCCCCAAACAGGCTCTGGGGGAGGTGCAGATTGCCAGAGGATGTGAAGGGGTGTTAAAAAGGAAGGTCAGAATGGATCTTGAGTGGCAGAAAGCTTTTATTAAGAAGTAGAGCGTTTTTTTCTTTATCTCCAGAGGAAAACAGGGTCACACACTAAACGTGTCTCTAAGGGATCAGCTAACAGCTCGGCAGTTGCCCCTAGATCTTGTTTTCAATTGTTTGCTTTTTTTTCCCTGCCATGAAATTGAGCACACTAATTCAGCAAGTTAAGACTGAGGACTTTCCACAATGTTACAAGTTTTGTTGTGTAAGGTAATTATAGTGAGTCATAATCAAAATAGTTACAATGTTCAGGCATGATGGAGAAAAAGACGAGTAAAAAGATAATATGTTTGGTTAGATTTTTGTAAAGGGAAGGAGGTTTATGTGTGAAAAGTTGCAAACTTTTCTGAAGAGATTTGAGTTTCTGTGGATCATTCTTTAAGTACCAGCCTTTATAAATATAATATTTTCAAATAACCATCACTGATCTTCTGATGTTGGATAATTTCTGGAGAAATACAACAAGGTGACTTTGGATGTGATTCACTATCTACTGTTCCGATTCATCATTTGATGCATGAGTCAGTATGAATCAAGTAGGAACGTCTGTGCGGAGGTTAATAACAGCAGGCAGGGGCATGTTTTTTTTTCTCAATGGGATGTACTGTCCACTTTGCTGTCAGTCTTTTGTACCAGTATAGCTTGCTTTCTGCTCTCAGAAATAACTGTTTCAAATGACAGATTGGTCACGGAAGAATATTTGGAGATTTGTTTTAAAAAAAGACAACCTACTTCAAATTATTTCTAAAACATTTTGTTATCAGTTTTTCTTCTCCCAAGTGTTCCTTTAGCGTCTGAATAATCATTTGCATGCTGAACATAGATATAGGCAGTGTTGTTCCTGTTTCTTTGCACTTGATTTGCTTAGAAAACAAGCCAGACTGTGTGGCACAGAAAGAACTTTCTCAGTATCAGGATATTATCATGAGAGAATTCATAAATGAACCAGATTTGCATTCCTACTCATTTCTGCTAAATTAGTTATACAGTGGGGGTTTTTTTTGTTTGTTTTTTTGGGGGGGTGCAGCTCTGCTATAACTTAGACTCATTCTTCATCATAAAAAGTTTAGTCATGGGAGTAGGAGGTAGGAAAGGTGATTTAGCAGTCTTCCTGACACATTGATCCGTCACATTGAGTCGTCTTGCTTCATTGGACAAATCACATTAATTTAATCTTAAGGTGTGAAAGAATTGATGCATTTAAACCTGAGGAAATAACACTTTTAATTTACTTGGCTTCATAGAGATGTTTTACACATATAATTATTGCAGCTTGACAAGGATTGTTATTATTTATCGTTAATGCTTGAAATATTTCAATGGGGCGGATTGGAGCCTGCTCTGTAATCTTCCAACTGACTTTATTACCCATGTTTATGTTTCCATAGTTGCTCTCAGTCAAGCAGACACATTACGCAATGCTCAGCATAAAGAGATATTGAAGCTGTTTATCTTGCCAAGCAAAAACAACATTTAAATACCTGGGGCACATAGATGTGGCAATTTTAGATGCCAGAGAAAAGAAAACGCTTGCTTGTCTTGCATAGCATTTGCATGGCTATCTGCATAGAGGCTAGTTTGCATGCACTGATCAGAAAAAGCAGATCGCATCATCTCAGGGTTGCGCAACTATCAACCATCGTCACGGCTGCATGCTCTGACTTATCGCAGAGAAGGTGGTAACTTTCAGCAGGAAGGAAGTGATGCATTAATATTCAGCAGTTATGTCACTGGGAAATATTGCAAAACCATATTGTTTGATTTTGTTTTGTTTGTTTCTTAGATATGTCTGTCATAGAGCAGGGATGTCAATAATTGTTTTTATGCAAGGCAGAAGTTTTTCTATATAAAGGAATGCTTTGTGCTGCATATACCAACATTTTCAGACATGGAATCATCTGTTGTATGTGATATAGCAGCTGTTTTTGGAAAGTTAATAACCAGGTTTGGGTTCCCATGTCAGTGATTGTCTTCAGCTCTCAGACCATGCTATTAGTCTGCATGTCATTCATATAACCGTGATGTCAGAGGCAGAAAAATTTATTAACTGTTGGCATTGTTCACTGTCTGATAAGCGCAGACTAAAAAGGAAACAAAGGGTAGACTTAACATTACCAGTTCTAGACTGATGACTCACTGAGCCCCTCTGTGTGCAGCGTTTACCCTACATTCCTCACACTTGTTTCTCATCAAATCACATCTTTTATGGTTTCATATGTTATTTAACTTAGTGTTTCTTTACATTTAATTACTAGTTATATTAATTTACCATAGAACTAATTTAAGTGTGCTATAAAGCATTTGAATTTAGTGAGGCTCAAAAAAAGGGAGGTCACGCTTCTAGGATCAACACACCTTTGTGTGTAAATGTTAACCTTGGCCCATCAGTGAAGAAAATGGAATTTGAAGAATTACAAAGAGGGATTGTTTTCTTTTTCTTGGAATTCCAACCATTTTGCTCTAAATGCTGTGCTCAGTGCACAAATATCTGAGCTAATGTTCTGTGCTAATCTTCGAATTAGACTGATGACTTTTAAGAGATTTTGAAGGAGAATTGAGTGTTATTAAGGTTACATGTGGTCAAAATACACTTCTGAAAACAATAAAGGGAACACTTAAACAACACATCTTAGATCTCGAATAAAATATTCCAGCTGAAAATCTTTATGCACATGCACATTAGTGGCCTGCTGGAGGTCATTCTGTAGGGCCATGACGGTGATCATGGCAAGGCAAATTTATTTGTATAGCACATTTAATCTACAAGACAATTGAAAGTGCTTTACATAAAACATTAAAAGATGGTCAAAGAAAGCATTACATGGTAGTAAAAGGCAGCAACAAATAGCTAAAATCTAAATTTAATCACACTAGTGGTGAGGGCACTGGCAAAATGCAAATGTGACCAAACATCAGCCAGAAAGGATGACGACAGGGAAATGGTCTGACTACCACCTGCAGGATCTTTCCTTTATAGGGGTTGTCTTGCTAATTACATTTGTACAACAGCAGGTAAAATTGATTCACCAGTGAACGTTACTACCTCTGTAGCCTTGACTTGGTTAATGGTTATGTGTAAGTCAACGATTGTATTAATGCATAACTGAAACTAAAGTGAGAATTGCTTCACAGTAGTATTTTTCTTAAGAAATGTTGTTGTGTGAATATGAAAATCACAGTCCAAGCTGTGCTGAAATGTTTTTCTAAGGACCATTTCCTTAAGCCTACATACTGTATACTTAACATTCTCCATCAGCTTCTTGGGAGTGGCAGGAGAAGTCGTCGTCAATTAAATGTAAATATGCTCATAAATTCTACTCAGACAAGTTTTTGGTCAGTTTTGAAATATGTGGACGTAAGCAAACCTTTTCTCATCTAGGTGAAGTAAATTATCATGGCAGATGCTTGTATGCTCTCCAGGTAGCTTGAAGGGTTTGGCTCCATAATATCCCAAATCCAGCAGGTCAGATGAGAAATAACTGAGTTGGCACAGTAGTTCTAGGCTGAGTCCTTCATGCTGAAACGGAACCAGGTGTGTTATCCTTATTCAGGGACCGCAAATGGTTGGATTTTTCAGATGTGACTGAAGTTGCCAGTATTCTGTTTTAAACCACACACTCAAATCTGGCAACAATTATTGGACCTGAATGTGAGCACCAAAAGCAATCAGATGCCAGAACACGGCTGAGCATGCGGACAGTCGGCTTCATTCTCACTAACAAATATGGGTATCAGGTTTAGTTTGGACCATAATACATATTTGATGGCCTTATTCTGATATGTAGTCCGTCTATTTTCATTTCATCTCACTTCAGTTGTTTAAAAAAATATCACCTGTAAAACATCCATCCATTTTTTTTCTACACCTGCATGTTCCACTGCAGGGTGGTGGGGAAGCTGGAGCCTATCCCAGCAGCTACTAGGTGAGAGGAAGATTGCACCTTCGCCAGGATGCCGGTCCATCACAGGGCCAACACAAAGAGACAACCAACCACTCACTCACTCCTAGGGAGAATTTTGAGTGACCAATCTACCTAAAATGCATGTGGACTGTGGGAGAAAGCAGAAGTACCCAGAGGGAACCTGTGCATACATGGGGGGACATGCAAACCACAGAGAAAGACCCAGCTCTATCCCCTCCCCCCCAACCGAGGCTCAAACCAGGAACCTTTTTACCGTGAGACAATGATACTAAGCACGATACCACCATGCAGCCCACCTATAAAACAAATAAACTGTGTTCTAGTAGATTTGTGTGCAAAGATTACATTTGACAGCTTTAGCCAATTACTAGGCGAGCAAAACAACATAGACATTAGTGGTTGCTGTTGTCCCTCTTAAAGGTGGATTTATGCTTGCTCGGCGTTTGCGTGCAGCCGGCTACGGCGTAGCTGACGCTGGTGAGTTTGCTATCGCACTCAAGCCTAGGGGGTGCGCGGCGTTTTGGTGTCATGTTGCAGTTTCTCCTCCTAATCTGAAGGTGGCAGCAGGGGTGGTATCGGCTGGTAAACTCACCAGGTCGGAGTTATTTTGATGATTTACTTCAGTTCGGTAGGTATTTTCTGTTTTAAAACAACAACGGCGTTCAGTATGGTTCAGTGTCTTAATTAGTTTGTGGAAGAAAATTAATAAATAATTTGATCAGCCTCTCATCAACTTGATCCTCTGGTTATTGTTTTTAGAAACGGTGGTTACCACACAATATCAGCCACAAGATCCAGATATCCGGCAACACGTGATCCCAAACTGACCAATAACAAGGGGGTACTTCCACGTCAATCGTCTGCGTAGCAGGGGTGCACGTCAGGTCTGGAAGAGGTGCGCGTTGAGCCTTTTGCGGAGCCACGCAGAGCCTACGGCGGTGACGCGGACGCAGACGACGCGCAAGCATAAATCCGCCTTAAGCAGGTTTTTCCTGTGGCTACTGCTGAAAATTCACCGCCATTTGGGCTTTAGAAATTTAGAACAATTTTTCCTACTAATAAATTCAATAAAATTGTGGTTTAAAGAATCAGACACCTGTTAGGTTACAGCTCTTTGATTTCTTTACATTGCTAAATGGAACAGATTTCTATTAATTATGTGACATGGCTGTGGTATCAGCTGCAGATATTTCCCATCTGTAGAGGCTTTATCTGAAGTGGTTAATCAAAGCTGCAGCAGGGTTTGAGCTTGTCCTGAAATGAAATGTCTGCTGCCTGGATTATTTCAACGCTACAACTGCTTACTTTTTAGTATAGTTCAGCCACTCGTGATTTGTTTGGTCATCTGAGCTGTGCAAAGTAGATGCAAAGAATGATTTGTAATAGTAGCGAAGTGTAAGCATGGTTTTTATTTTACACTGACCTTACCACATGTTTTTGTCTTCCTCTTTCTCTTTTTTTAATCTGGCAGCTTTATTATAGAGGGAAATCTGATCTGGAGAAAAAGAAGGAAAGAGGAAGGGAGTTTCACATGCCCGATCCAGCAAAGTTCGAAACAAAAAGTAAAGGCAGATGCTTTGTCCTAATTCACATTGGTGTAGAGTGTAATAACCCACCACTACACTCCCTTTACACCATAAACCCTATGATTTGTCACAGAGCGTGAACAGAGCTATCTCTAGTGGTCAGCTTGTGCTTGCCAGCTCATCTGTTTCTCCCAGTGAGGTTGTGCATGGGAACAGAGTTGTTGGGAAGCTTTGGTGTGGATTGTGGAGCAAGTAGTGTAGTGCAAACAGCATGAGCTCAGTACTACTGACTCATGGAAAGTTTCAGGGTGCCAAGACGGATATGTGTGAATCTGAATGAACTGAAAGGCAGTTTGTCTTCATATAAAACTCTTCATCCAACTGCCCATCACACTGTTTTCAAGACTTCATAAATCACTGTGGCCACTTCCCTCTTTTTTTATAATAAATATTTGGCTTGTTAAGATAATTTATTTCAATGAGAATCATAAAATGCTGCATGATCTGTGCATTAGAGAAGTCAAGTTGGCAAACTTGTTTAAGGTAAATTATGTGGTTCTGTCTTCTCTATAAGATAAGGATTGTGTAACATGTGTGAACTGTTGACCAATGGTGAACATCTAAATAATGATAATATTTAGGTACAAACTGTGCTAGCATTCAAAGAGGTTAAAATAGGTAGCGACATCTGCAAGCTATTAACACCAAACTGTACACTCCATCCCCACATGGCAATATTGCTTACTTGAACATTTCACTGATTTGCTTAACGACAGTTTGTGCCTCGTAGATTTCAATTTATTAGTCTGAAGTCAAATTGAATAACAAAGCTCCATTTCTTTAGCTTGGCAAAATGGTTTTTGCCTCTCTGCCCTCTAAATATTTAAGGAAATGGAGCTCTCTGCACAGTGGTCACTCAACTCTCCATTCTCACAACACTATGAGTTCATATATTTAGGAAACGCTTACAAGGAAAATTCCCCATCTGGCCAGGAAGTATATGAAACTGAATAGGGATTTCATTTCTTTAAAATTCAGATGTAGCCCCATTAGGACATATAAACAAAGCTCCTGGTCTCTTTACCCATTTTTTTCCCCATCAATTTCCCCTGCTCTGTTTTTCCAAGGTTTAGCCGTCAGTAGTCAGGAGAACAAGAGGAAATGTCTGAGTTTTCCATAGAATATGCAGTTGTGTAATTAGGTCATGTCAGTAATGATTTGTGTGAAGCTTTTTACTGTAAGCCATAACTTGTCTTTGTCTGGGAGTAGAAACAGAGCTCTTAGCTGTCTTTTATTGTCTGTTCAAAGTTATCAAATTTTATTTAGCTTAAGTTGGGCTTTTCTGCTGCCTTTATGCAGTTTGAATCTTGCTAGCAGGACATCTCAAGAGTTTACATCTGTCTCAGTTTAGAAAGAGTCTATTAACCAAGATACTTCATATTAACACATGAGACTTTTCTCAACTGTCTGGAACACCCTTCTTGACTTAAAAAAGAGGGGTTGTTCAAGTCCTAATGAAGTTGATAATAAAGTTTCTAATAGTGACACCTGCTTTCTGTATGTGTTCTTCTCCCCTCTCCCAGAATCTCCTCAGTTGTCCTCACCCCTGTCCACCAGTGACCATGTCCAGGGTAACGTAGATTTGAGCCCCGACTGTTATGGCCTAACATGCGCGGAGCCACTGGATGGAGAGCGTGAGCGTCCAGTGAGCCTTGTGTCCACCCTATCATCTGGTTCGTCCCGTGATAGTCACAGCCTTTTTGGAAGCACAGTGGCCCTTCCTTCCTCCACCACACCTCCCATACCTAGTGAAGAGGACATAGACCTGGAGCTGAGTCCAGCAGAAAGCACCAGAGAGCAGGCCAGAAACCAGAGCCCCAATCTTACAGGTTCCAAGGAACGCTGGCGGGAGCGGCTGGAGCCCAGGGTGTTCAACAACCAACGGAACAACAACAACGCCACTGCCAACAGGTCTGCAAGTAGTGAAGTACCTCGTATTCCCACCTCACCTGTCATCACAGATGCCATGGCACCCAACCCAAAGCTGACCTACGTTGACCACGTTGTCATGGAGATAATCGAGACAGAGCGCATGTATGTCAAAGACCTGCGGAGCATCGTGGAGGTGAGTGGGTGTCAGGATCACAATATTTTTTCTGTTACAGTTGGTTTTTTTCACTTTGTGTGAGGCAATCATTTGTATTCTGGGCACCCAAAGAACATATTTGACTTGGATTTATGTGCAGGTATGACCTAATGTCTGCAGTGTTCACTAGAAGTGATCTACTAAACAGCCTGGAACTTAAACAGGAATTTAATCTTTGAGACAAAATAATGTGCTCTGTGTTCCATGCAGCTGTTTGTGACTGAAATTACAAGTCTTGTAATGCATCCAGTAGATTATTTTTTTTTTTCTTTTTTAATTTATAAGTTTGATTTTTCTGCTTTTGAAACAAATCAGCCAGTGGAAAAAAATCTTGCCTGACATCTGGTGTGTTTATAGATTTGGAGTTCATAAAGATGACAGCTGTCAGGCAGTTTATGATCTGGATGTGATGTTTTCTCTAAACAATGGTGTATATTTTCAGTGCAGTGAAAGTTTACAGTCTGTAGCCTGGGCTTATGGCTTGAGTGCTCATTTGTAGAAAAAAAAAAAAAAAAACACTTTGCAGGATTATCACAACATGAATCTCTTAGTCTGATCTTTTCACAGATATTTAAGCCTCATCTCAAAGATGTAAAGAGTGGAAAAAATGGGCCAGGGATGATTTTCAGGACAAAATAAAAGCCACTTTTTTCTTATCACTTTTTTTACCTTTGAGGTCTGGCAACAACTTTCAGATTGGGGCGCCTCCATCGCCCCAAGTCTGTCCTCAGTTTAGCAAAGAAGCAGAAGCAGTCAGTCTTCAGACTGTAATGGCTTTAACATGTGAGGCATTTCTGAGGCTGCCTGGCAGTAAAGCAGTTTGGACCCCTCCTCACCTCTCCTTAGACTATGCTGGCGTCTAGCATTTGCCGTGGGAGGAAGTGCTGCCCCACCTCTAGTTTTAAGTAACGACTTGCTTCTGACAACCACTTCTAGGGATTTCTATTTCATTTGACAAGAGCGTCAGCCCAACCTGGTCTGGCCTCAGTCACACAGGCCCTGCTGCAAGCTCCAGCCTGTCCTGAACTCTCGGGCTCTCCCAGCCAAGACAAACGCCTCCATCTTTGTCCCAACTAAAGAAATAATGCATATATAAGTGGTGCGATTATACTATAGTGTGGGAACATATGTAACTTTTGTCCTTTCATGATAACAGTCTGGCTCCAGTCATTTTGATTCCATGTAGCTCATTTATTTTATACCCAACTTTGGACCTGAGATTGAAGTGTGAAACACTTCTTCAATTTGGTGTCAGATTGTTTTAAGGAAACTAATTTAAATCTTCCACTTAATACTGATGCTGAACTTCTGAGGGGCTGTCCCGCATAGAAGTGCTTGTTGCTTGATCCAGTTTATCACTTGGTCACACTTACTCTGTACATGGGATACAGTTTGAGATCAGCTGTCTGATCCTGGCTGATTTCACATGCTTGAATAAAGCCCAAACAACTGGTTTAAACACACCTAAAGTAATAATGCCATCATTCTCAGCATTTTTTTTAACAAGAAGGTGGTTGCTAGTCCTTATTGCTTTTAGAGAAACCTGGTCACTCTTGTTACCATGTAAGTATGTTAACTCTTAAAAAAGATTTATGTTACCCATAACAGTATTGCTACAGCAAAAAATCCCTGTCTGTTCTATAATAAAGAACAGCTTGTAGCAGTGTAAGGTATGAGACACCATGCACCGCATTGAATCTCACAGTATGCTGAAGGTCACATGTGTGCAGCTTAACTCATCTGGTGAGTTTTTCTACAGGGGGCTGTTACTGCTTGTGACTCCTGGCTGCAGTTCATTCTGTAGTGTGATGACTCTACTAGTAATCAGGGCTTTCTTGCTTTCTAAGGGTGTGTGTATGTGTGTTGGCGTATTTGCATTACATTATCAGGGAGACTGTGTGTGTGCAAGCTGTTTATACTCTTTATTTAGCTGCTGCTTATTTGTATGTGCATGTCTGTGTGTTTGTCCTTCGTTAACCTGTTCCTTGACTCTTTCTGGTGATGTTTATATGTCACATGAGTGTGTAATTGACCATTTCAGTGGGAACTCATCTCGATGTTGGTATATTTGGCTTTAGAGTTTGTGGGGATTTTTAATTGTCTGATATTCTCCTAAGGTCCAAAGAGAGTTTGGTTCTTTGGGGGAGAATCAGACTGTGCTGAAGTTTTGTGTGTGTGTACTAGAGAACCCCTCTATTTCTCCTCAGTGCATGGAACTAACCCTAAAAAAAGGTTCCTTTAAGCATCATTCAAATAACTTATCTATTAATGATACTATTTTCTTTTGTCAAGAAAAAATTTAAATCTTAAAGCTCTTTAATCTACATTAAAATGGAGTAGCTGTAAGAAAACGTCACTCAGTGCAGCAGCAAAAAAAAAATTGAAGACTGAGGGTTTCTGTATATTCATGCGCCCTCTGCTGGTAGGATTTTGAAAATGTCTGTGTGGTGTTTGACCATTGCGAATTTTTATATCTTTTTTTTTATATCCTTGTCTCTGCTGTTTTTCCAGGACTATTTGGCACACATTATTGATACAGGCAACCTTCCCATACGACCTGAACAAGTGTGTGCGCTTTTTGGAAACATAGAGGACATCTATGAATTCAACAGGTAAATTTCCCTCCAAATACAGAAATGGTGACTTGCATCATTACTATTTAGAATTCTTGCTTTGGTTTTTGCTGCAGCAAAGTAGAAACCATAGAAAACATTGCTACATTATCAGTGAAGAGCCAGTTTATGGCAGAGCTGAGGAACTGTGATCAGTTACTGGTGTAGTTACATTCCTGGCCAGTTTTTTTTGGGCGAGGAATGTTTTCATTCACTTTGATGTGTATGTGAAATGTTGCTGTTTTGATAATAGGGCATAAAAGTTAAGTGGGTGATTCTTGGCCACATTTTCATGCTGAGTGACTCAAGCCAGATGCAGGAAGAACCAAACTCACTGCTGTAAAAACATTGTTGCATCTTTCTGAAAGCATAGGAAGTATGCAGCTGGCTTTGCATTTCATCATCTCATGTCAGCAAGCTGTCATTGCCCAATGAGCTGCTTGCCAAAACACACATTAACATTCTTATGTCCTGTAATTGTGAGGAGCCTCTACAATAATGCCAATGCTATCAAAGAGTACCAGTAAGGAAAATTAGATGCATCACTTTTATTTATGTTATAGTTGTTCTAGAGTAAGAAATATATTGACATATTTTTTAATTAAAAGGTTATGTTTTCTGAGAGGAGGATTTTCCACTTTTTGCTTTTTATTTGGGAAACATTTTGGTGATGAAATCCTCGTATCAGCCAGTGAGCAGGTGCCCCATATTTACTTACTATTGCAACAGAGTTTGTAGGAGGCTGCAGAAGGGAAACCAGAGTTTTGTTGCTGCTTCGCTGTATGTACAGTACACTATGTCAACTGCATGTTGTTCTTCTGTTTACTTTACCTTAAATCAATCCTACGCTTGACTTTCCCAACCCAACTTAGGATTTTTTGTTTTATGGCTCAGTACCTAATATTTTTCCAACTATAAATACTGTTGAGCAAGCATTAATCTAAAAGACAAAGCACCGTGTGTAAAATAAATCTCAACACCCATACCTTTTTCATTGTATACGCTGGCACATCTGTTTGTAATTGGTTTCAGTCAGGCCACCTCATCTTTGATCATAGCTTTGAAAAACTCTGTGATGTTATTGTGTTTGACTCTCACAGGTTTTGGTTAAACAGATTTAAACTTTTTTTATGGGAAAGTGGACATGGAGAATTTCATATCTAATGCATGTTCTCTGTATAATAATGTGCAACGGCTGTTTGAAAGTGTGTGGTGCCCTCTAGTGGTAGTTGTAATAACAACATTAAAGTCAGAATAATCATATCATCACTCATTTTTCCTGCTTTCATCATTTCTTTGTGGCATGTTTGTGTTTAATATAAGTACAGTATAATTTTACTCTGTTGCATTCAGTGAATTGCTGCAGGCCTTGGACATGTGTGAGAATGATCCTGTGGCTATTGCTCAGTGCTTTGTAAACAAGGTGAGGAAAACAATCTTCTGCATTTCACCATATTAGTTTGTCAACTAATATTGACAATAATGATGATGGATTTGTGTTTCCCCCAGATTGAATATTTTGAAATCTACACACAGTATTGCAACAACTATCCCAAGTAAGTTGTTTTTATTTAAATTTTTTAATAGTTTTAACTGTGATGAACATGCCTGTATGAGCTGATGGATGCTGCTGTTTGCCATCTGCAGCTCAGTGGCAGCACTGACCGACTGCATGAGGAGTAAAACCTTAGCCAAGTTTTTCAGAGATCGGCAGGCTGCTCTAAAGCGCTCACTCCCTTTGGGCTCCTACTTGCTAAAACCTGTTCAGAGGATCCTGAAATATCATCTACTTCTTCAGGTAAAGACCATCTTCATGGATATTAAAGCTTTTCATACAGCTTTTCCTCAGAATACTGCCTTGCCACTTTTATGGCTTGGGTACTATTGATGGTAAAATAACGCTGCTTTAAATTACATGTTACACATTTCATATTGTGCACAACTGTTAAGGACTTTAAGCAAAGAGTGTTTAGTTGTTTCACCTGTTTTATCAATGAGAATTGAAAAAGGTAGAATTTTGCAAGAAAAAAAAACATAGAAAAATCCTCAAAAGTTTGTGAATAAGTGTGTCAGAAGTTGTAATTACTCACTCTCCTTTAAAGGAAATTGCCAAGCACTTTGACCCAGATGAGGAGGGCTCAGAGGTCATTCAGGAGGCCATAGACACCATGACAGGAGTGGCCTGGTACATCAATGATATGAAGAGGAAACATGAGCATGCCGTCAGAGTGCAGGTCAGATAGATCTTACAAGTATGCCAAAGAGTATTTGAATTAATGGCATTGCCATGTGGTGCATTATGAGCTTGCCTGTGCCTATCTCTAGGGTGTGCCTCAGGTCGTTATGGTAAACAGAACAGTATCCTTGAATTGAAGCTATTTAATGTTTTCCTTTCTGAGTTTCTTTGTACAGATGGTGTTCGTATTATAAATAACAGCTGCATTAACTGTATAATCGCCCATCTTCTTAGAAAGCATGGCTGAGAGTATCTGTGTGTGTAAAGGTTTTTGCTTTCATGTTCTTCAATAGGAGATCCAGTCTCTTCTGATCAACTGGAAGGGGTCTGACCTGACCACATATGGAGAGCTGGTGCTGGAGGGCACCTTTCATGTGCTGAGAGCGAAGAATACCCGCACACTCTTCCTCTTTGAAAAGATGCTTCTCATTACCAAGAAAAGAGGAGAACACTACATCTACAAGATCCACATATCAGTAGGCTTTTTTTTTTTTTTTTTAGATTATTCAATATGATAAGTGGTTTAACAGTTTGGATTTTTATGTAACAGAGAAGGGTAACATAAAGGTTTGTATCATAAGGCTCTATATGGTTTCTTTTATGGTTCCAGTGCTCCACCTTAATGCTACTTGGCAGTGCCAAGGATCCCCTGCTCTTCAGTGTTATCCATTTTAAGCGTCCCAAGCAGCCTCATACAGTTCAGGTAACTACAACGTCACTGTCCTACAACACAAATTGCTTTCCAGTTTTGGAAATGTCATATCTCTTAAAAAATTAAAGGAGCTTGACCTGTCCATATTTTGATAAGTAATTTTTCACTGTACGTAAAGTGTAAGCAAAAGATCGCAGAAAAGCATCTGTTCTGCTTTCATATTACTTTTGGAAATAATTTGTTGTATTTTTTTGTTTTTTAGATTTTTGCTGGTTTTAGCGTAGATTTAGAAAATGTTTAACATTCTCCAACATTTCTAGATCAAGTATAAATAAATGAGCATTTTATTTTTAACAATGAAGAGCTTTTTCAGCATTAATTCATGGCTAAAGTGAAGGTTTCCTAGGAGGCAGCTCCAAACTACTGAAAACTGGATTTGTTTATTCAAAGAACAATCATCCACCCCAAATATGAGCGCACCATAAGAGGATCAATATGTTCAACATCCAAGAATAATCAATTACTAAATAAATAACAAACCATTGCAATCAGAAGTCAGAAGTACCAATGAAAAGACTGCTGTCTGCTTGTGGTTTCAGACGAAAGGTCTCTAGGTTTTTTAGGAGGAGAAAGCAAGTCAAGCACTTCTAGTACATACCAACATTTGCAGTGGGTAATGAAAAAGTCTGCTTCATGAATAAATCCCAGTTAGAGATTTTTTAGCAGTAATGGAGGAGATGGTCAGGACAAAGTGATGCCAGAGTGCATTTAACACAAAGCGAACCATGTTGCTGGTTTGATGCACTAAATCAAATCCACTTCAATTCTACCAAAGAGAAGCACAGACATGCTCCACCTTTTTTGCATCTTTGAAATAAAGGATTCACACTGCAGCAGGGTAATAAGCCAAACACATAAAATACCTGAAATCCAAAGAAGACTGAGCAGTGCTGACTGCATGGATATTTTTTGGTCACACGAATACTGACAAAGCAAGTCATTCATGACAAGAAAAGAAGCTCTTTAGGACATTTTCAGATTATGCTAACATGATTTTCTAGGTTTTTGTGCAGAGACGTGGAGTCGGCTGAGGTTCTGCTGTCAACAAAGCAAAAGGATTGCTGATCGAATATTAAGAATCCTAAATAAATCTTTCCTCAATTGCGTTGGAAGAAACAACTGAAAAACAGAGCTATAGTATTTTCCAATATGGTTTCTGACTTTTTGACCCCAAATACATAAATGGTGAACGTTCATAAACTCACATATTGGTACGCTTCTTTTCTCAAGCTGCTGAGAGCCTGTGTTGTAAGACTTTGCTACATGATGTACTTTTATCTGTCAATGACTAAATGAGAAATGCCCATTGTTTCAGGCCAGGTCTGTAGAAGAGAAGCGTCTTTGGTCCCAACACATTAAGAGGCTTATTCTTGAGAATCACAACACCATTGTACCACAGAAGGTAAACATCGCCTCTCACAGAGCATATCTCTCACATTTGTCTCTGATGAGCCTTTAATAAAAACGTGTTGTTTTGGTTTTTTTTTCAAAGGCAAAAGACACCACTGTGGAGAATTCTAACTGTAAGTGTTTCAAGTGGAGCATCTCTAGTAATTTAACCGTTGCCATAGCAACCACAGATGTTGCTAATGAAAGTGAACAGTGGTTCATTTTCTGTAGAAAATATGGCATGCTGTTAAATTTGACAAGAAGGCTTAGCTTGTAACCCATCCATCAATCGAAGTGGAGAAAATAGTTTTTGTAATTGCAGCTCTGAGTATAATGACATATCCTTCCGCTACTCAGATCTGGGGAAGTACCAGTATAGTCCTGAGAGGATGATGAAAGCAGAGTGCTACCAGGCTGAAGACTTCCATCTTGGAGGAAGAAATGGGAGGAGGAGATCTGGTAAAAGAACCCTATTCATCTTTCATTTTTCAGTACTTCATCCAAAAAGATGCTCTATTTGCCTGTTTTTAATATTCAATGTAGGGTATATATATATCAATCATATCTGCACCTAGCTAACTATTTTCTTCTTCTTTTTTTTTTTTTTTAGAACCAGTAAAACAAATTATAAGGAGCACAAAAGGTTGGTACACCTTGAGGTTCTTGTTTATATTCCAGGACATTCAGAAGCAGTAATAAAGAGGCAGATTCATTAACAGTGCTTAAGTTTGATCCATAGTCTGGCTGCTGTCCAGTTATACTGCAGCTCCCAGTCACCAAGGTTATTTTGCTGTTTAATAAGAGCTGTTAATGTCTCTATTGGACTGCTAAGTACTCCTTCAAAGACACCAGGAAAACAGATCAATATACACATACAATCACCCCCACTCCACCTCACCCATAATGAAGTTAATTATATGCCACTTTGGTCAGAGGTTTTGTCATACACACATACCCGGATCATCACTAAATCCCCTTCATATCACCACATCACACCCACCCTACAGCAACTCCACTGGCTACCAGTATTGCACTGTATCCAGTTCAAACTGCTCCACTATACCTTTAAGGCCATCCATAACCTCACTCCTCCATTTCATCCACATCACCACCCCATCCTGCTCCCTTAGATCCTCCTCCTCCTCCTCCATAAATCTGACTGTGCCCCCTGTCCACCTCAGCACCATGGGGAGCAGAGCCTTCAGTCGCTCTGCTCCTCAGCTCTGGAAATCTTTGCCACCAGACATCAGGAACTCTGAAACTCATTCATTGTAACCACTAGACTGCAAATTTACTCTGCCATTCATCCTTTTTTTTTAATTTATTTATTTTTTTTGTGCACTTTGTTTTATTCATGATTGTTTTTATATGTTATATTTTATATAAGTATCCTTGGGTGTCTTGAAAGGCGCTTTGAAATAAAATGTATTATTATTATTTCTGTTATACACAAGCACTGTTCGGTAGCCCTGTCCTCAGATCTGTGAGCCTTCCTGTTTTGTTGATTAGCTACAATGAGAGAAACCCTCAGTATTCTTGTCCCCTGCTCTCCCTTGCTCTTTGTCCAGATCAATTTTAAAACAATTTAATGAAGGAGCAATTTTCATGTCAACCTTCTCATCTGGGTAAGGGAATGGGCCATCACATCCTGGCTAATTGCATCATGCCCAGTCTGAGCCTCTGAGAACAAGATGCTCCTTATCGGTATTTACCTAATCACATAACCTCCCTTGAGTCTGAGCCAGACTAACAGCTACCCCACTCAGTGCCTATTTGTAGTGACAGAGATTGTGTTCTGACTGTAACTGAGTGAAATGCAGATGAAATATAGGTTATTTTGTCACATGATATTGCATTTGAGCATATTTTGCTTTCATTTTTATTGACGTTCTCATTTGTTTATCTCTCTGCCCTTTTCCCCTTATCCTTGTTTACCATGCAGCTGTTTTGAAGGTAAGTGCATGAAATCCAAATGAGCTTTTTTATTAAGCTTTTTCAGTCATTTGTATTAATGCACATTGAGGTTACTGGGCTGTGGTGAGATATGGTTTACCCAGTTTTGACTCAGCACTTCAAACTTAAAATTTGCATAGAAAAGAACTTCAACTAAAAATTAAAGCCATTGAGTAATCCTTGCAGAACTTTCCATAAATTGCAAAAATCATATCTCACCCAGAGCTAAAGCTGCTTTACGGTGGTTTCATTTCATTTACAGCCTAGCAATGACAACATGGCTCTAGCACAAACATTGTAATAACAAACCACATGTCTATGACTTCATGCTACAGCACGCAGACAGCGAGGGTGCACTGCTGGGGGATAGGTCCTCCCTTCAGCCAGCCACTAGTGTCAGTACACTGACCTCCAGACTAGGCGAGCCCCAGGCTGAGAGGCCTTGTCTGGAGGATCTAATTTCCAGAAGGGAATCTCTGGAGCAGCTAAATCCTACTGACAGTGACCTTAAACTGGGCTCTTCACCCAGTGAGGGCAGGCTGGAGAAGGAGAAAGCAGAGGAGGAGGAAGGGAAGAGTTACAAGGAAGATGTACTGATTGGAGACGACCAGGTAGCTGACTTTGCCAGCTCAGTCCTGGCAGCCATCTCCTGCTGGCATTATAGAGCAAAGGCTTTGCTTTCCACTCACTTCACAACGGTGAGGGTTTCTGCCACCCACGGGTTTCCCATTTCCTGCTCCATTCCACTGGCTCACTAATACCAATATGCCACTCATTCTCCCACACTGGCTCTCATCCTTCTCTCCCTTTTTTTCATAAACAGAATGACAGAAAACTAACACATGCTCCCGTTTGCATTGTCTACAATTACCAATGGTCAAAGTCATACTGCTGAAGGACATTGAATCAATTTCTGAGACTAAATTCTTTAAAGATATGGATCAAACTGAAAACTCATACCTAATGCATATCTTTGCTTGTAATGTTTGAAGTTCAGGTAATCCCACTCTGCATGGACTATGTATGTGTATCCCATCTGTGTTGTGTGTTTTGGGACGTGATTGATGTTGAAGCTTATGCTGTTGAGAACAATGCTTGCATTTGCATGAGAAATGTTGGCTTTATACAATCTGTTAAATGTTGTTGGACTTCAAAGGTTAATGTAGCCATCTAATTAAATATCATTATAATAGCGGAAGCTCTGCTCTTTGATAATCATATTTTCTAAAATTTCCCCTATGAATTTTCATAATTGGAAAGTCTTTGTCAAGGTTAATTGTAATAGCATTATTCTTTCTGACTATAAATGAATATGCATCATTTGGAAATGGAAGATTTTAATTTCACAGTGGCTTTTTAAAGGATGGTTTCAATACACATTCACTATTATTGCACTGTAATGAAACCTATCCTTGGAGGATGTTGACCAAACATATTTGTTTAATCCTGTGTTTTGCCCCTTTTAGGATGTTGAAAACGGAGATGCTGCTGAGCAGCAAACTACACCAGTAAAGCAAACAGAACACTGCATGCAGGAGGAAAACGGGGATGTTGTTGTAAAAGAAACTCGCTGCACAAAGGTACTTTAAAAAGCCGGTTGATAATGTTAATGCATCCTTTCAGCACCCTTCCCACACTCATCTCTGAGGCCACATTGCTCTATTGAAGAATACCCCGCTATCCTCAAAATTGTTAATAAGCCTGTTTTAGAGTGCTTGTATAATTTGTATGAAACTCATTTTTGTTATCTTTCTGTAAATGAGAGCTAGCTGATGCAATACTACATTTAAAAAAAAAAGTTTCCTGACATATAAGTGCCCTTTACCATGAGCACGTTTGTCTGAGGCCCATTTGTGTCATGCCTGCTTTAGTATATTTTTAAGACCTGAAAATTAGAATACCGCACATATAGTATTGTCCTATGCTCAGCACTCCCACTGAGAAAGGCAACATTGGATTTGGAAGCCAGCCACAGACAGCCTCTGCATCTCTGCAGAGTGTAGGGTTTTATTCTTCCTAAACTTATCTCCACCACACAGCTCCAAGCTGCACTTTTTTTTTTTTGCTGCAATTTTTTTGCAGGCACTCCAAAAGCATAGGCAGCTCCTGGACACAATTTTAGATTAATGGCAGGCTAGTGTGATTTCAGTTTAAATTAACACTGGTAGCGCCACAGACATCACTGCTGAGCTTATTTAGGATGAAGTTGGTGGTCCAGTCAGAGCCACTAGCAACAGGCTGCAAATGGCATCACCTTCTTATTTTTCACCACACTTAGAAATTATTCATAGAAATAGGTCACTACTCAAGTGGACCTAATAAGATAAAACACAAGCTGCATAAATTGTGGATGGCTCACATTAAACTGGTGAGATGACTTTGGAAAGGACCATTAAGCTGTTGGGGGATGGAGAGTGCTTGTTATTAGTATGTGTCTTTACTCATTAGATTCCACTTTGCAAATACTCTTATCATGTTTCAGGTCATTGTGCAGGAGTTGCGTCTTTCAGACTGTGTTCCTCAAGGAGAAAAGAGCAGCCAGGTGGAGGTGGATCCCTCCCACAGCTTCAAGTCACCTGGAGCCCCCGCTGATCAAGAAGCAGAGACTCCAGAAACTGTGGATACCTCTAGAGAGACTGAAGAGGAAGAAGAGGGAGGGAGTGATTCCTCTGGTCTCCAAGTGGAAGAAACAAGTGTACTCACAAATGGGGAATTCTCAGAGGAGGAAGAGGAAATGTCTACAGATAATAAAAGCATCCTACCTTCCTCTGTGTTGGACCAGGCGAGTGTGATAGCTGAGCAATTCATTAGCAGCCTATCTAGACGGAGCAGTCTTGTTTCTGAGGACCTTGGTTTGCTTGCATGCCCTTCACCTCCAACAGATAATGATATTCTACAAAGCCCCTCTCCCCGTATGGACTTGGAGAAACAGACCCAAATGGGAACCAGCTCTTCGTCAGCGTCACCAGAAACCTTAGAAGCTAGTATGATCCCTGATCACATGCCTGATCTTAGCGAAGGGGAACGCAGATCCACTCTCTCCAAACAAGACCGCCTCCTTATCCACAAAATCAAACAATACTATGAACATGCAGAGCACCAAGATGCTAACTTCAGCATCAAGCGCAGGGAAAGTCTCTCCTATATTCCAGCTGGTCTAGTTAGACAACTGAGCCGACAGCTTAACAGTATTCCCCAGGAGAAGGTCAGCACGGTGCCTAGAAAAGGCCTTTCTCAAAACAGACCCACATCTTGGTCTGTGTTTGACCTTCCTGGATTAGAAAAGAGTCAAAACACTGAACCACAAAGCTCATTTGAATCCAAGGCCACATCTCAAATCTCTACAGCAGAAGAAGAGTTCAGACCTTCCTCTGACATGCTCAAGGTTTGGCAAGTCATGGAAACTGAGGAGGAGAACCAGGAAGTCCAGCCGACCGCAGTGGAGAGAGTAAATGAGTCAAAACTCAAAGTTATATGTGATGTCAACTCAGATATTTCAGACAATAAAATGAACATTCAGCTTTTAGAAGACACTGCCTCCCAATTATCACCTAATATAAGTTTCCCAGCTATAGAGGGGAGGTCAGGACAGGACCCTAAGCCATGCAGGACCCAAGAGAACTGCAATTTCAACCCTAGCAATCTACCTAAGATCATTAACCTCCGAACCAACATGGAGGAAGACCAGATCCTCCAAGACATGGGCAAGATGAAAAATAAGGTGTTCCAGCTGGCTCGTCAGTACAGCCAGCGCATTAAGAACAACAGACCCATAATCTGGCAGAGGAGCCGACAAATGGCTATACATGAGGAGAATATCAGGAAAACTGGTAAATATGTTGCGTATATGTTATTTCCATGTTGATTCCGTTTGCAGTAAACTTCCACTTTCTTTCATCTAAAGAAAGAACTTAAAAGCTTTCTTTGTTTCTCTTTTTTTGTGTGAATGTTTGCAGGTAAGGCCAACCTCAGATTGCCCTTAAATGTGGATGATCAGGCAGTTATCCATGAAGTTCATTCTCCCAGTCCAGTCCAGACCCCCAGTTCTGGAGCCAGCTCTCAGGACACATTAACCAGCCCACAGACCCCACACCCAGAGACCTTCCACTGGCCAGACGTTCAGGAGCTGCGCTCCAAATACACAGACACCTCCCAATTTTCAAAAACAGCCTTTGTGTGCATGGACTTAAATGGTATGGTGGATTGCTGCACAAAAAAGTGTAATGGTTGCTCTCACAAGTACAACAGCACCTCAGACCTTCATAAAACATCAACAGACTGCTGTAAAAAGCATTTCGAAACAGCACACAAGGAAATGTGTCCTGTGGTAGAGGACTGGGCTCAGCACCAGACACATTCCCTGCTGTGCAGGTGGAGTTCTTTGGACCAAATGTTGGGGTCTCTGCCCCTTCATGAAGTGCAAAACCTTCAGGACTCTGTGCGGGCCTTCAGTCCAGTTAGCAGACTACAAGACGAGAACAGCCTACTCCCAGAGGGTGTAAACAATTCAAAGTCTGCCGTCGTGAGCTCAGGGAAGGCCTCAGAAAGTAATATTGTCAAAGGTTTACGGGAGAAGTTCCAAAGCTTAGGCACAAGCTGATGAACATATGCATGATGTAAATTTTTAATATCGGGAGCTATCGCATGGAAACAATATCTGGCCATCATATGTTGTTTTACAGAACTAATTCTGCTTTTTTTTTTTTTTTCTTTAAAAAAAAATGTTGCTTTATGTTTGTGCAGTTTTTTTGAATAGGAGACAATGGTTATTAATGTTGACACCAGTGTAACATAAAGGGATGTTATTGGTAAGGCTGTGACAGGGAAACTAGCTGTTTATAAAAAGGTGTTTTGCAATATTTCTACACTGGGTATTTTTCTGCACATTACATTAAGATTGTGTAAAATATATGTATAGTCCCCCATATTAAAGGAAAATAAGATGCTTTATTAGTCCACCCATGTATTTGGTTTCTACTTACTGTTTTCTGTAGACATCATAAATGTCACAAAGATTGAGGGGAAAGTGGGAGCTGAGTTCTTATTGTAGAAAGTTCTGTTTGTAAAGTCACTGTTTCTTCACCAAGGAGGGTTGCCTTTTGACATTTATTGTTTTTTTAAGCACAAGAACACAATGAAATGCTTCTATATTTGCTTTGGCTGCTTATAATTCTGGGTTTTTTTACACTTCACTGGAGCTTTATGGTTTTTTTCTGGAAGCTGTATTTTTTTTCTTGAATATTATTTAAAAGACTATATTTGGGTTCATTTGTCTAAATACTTGACTAACAGCAGCCAATTTTTACTTTGCAGTTGCAGAATATGCATTGTTTCATATGCACAGCTTCCCATATTTTCAATAAAAATGATCAGTTTCCACAGGTAATCGGTCAATGGTAGTTAACTCAACTCAATGTTTAAGTTCATGTTGGTGTAAATTGTGGTTCAAAGAGGACCATTGCGTTAAATCAACCAATTCAAAGACCATCTTGTGGTTACATCAAAAATAAGTATAGACTAATTGCAAAAGGTGACCTAATGTTCAACAGTATTTAACAGTTTAAATATCCAACCATTATCTATACCACTTCATCCAATTAAAGGCCAAGGAGAAGCTGGAGTCTAACCCAGCATTTAGCAGGTGAGAAGCAGGGTACACCAGTCCATCACAGGGCCAACAGTCCATCACAGAGTCAGCACAGAGAAAAAGTAACCATTCATACTCGCACCCACTTCTAGGGAGAATTTATTATGACCAATTAACCTAACATGCATGTCTTTGGAAAGTGGGAGGATGCCGTACCTGGAAAGAACCCATGCATACACATGGAGTACATGCAAACTCCACCTATAAAGGTCAGTGTTCGAAAACCCCCGCCTGCAGCCGAGGCTTGAACTTCTTGCTTTGAGGTTGTGGTGCTGACCACCACACCACTGTGCAGCCCCATATTATAAATATTTTAAACAAAATCACTTGTTTCTATGCAAATTTAAACATGGAACGATTGGTCAGTAATTAGTGATTAACACTTTTTGTGGCAGCTAAGTTCCTCTAAATTCTTGTTTGAGGATTTTTCATTAAATCCTAAATTTCTGAGGCTCTGGGGGCTTCTTACATGTACCGGTCTTCTGTTGGGGGACTGTGACAGCTGTGAGGAACCCTTTAGGGTTGTCCCTTTTAAGGTAGTTTTCTCCTAACATTTTTGCTGCAAATTTCTACTTTACCATCATCAGTCAGCCAACTTGTTTCCAAAACATGTCATCTTAGGTTTTATTTGCATTTTTTTGTTCTTTGATTCTTCTGGGAAGGACATATTTGTAGAACAGTGTACAACCTTGTCCAGAGTTTATAATTTCTTGAAGGTTTCCTGCCGTTTTATAGTTAGTTTTTTTCATCTTACAAACCTTAGTTTGACCTCCATTGTTTGGTACCATTTTTTTAATAACAAAGTGAAGAAAGTTATAAAAAAAAAAAGAGACAATCTTACAGCCTTATCTTTTACTGCAGCAGTTTTTTTTTATTTTCAGAGAACTTTGTAGTTGCTTGGAAAACCCCCATGACTTCAGTCAGTATTTATAAAACCTTTAATATTGCATTGGTTGGCCTTTTTTTTTATTATCTGTGACTGGACAAAAGTCACTACAAACTGATTAAAGTAGAGGCTTTGGTCTAATCTGAAAGCTCAAAGTTTTTGAAAGTCACAACTTTTGTATAATGCTGCTTTCATTTGATTCACCCTAAAACTGTTAAAATAAAGCCTTCCATATTTTAAATGTGGAAAGAAGTAGGCTATGTCACATTTACTTTCATAACCAGAGGAAATAGGTTATCTATTTCAGCATAAAGAAATGCAGAACATTGGTGCAAAAAAACGCACAATAGTAGTTTTCCTTGCATACCTGGAGCATAAACCTGGTGATATATTATAGATTAATGATCGTTATTGTATTGTATTTTGACACCTCAAATGTGCAAGGTTAATATGGATCAAGATTAAACATTTGTCAATCGCTGATTTTTAATGTAAAGATAAAGTATTTTAAGATCTATTTAATATTTGATTTATAGGTATAATTTATCAATGTTTGTTCTAAGCCTATTTACAAATTTTAGGGGTTTAATTGACACTTGTTCTTCAGCTCAAATCTGCCATCGGTAGCAATATTGGTGCTTTGGATTTATCTTTGTTCATTTATGTTAGCTTTTCATTTTATTTGACGTGACGGTACAGTGCAGCCTGTGCGCCTCAGGTTAACGGTGCGCTTTATCGCTCCAAACGGAATCGTCTTGCTTTGAAAAAACTGCGCAAAGTCAACGACAATACACAAACTTACACCGGAAGTGTGCAGTACTGTGCTTCAAATTATAACCATCAACAGTGAGGTCTTGTGTTTATTTTGAACCACCAACCAGAACCTGCACCCCTTTCTGTTTACTGACTTGACGCTTTATTCATGATTTTCATCAAAGGAGTGGAGTTCAAGACGCACACTTAAACCAGATGCCACCACCAGCTGATTTTCTCTGGCTCAAAATAATCCGCGTTTTCCCCACCTTTCATTTATTGGATTTGTAGAAGAACATAAAAGTAAATTCTGTTTTAAATGAAGAATGGGCTGCGCAATATCAGGTCTAGCAGCAAAATCGGAGTTTGCAGAGAGAAGCAGAGATGATGATGCTGCTGCGCATCCCAGCGAGGAGCAGATTCAGATGATTAAGGATTCGTGGAAAGTTATTCGGGATGATATTGCCAAAGTTGGAATTATTATGTTCGTCAGGTAAGTTGTTGAATTATTATTTTTTACTTTTTTTTTTTACTTTTTAGGCGTCGCATTTTAGATTACTCAGATTAAAATAGTATCTGATAAGATGACCTTCAGGTTGGCAGATGCTATTAAGCAGGATTAAGCGGGTTATAATGAAAACCAATGAGATTAAATAAGCTTTTATATAATCACACAGAGCAGCCTTTAAAAACGAAATTTGACCTGGAGTGCTCAATTTGAAACAATCCTGTGAATAATACTTGACTAAATACAGTATATAAAAGAAAGAAACTGGATGAAAAAGTTACATGCAGTGATTTTCTTTTTTTTTATTATTATTTTCCCTTTTTTTTTCTTTATCTTGTTAAAATAAAAAATGGATAATTGAATTTTGTCTTTTCCAGACAGCTCATTAAAACATGTACCCTCTTGGCCTGAGACTGCAAGGTCTCCAGAGGGTCTTGTGGATACGCAGTGATGGTGACATGGTGCCTGACCTTTTACAAGCCACACACTTATCACCCCTCCACTACATCCCTCTCCTCAGTCTCCTGACCCACAGCCTTTTAAGAGATGAGGGCAGAACACCCTTCCTCTCCTTCTTATCACTTCATATTACATCTTAACATCATTACATAATAATACAGAGCTCCTGGTCTGCCACAGCACTGTACGATTAGAGGCAGTAGCCATCAGGAAAACTCATTTCTGCCCGTTTTAATGATTGACCAGCATCCGGGAAGAGGCTGTTTGTTGAGTTTGAGTTAGCTGAGATATAAAGAAATTCAAGAAATAGGGTGATGAAAGACAGTCTTAGGACTAAATGGAGTAACGGGCTTAGTTAGAAGGCAAATGAAAGACATGTGCTCGCCGGGTGACCCAAACTATGCATAGGTTAAGCTTATTGTGTGAGACTGGAAATACATAAAGATTAGAGACAAATCATGGATCCAAGGCTCCCAGGTCGTAGCTGAAAGAAACCATCAGTCCTCTGTCCATCATCTCCAGCTGGTCCAGAATGCAGCTGCTCGTCTGCTGACTGGTATGAAATGGAGGAAGCACATAAGCAATTTCTACACTGGCTTCTTTTTTTATTTAAAATCTTAAGTTTTGTTTTTAAAGAACTAAATGGCTGAGCTCCTTCTTACCTATCTGACCTCCTATTTATCAGTGCTCCAGCAAGATCCATGAGGTGCAGCTCCCTGCTGATGTTATTCATTCCAAAGACGAAACTTAAATCTAGAGGTGATGGAGCCTTTTCTGTAGCAGGTCCAGACTCTGGAACAATCTCCCTCTAAATATTAGATCTGTACAATCATTGGAAGATTTAAAAATCCCTCTCGAATAACTATTTTTATCATCTGGCATCACAAGTTGACATATTCATTTTGTTTTAACTGTTTTAGTTGTTTTAGTTGTTTTTAATTGTTTGCTTGCCTTGTATTGTTTTATTATTTTTGCTTTACTATTATGCACTTAATTTAATTTTAGATGTATTTTACTTTGTGAAGCACTTTGGGTAGAATGACCAGTTGGAAATGTGCTATATAAATAAACTTGACTTGAAAATAGCAAGTGAGAATAATATACTTTCTTCTTAATTTAACATTTAGCATCTTTAAATATGACAAGAGAAGGGTCCTCTCTTAAAAATAAAGGTGGAGGAAAAAGTTGTGAATAACAACGTGAAACACCCTCTGCACAGTACCACCACAAATTCCACTTGAACCATTCAGGGTGCTACACTGTTTTCATATTTTTGGATGCTAGCATGTGCACTCATGTTCACAACAGGAACAAAGAATAACAAAAAATAAAATTAACGAGTCCTCTGCATGTAGCCGTAATGGTGACAATATTGAAATGGAAGCAGTTGTTGTTTTCCTTGTTCTGTCATCTGCTATAGTGAGCAGAAAAGAAAGAATACATATTTCTGTTTCCCCCAATTTGTTTTGTTACAAAAAAAAGAAAGAAAAAATACACTACATTGCACAAATATTAGATCATTTTACATTCTGTTTCTGTCATTTAATCTAACAAATATTTCTTATTTGTAAAGCTATAGTTAAACTAAGTCTGTTTAAATTGTAGGTACAACCACTTGTAATGCGGTTAGAATAGCAACTGTAGGATTAACAAGTAAAAACCTGCTTCACAGCCTTCTACTGTATAGTCATTCACATGGTGGCATTGTCAATATCCTGTATTTCTATAGATTTCTATGCATGGTTCAGAGCTGCTTATGTTTGGCCTTTCTTAGAACCCATTAGAGAAGTCATTATCTCCATCATATCACTCCCAAAAACCTCTACTCATCTTTCTCTCTGTCTATGAAAGGGACACGTGTTGTCAAAATCTGATACGTTTATTCATAAGACCTTTTCAGAGTTAAAACACGGGTTGTTTTTTTTTACTCTCTGTCTCTTTTTAGCAGTGCTGAAGGCCTTGTAAAAAACAATAAACACAAAACAGAATAAGCTTCTATTTGACCAGCAACTCACCATAATTTCCAGGTTTTACTGCCGCCTATCAGTGTAACAGATAAGCTGAACGGTGTTCTGTGAATAATTACAGCTATCTGGCAGATATAATTTACATGCAGCCTTCACGTTATTAGCTATTACATCCCAATTTGAGGTTGTGCTTTTGACTTTCCTTAAATCGGATTGCATAATTTCAGAGTCCAACCTACAACTGCAGCAAACAATCCGAACAAATTATCTTAGTTTGTACTTTTCTTTCATCTTCCTGGAACAAAACAAAACAAATTACTCTAAGCCTTGTATGTCAGTGTATTCACCATCCAGAGCAGATTGCTCTTTATTCTGGCGGCATGACTAATCACAGGTTCATTGAACTGGAGAATGAAGGGGTTTGTGATTGGATGGTAGCGTGTGTAAAGTCACTCTGGCCAAGGAAATTGATTGAGGTTAAATCAGGTAAGGAGAAGTTTGGCAGAAGCATTGGCCTCTTCTAACCGAGGGTCTGTCCTGGTTTTGACAGTACACACAGTCACAGCTGGAAATGAGTGTATGAATTGCCTGTATAAAAAACTCACAAGTCCCCCCATATCCTGTTACTGTTTGCAGCTGCTGGTTGTGAAAACCCAAGCGGAAAGCAGCGCTGATAAAAAAGAATCAGCAAGATCAAAAAACAAAATCAGATTTCTATTCAAAGTGCCAGATGGAGAGAATGACCAAACAGTGAAGCTTCTGATTGAAATGTTGATGAGATAAAATCTGCATATTTACCCTCTGTGCTGTGAATACACAACTACAGTTGTGTGACTGATCATAATACAACTCCTGGGGTTACATTATCATAGTTAAGAGACTCAAGGGGAGGTTTGTTTTGGTGTGGGAATGGATGTGACAGGTTGCTTCATGAGTGGCTCTGAGAGGCTCACGGATGGCTGCTTCTGCTGCTGTTGTCTTGGTAACAGGTTGTTTGAGACCCATCCCGAATGCAAAGATGTCTTCTTCCTGTTCCGAGATGTGGAGGACCTGGAAAGGTTGAGGACCAACAGAGAACTCAGGGCGCACGGCCTGCGGTCAGTAGCAGACTGCTCATCTCACCACATCAATATATCAGTGTACTGAATGACACAATCAATAAAAGCATAGCATAGAACTGCCTGCATACACTGGGAACAAGAGCATATTGACATCTGATACCCCTTTGACCTGCCTACGCTAAAGGATCAAAGTATAACAGTCACTGCTTTCCATTACATTGATATACACTGGAGTACTTCTTAATAGTGTGTAAGAGTTTGTTAGCTCTTATATTGCTTATTTAATTTATCTGTTTACACTTGGTTGGAGGCTTGTGCCTGAGTAGATTTATGCGTTTTTAAATTACAGTGTGGAACATTCTGGTCAAGCTACAGACAGACATACATATATATATATAATGGAAGCAAAGATAAATTAACTTAATTTATCTTTAAACAGAATCTAGGAGTTTTTTCAAGGAAATAAAAGAATATTTCCGTCCCCAGTCTGTTGCATTTCCATTAAGCCCTCAGGTGCAGGGTACATTAAGGTAAATTAACTCAGTTTTCAGTGTGTTACTCCTGCTGCGGTGGTCACACAGCAGCCCACAAACAGTCAAAACAGGTAGTGCACTTTAGCTGTTTTAACACAAAATCTTGTATTATTACACACTTCCACAGGTGTTCATATTAGAGTCTTAAAATGCAACCACTGTGAAACAATCAGATTTTATTGTACTGCTTTCTTATCATGATCAGCTCAATGTCAAGCTTATGGCCAAAGCTCATGGTTTCTTCTCAGCTGACTGAAGCAGCCATGAATGTCTAAATTTAAATATTAACATCTCCTGCTGCAGGACAACTTAAATGTTATGAGCTATGATGGAAATAACTCCTTGAAAAATGCTAAATGTGATACATTCAGTATGATTAACCTTACTCCAAAGATAATCTCAGAAATCAACCAGTGTTGTTTTTGTGGGGGTAAAATTATTTTTCATAAACTCTGTTTATCCCCTGGTTCCTGTAGTAAAAAACAAGAAAGTAAAAAAAGATCCCTTAAAACCCTGACAACATTGTCTCCAGGGAGGGGCTTTCACATTTTTTTTAATTTTTTTATTTTTTCATGGCATCAATAATTTGGCATTAGGTGGGAAATTCAGCTGGTTTCAATTTGCAAAGTTAATTAAACTTCAATCTACATACTGGATTTATTACTCAAAAGACACACAATTTTCTTCATATGGCTTCTTATCACTTTCCACCTGAAATTCTTTGTTTTAGCTCCAGTCTCTTTAAAGCCTTCTCGTTTCCCTGTTTTAAGTGGTCATCTGCATGGTCAAACATGGACTGCAGAGCAGCAGCATTGTTTGAGATTTCCTAAATTTTCCAGAAGCCCTCAGAGAAAGTATTACCTTGGGTACAAGTTCCCTCAGTAAGAATTTATTGCATCACTAAAAGGTAAACAACAATGACCATGTTTCTGGAAGAAAAGCTCATTCACGTGTTCACTAAAGGCAATAAATGTTATCCACCTATTCAATGTTGGGTTTGGACTTTTCAGGGAATTTGTTGGCAAAAACAACATATTGTTATGTAAAAATAAAAAGCCTTTAGGCTTTTTCTTACAATGTAATAGATATACACCTGAGTAAAACAGCTCAGGTGGTTTTGCAATCTTCATCTGCATGAAAAATCTATCACAGGCAGTTAAGTGTTGCATCCTAGCATGCATTATACTTATATATATGTTCCTCTATTCACAAGACCATTGCAGTCTATAACAACAAGGACCTGAAGGCGCAGTGGGTCTCGTGGCATTACAGAGCACACACAGATAAAATGTATTTCACATCCCAGCATGAACTGGCTGCTCTTAAAGTTAGCTATAAGGCCAAAAAGTCCTTCAGTTACATTCATGGGCATCAGCAGTGTCCACAGTCCCAGGGACATAGAAGAGAGGGCTAAACCAAACCGTACACTGTTTTACATTCATGCTTTAAACTGTATTCCATTGTGATGGCAGAAACACTCATTACAAGTCAACTTAATAAGCTGGTTGTGTGCTGTGACACTTTAGTGTCAGCTAGACTTTGAGTTGCACAGTCAGTTTCATTCTTTTTTAATCTAATTTAAACAAGTGTCACACACAGTTGATATCTACAAACAGAGGTCTACTGATCTATTGATAGTTGCTTGCAGCTTATGGTCAATTCAATTGGACTGAGTAACTGATCCTGGCACTTTTATCCATCTTTCAGGGTGATGTCGTTTATCGAGAAAAGTGTGGCCAGATTGGATCAGCTGGAAAGGCTGGAAACTCTAGCTGTGGAGCTGGGAAAAAGCCATTATCATTACAATGCCCCACCTAAGTACTACAGTGTAAGTCCCTGATGATATCAACAGCACTGAGATGCTGTTTGTTTGTGTGTGGCTGCTTTTCCTTCATTATACTTTAGTTCAGTGGTTCCAAACCGCTTTTCCTTGGGGACCTCCTTCATGCATTTACCAAAAAGCCCCCTATCCCACCCTGGGCTGAAACTATGCTTGATTTTATGCTTTCAAACGAGAGATTTGCATTGTAAATAATGTATCCTGGCAGAATCCTGCCGTTTAATAGAGCCAAAGTTAAAATAACAACATATAGCCTTACTTTTTCTTCTTAAAATAGGAACAGTGTGTGGACATTAATCACAATGGCTCTGAATGTTCAAAGCCTCTGGGACCTCTGTGTTCTTTGGGGGCCCCAAGTTGGGAACCACTGCTTTGGATAAATTGATTGATATTTATTTATTTCGAACAAAAAAAATAACTCAAATTAATCAGAGTTAAGAAAAAAAAATAAATAACAGCTTCTATAGAGTCTGAAAAGGAGTAGAATGAAGTATAAAAAAAAATTTATTCCTGCATGGTTACACATGTAGTTATTCACACTGAGGGACTTGACGCGGCAGCTTATATTGGACAGAACTGACACACATCTCCTCGAAATCATCATATTTCTTACTTAATTTTCCTTGACTTGAAGTTATCGGTTCCTCACATTATTATATTTCAGTACGTAGGATCTGAATTCATCTGTGCTGTGCAGCCCATCCTGAAGGAGAAGTGGACCACTGAGCTGGAAGAAGCTTGGAAGGTAAAAACTACTACTCACCCATCTGTGGGCCTTTATCAGAGCATCCCATTTAGGGTAACACGATGACACAAACCTTAAAATAATGACAATATGTTGGAATATTAAATATCTAAATGATGAGCTACTTTCCTAAAATTTATACTAACCATTTCAGATAATGAGTTAGAATTTCAGATTAATAACTTAATATCCATAAATTAGAACTTAGTATGTCAAATAAATGACTTAACAACTGAAAGTGATAACATAGTATCTCAAATTTTTAAGTTACTGTCTAAAATTTTCATTTAATGTCTCATAATAATGAACTAGAATCTAAAAATGAGGCTTTACTATGTCAGACAAAAGAGTAACTGTATAAAAATGCTAAGTTTGCATCTCTATATCTAGAAATATTTACAAAGTGGATGACATAAAATGTTTGTATGCAAAAGTTTGAAGTCAGAATCTTAAAAGAATGAGCTACTATTTAAAATAAGAGTCATTGTTTTAAATGAATTACTAGCAGTAAGTACTTATGCACAGTTTACATATGTAGCGCAGTCTTGTTTTTGCCAGTTCAAGACAAGGTTATTTCTTTCAACTGCTGACTTATAAAAGGTCATGCATGCTTTTGTTTTTTCTTGCCTTGACTACTGTAATTGATTTTTACTCAGGCATCAGTCAGGGCTCCCTCTGTTGCCTCCGATTAATTCAGAGCATTGCAGCCAGAATTATTACCGGTGCAAAGAAGTATGAGTACACCACCCCTGTGGCTGCTTTCACTCACAGCTTTACTATCAGATTTGAACTTTTCTGCTGATATCCTTCATACATCTCAGATTTCCTGGCCTGGAGTCGCTCTTATATATTCTATTTCTGCTAATCTCGCTGCACTGTCCTGTTTGTTCTGGTTGAGGTGTGCTGTATACGTAATACCCTGTATTATTCTTGCTATTGTTGTTGTTATTATTATTATTATCGTTATTTTTACTGTTACAGCGCTAAAGAATGCAAATATCCTCATCAGACAGTCTTTTTAACACTCTGATTTACTGATGTAAAATCTATCATAGAACTTCTAGTTGTTTATGTCTCTAGTTGTTTTACTATTATTTTCTTTCTCAAAATGATTTAAATTAAATCAAATTAAAACAATATGAATCAAATGAAGTTGATTTATAGTTTCCTCTGCATAAATGAAGACAATTTCACTATAAATTAAATGCAAAGTATAATATCTACAACCTTACCAAAATGCAGGAAATTAAGCATTTGACAGTTACAAATTGCCTGGTGGAGAACGCTTATACCTCTGACAACAGTGCAGCAATCACAGTTGTGCACGTCTCCTTAATGCACCATGTAACATGTCAAGAAGGAAAGCGGTGTAACTTGGGCTTGACTTGTGTACAAAATTACATCTCACTGAACCATACATGAGCACACCCCTGAAAATGGAACATGGCTCTGTCACATCATGTTACGTCCCTCCAAAACACCCTGAGTTTTTAATTCAGATGCTCAAAAAAAATGTCTGCTGGTGCTTAACATTTATTCACAATAGATAGAGCCCCTTCAAATGATTTAGTTCCAAAATGGGGATAGTTAAAATTAAGGTTTAATTTATGCACATCTGTAATAAACTTTTTTAATTAATGGCCTTAATTTCCCTCTAGTGACTTCAGTAAATCAACAAAACCACGATAATAAACAATATTCATCATTAAACTGTGAGAATGTCTTTTATATAATCAAAAATGATTATCTGAATATATTACAATCGATGAGACTAGAACTGCGACACCAAAAACATTCTATCAAATCATCAGACATACTGAGGAGGTCTATTAATATCTATTTTGAAGATGGGGAAAGTAAAATGCTTTTAGCACGCACACTTCAATGCATGGATGAAAGAACTAATTGCCCTCACGAACTGGGCCTGACCTACTTCATTCTGTGATGTTTTGTGATGCAGACCATGTTCCAGTATGTAACCAGCCTGATGAAGCAGGGATACCAGGAGGAGAGCATCCGACAGCGCCACCTCGCATCGTCCCCAAAGGACAGACTGGACAAGAGGAACACAGCGCTATGAGATTATGCGTCTCTCAAGCACAACAGACTGTTTTTACTACCGCAGCACAGAAATGTGTTTATGTACACTCGCTGACCCCTTTATTAGGTACACCTGCTCAATTACTTAACAGAAATGACTTCTCAGCCAATCATATGGCAGAAACTCAATGCATTAAGGCTGCATATCTGTAGATGGTCAAAATTAATTTATGAAGTTCAAACAGTATCAGAGTGGGGAAGAAAGGGGATTCATGTGACTTTGAACATAGCATGTTTGTTGGTGCCAAACAGGCTTGCACAGTATTTTAATAACTGCTTCTCTAATAGGAATTTCACACACACCATCTCAATGGTTTACAAAGAATGGTCTGAAAAAGAGAAAATATCCAGAGTTGTAGTTGTCTGGATAAAAATGCTTTGTTGTCAGAGAAGAATGGGCAGACTGGTTGGAGACTATAGAAGGGTAACAGTAACTTAAATAAGCACTGGTTACAACCAAGGTATGTAGAATACTTCTGAACACACAATTCATCAAACATTGGAGCAAATAGGCTGCAGCAGCAGAAGACCATTGAGGCTACAATTCACACACTCACCAAAACTGGACAAGAGAAAATTTTTTAAAAGCTTCCTGGTATGATGAGTCTCGTTTTCCGTGGCAACGTTCAGATAGTAGGGGCACAATAACAAACGCATGGATGTGGGGGATATTTTCTGGGCACAATTTGGGTCTTTTAGTACTAGTTGAACATCATTTGAACACCACAGCCTACTTGAGCATTATTTGCTGACCAGTTTGTCCATCCCTTTATGACCAATGTACTCATTTTCAGATGGCTACATCTATTTAAACAATGCATCTTCACAAATTTCAAATCATCTCAAACTGGTTTCTTGAATGTGACCATGTTCTCCAAAGTTACCAAACCCCAGTCCAATAGAGCGTCTTCGGGATTGGGTAGAATGGGAGATGCTCATAATGGAGTGTTTCCAACACCTTGCTGAATGTACACTATGGACAAATAAAGCAGTACTGGAGGTAAAAGGGGTCCAACCTGGTATGAGCAAGGTGAACTTAATAAAATGTCAAGTGTACATAGGGTGTCCTGTCTTGCTTTTTTTTTTTTTTTTACACTGATCAGTCATTTCCTGCTATTTTATTTAGGTAGAAAAAAAATGCAGATGTTTTTAGGAAAAGTACTTTATTTCTGAACTTAAACTCTGCTGAATACCTTTTCCATGACAGGATTCAGGAGCATGAAGAGAAAACAAAGATTTTGGCTATGATTAAACCTGCCTTGTAATTGTGATGTACAAAATAGACATTAGTATTAAAGTTAATTCTTTGTATTCATAACTTAAAACATTTTTGTGCTACTTAAATTACATCTTTCAGAAAATTAACCACATAAACTGAAGCTATATATTTAATTGTTTGACCATTTAAGACAATTACATGGCGAGGTTATGTAAAATCAAAAAGGTGTACAGTGTTCCTTGAACTTTAAAAGTAAACAAAAAACAAAATATATCCAATACTGAACAAAATCACTGTCATCAATGACTTCAGGCAAAACTAAACTGATCTGATTTAGTTTGGTGTTTCAGGGCACCTATGTTAAATTATAAATATAAAAAAAATCAAACATCCCTCCATACAAAAATGTGCCAACACATCATAATGCAAATGGGACTACCAGTTATATAGATATAATGAAATCAGTGGGTCCTTGGATTTGGCTCTTGAGGCAGCACAGCTGTTCCAAAGCAGAAACGTTGTCTCACTTCCTACTGTTTAAGAAATCCTTAGGTTTTGTGTTCCTTATAATCAATGACACCAGGCAGACAGGGATGAGATGTCACCATGTAAAAATGGTACAATATCTACACAGTCACCAGGTGGATGAATGGTGGTTCTGAGCCCTCCAATAAATAGGGAGAGCCAAGTGTGGATACAGATCACAGGGTGCCCTCTCCAATTCCATCAGATTGTACAGGACAGTTTAGGTACCCAAGGTTATCTTAAAGAGTCCATGGTTCATTGGGTGGCTTTCGTTTTCTTGCTTTTGCTTTTCTTATCTTTTTTCTTCAGACCATCCATGTGAGCTCTAAGGAGGTTGGAGTATGCCTGAAAAGCAGAGTTTACAAATGACTAAATAATTAAAGGTCTAAGCTATTAAGATACAAATGATTGTGTCAGTGTGTCTTTCAGTAACAGTAAAAACATAAAATAAGCTCAACCTACCATCTGAAACTTGATTACTTCTTTTGTGCTGACCTGAAATTGTAAGAAAAAGATATTCAAAATGATTATCTCTTGCAAAAAAATTGGCAACAAATGATTGGGAATCCTAAAAAATCCCAAAAGAGTGTGTGTGTGTGTGTGTGTGTGGGGGGGGGGGGGGGGGGGGGTCTTCACACCCCCTCAGCTTCCCCCTTTTCC
>JBAMHW010000022.1:9584415-9594799 GCA_037177495.1 Rhadinocentrus ornatus
CCCCCCCCCCCCCCCCCCCCCCCCCCCCCCCCCCCCCCCCCCCCCCCCCCCCCCCCCCCCCCCCCCCCCCACCAAAACACCATCAGCTTACCACTGTGCTAATTTTCTTCTTGCCATCAGATGCTCTGAGGAGACACTTGTTATCAGCAGGTTCAAAGGGCTCAGAGTGACCCTTTCTGGGCATTGGTTTGGTTCTACCGTCATCTAGAAAGATTAACAATATCCCATTACAGTTCCCAGAGGAAAATATACAGTAGTACCTTCATTAAGTTTTGCATCATCGCTAATTTACATTTCTTTAACGTGATGACAACACTGCCCGATGTTCTGCACTTCTGGAAGAGTCGAGTGAGCTCTGTGAGAAACTGTACAACAGAGAACATGGTGATATTAATGCCTCTAAATACATTTTACAAATATAAACAGACATGCTGATTACACTAAGCTTGCTTTATACATCCTAATTCTGGTATAAATAAACTACCTCTATGCTCTACTGGCAATGTGGCCATTTGTTAGATTAGTGAGCCATGATGTTTCCCCTTAAATATCTTCAGACAAACAACTTTTATACAATCATAATAGTTTATTTTATTGTGAACAGTGACTGTTAAGAGTGTAATGATGCAGAGTCCAGACACTGATAAACAGAGTACCATAATGTTGTCTTTATTATAGGTAAAATTTAGTATTTACACCCTGAAGTCTCTTCACAGACCATTTTCTGTTCAATTAGACCACCTACAGCCCTAAATCTGGACAGATGCCAGACACTGACCAGAAAGTTTCAATGCTATGAGCAGTGGACTTGTGTTTTCACTCACGTTGCATCTGATAAAATTCACAATGAAATGTGGCCAACTGTCTTACGTAGTGTAAAGTAAATAAATATCCGGCTCCAAGAAAAAAAACAGGTATTCACAAGGGAGGCTTTTTGAACTCCTAATCTTGCTCAACATGTCGTGGAAACAAGTCAAACGAAAACACTTTGTAAAAGCAACTGCAGCTCGATAACGTCGTGACTCTCAAACAGGACATTTCTTAATGACATAAGGAAAAACAGCTAGTTTTAAGTTGAAAGTTTTTTGTTTTTTTTATAAAAGTGGCTTATTGGACACGAAATAGAACTTTGTTTTCGCGAAGAATAATTCGACCATATAATTTACAATGAGAAGTTAACAGGCCATAGCTGGTAAGTTCAATTAAGTAAGGAAACAAAGTTACCTAAATCCGCTTTGAATGATGTATCCGCATGCCCACGTTACAGATGGCTAACAGTCCGTGTTTCACTAAAATTAAGTTATTTAACAGCTGAAGATCTAACGTTAAGCTACAAGGAGTCGTATAGTTGTTCAACTAAATACATCTTGTAGTACCACTTGTTTTACTAATGACACAGCTGTCAGCTAAACTCAAAACTTGCATTGCCATTAATTAAACGTTAGCCAGTGGCTAGTGATACTAGCTTATCTAACGCTGACGCTAGCAAGCTGGCGATCAAACAGCAAATAAGACAGTTGTATTATACACTGATAATTAAATAAAAAAAAATATTGTGTTGTAAACTGGTTGTTCTTACCGAATCATTTTCAAGCAGCACCATGGCTCTTACTTCTGTTCTACTGCAATGTTAGCTCATTGGACGCAAGCTAACTGCAGTGAAGCACACGTACTGCAACCCGGAGCCCCGCCCCGCCCTGACTCTTCACTATGACGTCCCAGCTAGTATCATATCGCCGCCTACTGTCAGGGAGGGGAACAACAAACATCTCATTATATTCCAACATGCTTCAATCAGGATACCAGACATTACAATTATGTGTTGCTGCCCTCTACAGTTTGTTACTTATGTTTTGGGTTGGGTTTTTTTTTTTATTTTGTTTGGGGTTTTTTCGCTGTTCTGTGTACTTTTTTAAATGGACAAATATAGTGTAAATATTACACCTGTTTCTTCATTTTGTTTAATTTTCCAGCTACACCTTTGTCTCTTTGCTTCCCTCTTTTGACCGAAGTTATTCTGACATATTGGTTGAAAATGTATTCTTACTGTTTAGTCAGTACAATCACATCTACTGTTCAGGTGCATTCCCAACCAAAAGGGCTCTAGTTCCTGTCTCAACCTCAGTCATGCAAACACACTTGCATTAAATGGTTTGGACTGTTAAGACGCTGTCTCATGCAAAGCAATAAGACTAATCTAAAATGATCAGACAATGTTGTGTCAGAATGTAGCCTGGCAGTAATGATACATGAAGAGTCACATGACAAAGAAAGCACACGCTTTTGTTCAGTTCCACAATCTGACACAGTGGCAGGGGTTGTTCTGCAGCCACAGGATCTGGGCACCTTGCAGTCATTGAATTGACAATGAACTCCTCTGTATACCAAAGTATTCTAGATTTAAATGTGAGCCCATCGATCAGACAACTTAAATTTGACCAATTTTGGGTCATACGACAAAAAACTGATCCCAGACTTAGCAGCAAATTAACAAAAGAGTGAACTGGTGGGAAAAAAAGTTTAACCAAATCTCAGTGAGCTGAAACAACATTGTACAAAAGAGAGGACCAAAATCCTTTTACAGTGGCATGTCCAACTTAAATCCATTGTTGCTGATGAATGTGAATGTAGTTAGGACTCCCCTTTGCCATTTTCTATTTGGACTTTATTTTAGAAAAAGACAGATTTTATTTAAAAAAAATTAATAAATAAAAAAATAAAAAAGGTTAACATACCATGTGGTACCTATTTAAAAAATCATGGTAAATAGACTTGTACTTATATAGTGCTTTTCCAGTCAGCTTGACCACTCGAAGTGCTTTACACTACCTGTCACATTCACACACACACACTCATACCCACATCGGGAGGCAACCTAGGGTTAGGTGTCTTTCCCAAGGACACTTTGCCATGTGTCGACAGGGAAAGCCTAGAATCGATCCACCGACGCCGCCCTATAACTTTTGTATTAAATCGTGTGCTTAATTTCCCTGGAACTTCTGTTTAAAGAAAGTGCTAAAACACAATTTAAAAACACAAGTAGTGCAGACTAAGTGGAGGCCACAATGATCTCATTCATACAGGTGCAGCTGTGAGTATAACCATAAGCCTAAAGCTGTGACGCAGAAGTTGCACAGATGAAGTGAATCTCTTGTGTTGGCTAAAACCAGTGAAGGAGTGATATGTTGTTCCTTAAACTCCTACTTCTGTCTTATCTGTATCAGGGTCAAATCCAGATATCATTGTCTGGATTTATAATGGTTAATAAATGGAAATAATGGGAATATTAGTTTAGTAGTTAATAATTTGAAATACATTTATTAATTATAAACAGTATTTTCTACATTGTACATATAAAAAAATCATACTAAACAATCATTACATCTAGAAAAAAAAAATCAGTAAAGCTTTTCAATTATAGATGTTTGAAGAAATATTATGCCAGACAATAGAGCAGATAATAGAGCTGAGCATTAATTAAGAAAGTAGCATGTATTACAAATTATGATAATATACAGTATTATTGTTTAAAATGCAGCTTTGATAATAAAGTAGATTTATGTCTAACTCATATATTAAAGCATCAGTCATCTTGATAGTGCACAGTCTGGGTGGTGTCCGAGGTTTGCCAGATGCACAGCGAACTCTGACGTCCAGTCTCTGTCAAAGACCTCCTTCAACTGACTATGCAGAGTTTTAGTCCCCCAAGTAGGGTGAGAAGTGTGCTGGGAAACCACCAGACTCACGCCAGCTGTGGTCAGAAAGTAGTCCCCTGACCAGTTGGAGGTACCTGGGTTGCAAAACAGCATTATATGGTCAATGATTAACAATGTTTAAATGTACAAAACACAAGGATGCACAAGAATCAAGCTGCTTATATTTCACAATTGACATTAAACACTAAAAGGAAAACTCACCAATGTAGGCTACTTTATCAGTTACCATATATTTATTATGGTTGACTCTGGAAAATGGAATATCAGACTGATTTCCCACAGGGACGATGTAGAGTTTCTGAAAAATGGATGACTTGTAAGAAAATTTAATGACAGTCTCAGTGGTTGTATTTTTTCTCCATATAGTGACTTACTATTTGGATGTCGATATTATGATGAGGAGAAGCCATTGAGGCCAAAGAAAAAAGAAAAGGAAGCATGGCTGGATCTGAGTCCCGCCCACAGCTGATTAACATCCTGATCTTGACCATCTTCTCGAATGCAGCCGTCCTTATGGCATCATCGATGAAGGGCCAGTATCTGTAAAGATTCCAGAATGAGGAATTGAACTAAAGAGCTCCAATATAGATGGGAATGGAAATACAAGATGACTTTATTGGGTTAGGATCACCTCTGTGGTTTGTCAAAGCATGTTGTGGGAGAGTACTCCATGACGGCTACGTCCACAAAATGCTCAGCCTCTGAGATGCTGGAAAGAATCGCCTCCAGGTCTTGAGTCCTTGATGGAGGGCAGAAAGATGGTGGGGAACCCTGTTGTGGAACATAAATAACAAATCGAGAGGAACAAGTGAGTCATTTCCCTGTAAATAACACTGTGCGGGGAAAAAGGAAGTGAAATCTGAGCAACTCACAGCAAGATACAAGCTGCTGGAGGTGTTGTCTTCTTTCACCAGCAGGGGGTAATGCTTATTGATGGTCGTGTCAAATGATGCAGGCCAGGGCTGTGGCAGGGAACTGTTGGGGTGTCCCATCACCCAGTAGGACAGGAAGATTTTATGGAGGTCCTTTGCAAGACTGGAGCAGTTGTAGACCACCACTCCCAGTTCCTTCACCTGTGGTCAAAGGAGAACAATGGGTTTGTATGAAAGTGATTAAAGTGTGAAAACAAGCCCCTAATCCACAATCATTTATGTTTTCACCTGCGTTAGAGCTCTCCAGTCCATGTTGGCACTTCCAATAAACACATGCTTTCTGTCAACGATCCAGAACTTGCTGTGGAGAACGCCTTTTGTCAGGTGCCCAAAGTTTACCCTCCTCACCTGAACTCCTACATACATGAGGGATGGAAAAAAGTCACTACAGCACCAAACGCATGGGTGGAAAGCATGTGAACAAGAAAGTTACTTCCAAACCTTTTTGTTTTAAGATGTTTAAATCAGTGGAGTTAGTCCTGACGGTTGGAACACTGGTCACCACACGGACGGTGACATTCCTGGAGGGCAGCTCCTCAAGTTCTTTCAGGATGTCCCTTCCCTTTAAGACAAATTTATACATGAACTATGACCTAAATTATTTTTACATTATTTCTGTTTGATTTGTTCACTCACAGGAATGTCCGAGGAAGAATTAATGTTGATATCTTCCCCTGTTAGTGTCCAGTAGAAAGAGGCGACCTCCACCTGCTCCGTTGCCATGGAGATAAGGTCTTTCCAGATTATGTCCAATGGGATCCCAAACGTTGCATTGGATTTATACTCTAAATGCTGAGGAATGCTTTCCACGAGGGCCATACTGAGGGATAAATTTTCATATTTAGCCTAATCATGTAACACAGAGGTCAAACTCCAGTCCTCGAGGGACGCCGTCTTGCAGATAGGAGATGTTTCCCGCTTCAACACATCTGATCACCAAGGTGGGAAACTGTGACATCTGCAGGACAGCGTACGTCGAGATCCGGATATTTGACATCCCTGCAAGCAGATATTCATAACTAAACTGTTACCTGCACTGGTCAGTGAAGAAGTTGCTCTCACCCGCGTCCCCTGGGAGAGTCTCATGATCTTTGGGAGGCGGTGGTCTCTCTAACACAGCGATCGCAAGAACAATACCCAGGACGGTCAGACAGCCCAAAACCACGACTAATGCGATACAGCTGGTCGACCTCTGACAACACGAGATTTTTTCCAAGTAAGAGAAAAACACGAAAAGATCTCTAAAAGGCAGTGTGAATAGTTCATGTTTAGTGTAATCCTACCCCTTTGCTTGACACGTAATTGTCATGAAGGCTACTGTACATGGAGGTCATCTTTCCTTTCGGCTTGCTTATAATTAAAAACAGAAAATAAAGACAGAAATCTTCCGGTATAGCTCATAATGTTGCAGCGAACATGGTTTGAAATGTATAATATAGTAATAAAAGCCGAATCAACTCACAACGGATCCAGTTGTATTTCTCGGTAAAACTTTGCCTCCTCAACGCCAGCATACTCCCAAAACTGATAGAAGTACTATCTCGGTTGTTTAATATAGCCAAGCAGTTCCTGTTTTTACTTTCATTTCACCTATTGATGCCCTTTTTATATTTTTGCTCAGAAACTGTAGAAGGAAATGCAACATAAGACGGGTATACTGATCAAATTTATTTGGGAAAACAAACCAAAAATTTCATTATCATTTAAGAAATTACACAAATATCTCCCGCAAATTTCAACCAAAGCATCAGGGATGGAGGAATGGAAACAGAAAGTGAATATCAAATTAATGGGACACAAATGTGATTCATATTTCAGCTCTGACTTTCTCTGAAACTGCTGCAAGAAAGCAACAGGTAAATCTGTCCAATAGAAGAGTAGCAGCAAGTTTGGAAAGACTAAACATTCAGTTTTTACTTGAGTTTGTAAACACACTCTAGCATCAGCCCCACAGCCATGCAGCACTTGTAGGTACTTTCCACTTACAAACGTTTGCACAGTCTGTATTGGAAATGGTAAAACAAAAACTTGCTGGTTAAATCTTTTCCCTGCATTAGCTTTATCAGCATCAGATGCATACAGATTTTTATTAGTAAAAGAAAAAAAAAAAGGTTTTAGTATGCAGCATATCAGACTAAAGGGCCAATGCTGTATACATTAGTGCAAAACACAGAAGTGAGAGGTAATTTGAGGGACGTATGGAGATCCTTAGTCGTTGAGATTTACAATTTCACACAATTTTGTCAACATAAATGCAAAAATTACATTTCTTCTGTCACGAGAGTCTCAAAAGAGGGAACTTGTAGCTCAGAGCTTCAAGAAATAAACTAACCACAGTGCTCTGATAGCTCATAGTGTGTTTATCAATCGTTTGGAGGTTGTGATGAGCTCAGTATAAACAAGTAACTTTTTAATGATAGTCTTTGGCAATAACCTCTGGGCTAACAAAAACTAATAATACTACTGTTGTTTTTGACACAACACAACTTTCAAAAGCAGGAATAGTTCAAAACATCCAAAAAGTATCTTTTACAACCACTTTGGGTGCTAAGTGGCTTTTATTTGGGACTAAACTCCTCCTCCCATTCAGATCACACATTCCTGAGGGATTTCCAACCCCTGGCTGGAGAAAGTAGCATTCCTCTCCTCAGGAGGGAAATGTTACCAAGCATACACACCATACTGCCTTGTAGCAACTTTGTAATATAATGTTAACTGCTCTGGCACAAGAGGGTACCAAGTCTCTCCCATAGTCCTGCTGTGTAAATCACAAAAGACCACCAATAAATAAGTTTTTTTTTACATTCTTCTACAAATCTAGTCTTCAAAGAGGAACATGGCATACACAAAATAAGGGAAGAAATACATAGAAATACAATAGGGTAATTTAGAATACAAACAAACAGTACATCAACATCTGCAAGATATAATTGCAGCTCTTTACTAAATAAAAAAATATACCTCGAAAATGTGATTTGCCACTAAACACTAATGTTTAAAGTAATTATAGATTTCCTAGAGATAATTATGCGTAGGCTGGTTCTAAGTTAGCCATATCATTACAGCAAGCTCTCGAAAAAATCAGCTATGTTGGTCACATCATTGGTAAATAATTAGGAAACACACAAAATCAAGTGCAGCTTTGCAGCCTTTAAGAGTGAGATTTACTGAAATGTCATTGTACTTTCTTAAATCACAGCCTCACCTGATGCCTCCCATTCACTCTGCTTTAGGAGAGATTTGTGCAGGCTGAACTTAGCATTACACCACTATACTGTTTTTAGTTTGCACTGTTCACAATGCAGAAGTGAGTATGTTTGGTGGAGCAGGAGACTGCCGCTCTGTGAACCTAGTCTCATTTCCCTCCTCCACCTGGTTTCACATGTGTACGCTTTGCTGGCACCTGGGTTTGTGAAGTTGTATCAAAAAGGTCAGCCCTGGTGGAACGAGAGTGTTTGTATCTAATCTCAAACTAAGTAACCCACTCTGAGATCGTCTGGAGTAACAGCTGCTCTCCGGACACTCTCGCTGGGCCGCGGGCCGCCGCCACGTTTGGAGACAGAGTGGACTGTTCTCCAGTCTCGTGATGAAGGAGGTTTAGAAGACCGAACTCCAGACAAGGAGGAGACAGCAGAAGCTGAGCTCCTGGTAGCTTCCTGTGTACCGCTGGGTTCCATAACTGTGTTAATGACTAAAATCAAAGAAGAGACAAAAATTTTGTTAGTTTAAATCGCTTCTCCATTTTTGTATATAAAACATAAAATATACAAATTCCCTAGATTTCTGTCATTAACAAGTTTGTTACTCACCCTCAATTTGTCTCTTAACAAGCCAAAGTTCTCTCAAAATAGATGTGATTTCCTGCAACACAAATATCTGACTAAGCTCAAACAAACATCATCTAGTAAGCATAAAGCTTGAAAATAAAGCATCTCTCACCTTGTTATTAGCTTTGACAACAGGAAGATCACTGTCAGAATTTATCTTGGCCTCAATCTCTTCCCAGATATCCATCCGGTCTTGAAATAGTACCCTGAGTGCATTAAGCCAAAAGCAGGTGTTTTAATGTGTCTCACAATGTTTCAAAGAAAAGGACTACCTATATCCTTGAGTCTGAACCTTGGTTGATTTAGTCTGGAGACTCTTTCAGCATTTAGACTAAAGATATTAGCTTGTGCTTTTCTCTGATAGCTTATTTCAAGAAAGAGAAAAACACCCTGAGGTTAAATCTCAAAAAGGAAACAGTTTTTCATTCACATCCATCATATCTACTCAGAAGATAACATCTCTCTCCTCTCAGTTACATATTGTCTGTGAGCCGACTCGCCAAGTTGCTGTAATTACATAAGATTAGATTTCCGTGCCATCTGGTTGTCTGATAGGATCATTTAAGTTTTTCATCAAAGCCAGATTAAACATGGGGTGTATGTTAAGGGTGTGTGATGTTTGTTCTTCACATCTTACTTAATTTTGTCAGCAAGTTGCTCCATGTTTTCTCTGATAGTCATTATGACCTGATGCACAGGACTCAGCATCAAACTATCCACTATGACCTGCAGGAAAAAACATAAAATGACTTAAAGCGATTATCCACCATAGAACACTTTAAAAAATGAGGAAAACCAGCTCATTGTGTCAGACCTCGTCTCTTGTCTGAGCTTGTCTCCTGGAGTTCTGTTCATGATCACTTGAGCTCTGGTCAGGCTCTCTTCTTGGTGTACAACCTTTTTGAACTCTGTGGTTTAATTCAGTCTGTGGGGTGTGTGAAACGGGCTGGAACATAATCACCTCCAGAGGTTAGTTTTAAGGAATGGGCTAAATCTGATATAGCCTATTTAAAAAAGTGTTAAAATCTTATCACTTACAATGCAATAAATTTCAAATAATAAACTTAACATTTACATTAATACACCCAAGATATCAAAATACTTTTACCATATGCTTATTGAATTTACCATAAAATGCAATAAGTTATTAAAAACCACACAAACAAATATGGGCTTTAAAAAGCTGAACTAATAAATATGTAGACTGACTCATTCACCAGAGGGAATGATGCAATTTCCCATCCATTATATTCTACCAGTTTTATCTGTTTTTCATAATGAAAAACACAGACACTTGCAAAAATTTAGTTCAAGATTTAAACTAATAATATTCCGAATATCACATCTTTGGAGTTTATTCATTAAGGGAAGGACCACAAAACATTTGAGAGATGTGCATCTGCTTCCCTACTTCCTCTGAATGCATGGATTGAAAGTGGTGCAGATAATAATACAGAAGCTCATTTAACTAAAATGCAAAATGATATTCTACAAGGATGTTTCATGTACCTGTCCATGAGCAGTTGCTGTGGCAACTGGTGCATTATGCTCCACTCCAGGCATTTGAGGCTCACCGTCACCTGCTACATCATGGATCTCTCTGGCTAAGATAGCCAAGTCTTTGGCAAGGTCTTGACTCAGCCTAGCAGCGAGTGGAAGATAATAGCAAACCAAACCAAAACACAGTCAGGGAGCTTTTGAGTATAAATAGACAAAAGTTCATTGTCAGTAAAGATGTGACCTTATCCCAGAAGCATAGATAAGATGTGCTGGTGTCTAAGCTCAGGTGTGTAATCACTTACAGCTGCCTAGACACTATTATATCTATCTATCTATCTATCTATCTATAGATATATATAGATATATATAGATATATATATATATATATAGATATATATATATAGATATA
>JBAMHW010000022.1:9594920-9612374 GCA_037177495.1 Rhadinocentrus ornatus
TCAATCAATAAATAAAAATGTCCACTTAGGATATATATATATATATATATATAGATATAGATATATATATAGATATATATATATAGATAGATATATAGATATATATATATATATAGATATATATATATATAGATATATATATAGTGTCTGTTTTAACTTTTACTTAGAAACACTTCTGTGTACTTTGTGCAACTGTACCTGCTCCATTTGTAATCAATTAAAAAACAGATTTTGCACTTAGATACACCAGGTTTTTCTGCACTTAAGCTAAAATGTTTCTCATTTTAAAGTCACTTTGAATAAAAGTAGCTACTAAATGACTAAACCGACTGTCGTACAGAAACACAAATTCACCATATATGAGCAAGCACACAGCGGTGATTTTTCTTACCGTGCAATCTCAGCACTGTGGGCGGACCAGTTTTGGAAGTTGTGTCCCTCATTGGTCTCCTCTTCAGAACCTCTGCTGCAGGATTTTGGATGTCGAGCAACCACTGGCTGGGTCCGAGGCTGACTATGAGAAGCTGGGAAATGTTGGGAGCGTTTGTGTTTAAGATTGCTCCAGTTTGAGTCGTACTCCTCATCTGAGGTAGAGGTATAGTCAGAGCCTTTCTGTCTCCTCCTGGAGCCTTGGCGTAGTGAATTGGTTTGAGTTACAGGAAAAGGGGATAGAGAAGTTGGGAAAACGAGAGAAAAGAATGTGCCATGAAAGAATACCTCCAGGAAAAATACACCACCAAGTATTTAAGATGAGAGTCACCAAAACATTTCCCAGTGTGAGTAAAAGAAGCGGTGCTATGGAAGTCCTTGTCTCAATGTCTAACTTCTTCCCTGTCCTTTTCAGGTTCAAAGTAATTCACAAAGTCAAATGAGCAGTTGACTCCCACAGAACAGCAGCCAGGTACAAGATAAGAACCAATAAGTTAATATAAAAATAAAAAAAAAGAACCAGGTGTGTACAGTGAAACATTATGCTAGGTCAGGAACAGATTGGTAACAATCACATATCCTCAGAGCATGACAGTAGAGCAAAAAACCAGTTCCTTATCATCATTTGCTATACAAGTACACTGAAGTTGTGGGAAACTGAAGATTCTCGAAAGATATTGCAGTATTAAAGTTGGTGTTACTGATGTTAGTAAAATCCCAGAGCCAGTTCCCATATGAAACACAGCTTCAAGTTGGCCAAACATACCGGAAGCATTAATTTGCATAATCTGTGACCTATAAATATTTCAAACCAACTTACCACTTTCACAATTTTGACAAAATATGTCCCTTTTCGAATACAGGCAAAAAAAATTCCCCCTGCATGGCTTATTTGACTACAATTAAGTGTTTTCCTATCTGATTTAACAGGTATACTGTATATGAATGTAATATACTTACTTGCTGTGCTGCTAGTGTATTTGGCACTGCTGGAGCGTGCACGAGTGACTGGAGTTCTGCTGAGTGCTGCCTTCTGTGGCCTCTCCGCAGGCTTTGCTCCTGGAGTAGAGACCCTTTGAATGGAGCTGCAACTCGACTCTGTGCTACGGTTAGAGAATCCTGTGCTTCTGCCCGTCCACTGTGGGGTGGAAGAGGCCTCGCTGTCACTGGGTGTGTTGAAAGAACCAGCCCGCTTACGAGGCATAGCTAGCATATCCAGTCTGGAGAGTTTCTTGGTTTCCTGGGGTTGCTTAACAAGGACATTGCCTGACTCCTGAGACATCTTGTCTATCTCTGTTCCCTCATTGTCTGAGGCCTCTCCCAGTCGAGCACGGCGGAGCATGGAGGCTCTGGTGGGTCTTGGGGTTGTTAAACTGTTGGCACGATTCAAGGCTTGAGATGTTCTGGAGGTTTTGCCATCCTCCTTCTGAACGGGCACATTGTACTTTCTCCGTGTTTGGTTGTTGTACTCTTGATCAGAGTATGGTAAGCTTTGAGGGTCATCACTTAGGTCTGTGGAGCCACGCTTTCCCACACTGCGCCTCAATCCTACTGGCCTTCTGACATGTTCAGTTTTAATGGGGTTTTTTGATCCATAAGAATGGTGCTTTTCAGAAGAGGCAGAATGAGGATTTGAGTCCTGACTTGTTATACTGGCGGAAGACCTCTCTCTTTGGAGGCTACCAGCAGATTGGTTTTTAACTGGTGCATTTGGCTTGGTCTTATTGCTATGTTGGCTTACCGTGCTGGAAGTATCCACATCAGAGTCCCCAGAAAGAGAGTCCATAATAGGAGATTGTGTGGTCCCTGATTGTTCTGCTTGGAGTTTGGCCTCTAGAACAGCCAGAAGATCCTCTGTCTGTTTGAGGTAAGATTGAGTGTCCTGACTGCTGGTCCTCTGGAATAATCCACAGTCTGGTTCTCTTTGAACTGGCTGACTAGAGATGTTGGGAAGTCCAGCATTGCTAGGCTTCTCCTTGGTGAAACTCTCCTGTCTGATTAATAGCGGCACTGGGCCTTCTTTACCTTCTGAACTGGTGCTGTGGCCCAGCATGGGTGCTGATGCAGCTGGTTTGACTTTGCCAGAATCCTCACTGCCTTTTTGTTTTGTAAGAGTGGCTGTTGAGAAAGTTCTGTTAACATGTTTCCTTTCAGCCTTGGGAGTGCTGAGTTTTAAGCCTCCACGTTGTGGATTGGACTCCTCCTCTGACCCAATGTAAAACGATGTAGATTTGACAGGGAGACTGGGCTTGTCCTGTTTTTTTTTCTCCTCTGTATCCGACAGTGATTTCCTCCTCTGCTCTATGATGGATCCATCATCTGACTTGCTGGCATCACTTAGGCTGTCAGGCTCTACGTCACCCTGCACTGTTAACCTGTGAATACCATCTTGATTCCTGGGGGCTGCTGAGCTACCGTTTTCTACATCGAATGTTGAGTTAGGGTTATAATGAACATGAATACTGGGAGTTGGAATGTCACTTTGGTCCCCCTGCGGCAAAATGCGTCTAGTCTTTGAAACGTCAGCTTCTGAGCCATCATGGTGTTGGCTGATTGTGGCCTTATGGATGATGGTATCTCGTGCTGAAATGAAACATTTTTCATGCATATTAACCACACATACTTAAACTGAAAAACATTCATATTCATCAGGACGTCTCATTATCATTTCAAATAGACCAATGTCTCGTCAGGTGGCTTACCCCCTTCTGACAGTTCCATCTGGGATGGGATGTCAAAGAGGCCAGACGAGGGGCCAGACTCTGTGTAGCTGTCTGCCAAGCTGGCCCAGCAAGACATCCACTTAGGAGCCCCCTTTAACACTGCACCTGCTGGCTGACCCTACATGAGAAAGAATACAACTTATTTATCAGCTTTAAGAAACATTAAGAAAGCAGAGCTGAGGATCAGGATCCCCTGGTTAAAATAGTTCAAATTAACAGAAGATCAATCTATTATGTATGTAGTACAATTGTTTAACAAATATGGATTTTATTTCTATAATCTGGTTAGAGAAACACCCAAACAATAAAGAATCTAGAGCCTGAGAGGAAAGAAAAGCCATGACAAGGTATTAAAAGTGGCAAAAAAAAAGAGCCAAATCAAGACAGCAATCATGCTGCAAATTAAGACTCACTGGCCCAAAATATTCATTAGAGTTGGTGTTAAAATTATTCTTCCATTCATCATTCCCACCCTGAGCAGGAGAGGTTACCTTTACCAGGCTATATCCCTGTTCTGGAGCTGGCCTCACCTCCCCACAGCTACTCTGCCTATGTTCCTCCCTGCCCTGAACAATAACAGGTCTAAATGCCGATGACGTTTCTGCTTCACTGTGCTTCGTTCGCGCTTGCTTGTCAACAACTCCAAACACCTGTCAGGAACAAAGTATTGCAATTGCATGAGAGAAGAAAGTGGGACTCCAAACATCCATGGCTCAGTGTGGCCAGGACAAATAGAGTGGCTGGTGAATAGCAAAGGCAACTTACTTCTTTTAAGCAACTGTAAAATGAGCAGGAACTAGAAAAAGTATCTTGCCTGATCAATCTTGTTACGTGCGTCTTCTATCTCTTTATCTTGAACATCTATTTCAATGGTGTAAGTTCCTGCATCACTCAGACTGTCATCTTCTTCATTTCTTGGGCTCTTTACTTCCTCACTTTGAGATGCCAAGGGCATGACAGGGACCTTGAGTGGAACAGGTTGGTGGATTGGAGAGGAAGCCTGAGGCTGAAGAGGGCGATCAGATGAAGGAGGGCTTGTGGAGTTTTGAACAGACTTTGAAACTAACACTGTCCCTCTTTGAGCTGCTTTAAGGGAATCAGAAGTAGTTTTGTTCCAGCTGGAAGAAGAGCTCTGCTTCTGCTGTTTTAGTAGTTCAGCCGTAAATTCCTGTGCAAGTTTGGATCTACGGCCTACGCTGCTAAAGGGTCTTACAGACACAGATGGTGTAGAGCGATAGGATAAGCTGGTGCTGATTCGGTCTTCAGTCTTTTCCTTTCTTAAAGAGCCAGCTCTTTGAAACCCTGAAGTAGCAGGTTCCTTCAGTGGGATAGTGTAACGCTGGGTTGGAGGAGTGGTGGAGGATGAAGGTGGAACTTGTTTCTCCCCTGTGGGGCTCCAGCTTTTCCTTCCCTTATCCTGTTGGAGACCTGAGTGCTCAGGTGGGGCAGTGGTATTAGTAAAAGATTGGGAGCGCTTCTTTCCTGGGTTATCCTCAAAGAATTCAATGACAAAAGCTTGGTGAGGCTCAGCCTTTGTTTGACTGGAAATAGACTGGGACTTTGGTGGAGAGTGGGACACAGGTTCGTCAGAGTCTGGGGAGTTCAAGCGTTGTGGTGGGGAAGCTCTTTGGGTTTGTGGAGAAACCTGGGAAACAATTTGAGAGTCTGAGTGAAGAAAATCATTTCCATTTATTGCGGGATGCCCCGAATCACTGTGAGAACCATCTTCTTCATTGTTTGCTGATGATAAAGACACAACAAGTTAGCATAACATCCTAAATCTGAACTGTTTTCTAACATAAATAGACATTTCATTAAAAGGACAAACCTTTAGTGATCTTCAGAACTGAAGGATCACTGTTTGTGCTGTACACATCTTCACACTGTGACTTCCTACTCATCATGCTAGCATTGCTCTGGACCAGCCAATCAGCTACTTTACTTTCTGCGGAAATCACCTCTGTAGGTGTGGTAGCTACCTCTGTGGATGGCTGCTTTCGCTGTTGGCGGAGAGCAAACTTGGTCACATGGTCTTTTATCTTCATTTTGCCTGGGGAAAAGTTATCAAATTCGATGGTGAAGGAGGCGTGGCTTTGGACCACAGGGGGTGTTGGGCTCGAGGGGACACACTGAGTGGGATCTGAAGTGTCCTTTGTTGGAACCTCTTGAACCTGTAACTCTGGCTTTTTGGTAGGTCGCTGGAATTCCTTCGTTGGGATTTCAAAGTAGCTTGGCTCTCGGCGGTAAGAGAACGTGGTCTTTGCCTGACTGTCTGACAATGAACCATTGACTGCATATCTGGGAATGTCTTTATCAGGTTCTGTTATCAACACAGAAAGGAGATTAGAGTAAATATACATGTATAGCTTCAGTCATGCTTCTACATGAGCTACTGAGAGTACCAACTATGTATATTCTTATATATTCAAACATACAATCTATTAAAAAGTGAGGATATCTATTTCCATGTCATCCTTAAACATCACCATAAATAGCATGAAGAATCCAGCTGTTAAGTTGTGAAAACTAATCATCCAGTTGGTTTTTGGACGTGGTCAAATATCACTTTAGGAGCTCAGTAGGGGGGGCAGCTGAGTGATAATCTGTTTTAGTCTGGGCAACATGAGGAGAACAATCACCCTTCCACCACCCCCTCCCAGAAGCTTACAGGGTCATAATCCATCACGAGGCAGACAGGCAATGCCCACTGGCCTGGCAACCACTTTATAACTGGCAGCCAGAGATCTGCCTTGGGCTTAACACTATCCATCTCTCAGTGACCGACAGGGATCATCAGATAGCAGTGCTACAAAAGCTATCATTCCAATCTGGGATCTAATTCACAGATATAAAAATATCTAATTTACTTACAATACAAACTTTGTCTTACACTAAAGATAGACAAGAATAGCAAAGATAAACAATATAAGCTACATTCTCTGACCTGGAGACTCCTGTTCTGGCATTTTTCCTTCTCTGTTCAGCCTTTTATTGGCTGGATCCTCATCCTCCCCCCACCAGGATGGTTGGCCATACAGAGGCGTAGGCTTGGATATCGGAGAATCTGTGGTAGCTAGCAGACAAATACAAACAGACACACAAACACGTCAGGCACACAATTTACTCTGGCACTGGGAGGAAATAAATTTATATATACCACCTTATGTAAATATAAGTCAATGAATGTTTTTTTGGTGACATAAAACAAAGATGTAAAAGGGTTTGGTGATGCAACAACTGTAGATCAGAGAACTGTAGTGGTACACTTATTGTAATATTTGCACTTTTACTAAATATTCTCAAGAGAGAGTAGGGGAGGTCAAAGTGCGATAACAGCTGTATCACGCAAAGCACCCAAATAATCTCCCTCATGTGGCGATGACACAGTTAATTCTTGATCTTCAAAGAAAGAACAAAAACATTACAACACAAGATAAGGCCTAACCCATGATTCTAAATTGAGACACTCTTTAATCACTTAAGTATAAATTTCATAAACATTTGCAACCAACAAGGTGGAGATTTATTTAGTCAGACTTTACCATTTCCCAGCCTGCAAGTACACACAAGCCAGCAAGCCTATAATGGACTAATCAGATAATCCAGGAGCCACTTTTTTTTTGCCTGATACAGTAAACAAGTTCATTGGAGTTTAAAGTGGATACAAAAACTCAAGAATCAGCAGCACTTGACCACTGTTACCGTGGACACACACAATAAGACATCAACAAAGTGACAGGAGAGGCACGCTACCCATTCCTTTCCACTTACTCAATCCTCCAGTTTAGTCTAAAGAAAACAAGGGTGAAAATGGGAACAATGCTGAATTGTGTTGAACTAATTTAATTAATCAGCTGAAAGAACACATAAAAGAAATGGTATAAAATGAGCAAAACAGCTCTCATATGAAAATTTGAAGAACCAGATATTATGGGTCATATAAAGGCAGGTTTTAACAGTTTGTGGAAATAACAAACCCGCTTTCTAAATAATTATATATCCTAAAAAATTTGTGGATGATAACAATATGTTAGATTTTTTCTGAGTTTACATAAACAACTGCCAAGCAATTAACATAAAAAAGAAGACAAAACATTACATTATTTTAAATTATGTCATTGAAATGCACTTAAGCAGGGAAAGCTGAATAACTATTTTTTTTTTGCTCCTCTAAAAAAAACTTAACTGTCCCACCCCCTTGTAAGGAAACATAGGCCTGCCTGAGCCACCACACTGTACAGCTGAAGCGTCCTCCCCGCAGACAACTGGGGGATTGGATTTACTCCACATCCTGTACAGCTGTATGGGAAAATGACCTAGAGCACACAGAAAAGGGTATACACTCACAACTGAAGGAGGGAATTTTAACAAGTTTTCTTTGTTTTGGGCTTTTTACTAAAAAGGAAGCATGCACAACCGAAAGGCAAGTTTAATGCAACAAATCACAAATCTTTAGTAGGAAAAAGAAGCTAAATATAGATGTATCCACTCAAACAAATGCATCCACCGAGAATGCATGCAAGTCAGAGATATACAACAGTCTCAGTGTTAAAAAGCTTATCTACATGTGATCTGTTTATAGCAAACAAAACTACATATGGGTTAAAAAATGTGTTGAGGGTTAGTAAATATGTTGGCAAAACAGAATCAGAATAAATTCAAGTATTTATTATATTTATTTAAACTCTAGTTCTTTACTCCAAACCGTGAAATACCATCCTTATCTTATTGTGGCTGTACATTAAGCGAGACAGTGAGTTTAGCGTTGAGTTATCTCATCGATGAACTGGCTCACAACAACACAGTGCAAGGCTACTTTAAGTGCAGGCAGTAACTGCAAAGCCACAAGTAAACATGGCTTCAGTGAAACTATTTAAAGAATTTGCAATGGCAGAGTTATCATTATAGTACATTAATTTTATTCAAAGTGTCTCACCAGCAGGTATGGCGTGGTAACTTTGTGCAATAGTCATACTTAGGTTCTGCTAGAAGATGTGTTAATAAAAGAGATCACGTAATATGCTGCATTTCAATACAGGCAGTGTGATGAGCATGAGGCTACAGATGGAAATGGCCTATTTTAAGCATTGGTTGTAGTTTTCCTTCTAAACTCACAGGGCCTGTTTTGGAGCAGAAAGCACAAGAACTGCTCAATCAACAGCAGCAGGAATAGTTTGTCGGTGTGAACGAGTTTAAGTCAGAAGGCACTTCTATAGCGTTGACAGTCTGCTGACTGCTCCACCGTTGCCTGCACTGTAAAACATGACTTACTAATCTCAGAGCAGAGGGCATGTGAAACACTGTAAATACAGCTAGTGACAAATCCATCATTAGGTACATAGACAGAAGTGCCAAGTTGGAACTCATTCATTCATTCATTATCTACCCCTTAGTCCATTACAGGTCGCAGGTAAGCTGGAGTCTATCCCAGCATTTTAACAGGTAAGAGGCAGGTACACCCTTGACAGGTCACCACTCCACGGCAGGGCCAAGTTGGAGCTAAGATTTGCAATTCTTCCACAAAATGTTAAACCATCATCATGCTTGGCCGCACCCCTCCTCTTGTCAGCAGCCAGGCATGGCGGACAGAGATAAGACTGAATATGTAACTTCTCAGTCCTTACTCATGTACACTTACCATGCCAACCCCACAATGTCAACGTCAATTTCTTAACCGACACCACAGGATTGTAGCTTCAGCCTCTCGACTCACATGGCTTCCTAATCTCACACCAGGGAAGCTCTAAATAAAAGCACCTACAGTTGCTCTATCAAGGGATTTATGTGCAAAGTCACGTTGGACACGGAGCCTCACAAAAACTTCTTCTTCCTCATGTGTGCGAACAGAGTATTCAAATCCACCAGTTAAAACCCTCAGGTGAGAAGAGCAACCATTGCAGCTTATGTTATCATCAATCTCCTTCCTTCCTGCTACTATGTATCTGCTGTTTTGGTGTATGTGTGGACAAAGTTCTTTACCTGTGAGGGACAGGGCCCTGCGCTCCTGTAGTTTGACATTAGAGATAGAGTCTTTGCTCTTCTCTGAGCTCTGGAGCAGTTGCTTTTCCTTAGTCTTGGCCTCCAGGGATTTTATACCGAGCTGCAACTGGCTGGTGTACTTCTCGTGCTGTGCAGAGGCAGAAGGAAAGCAGGAAGTGGAAAAACCAACAATCGCACACATATAAGGAAGGATGTCCACTGGGGACTTTTTTTTTTGTTTAAACTCCATCTCATTGTCTTTAACCAAGTTTGTGGCACTTGAAGACTTAAACAAATGATACAATGCAGGAAAAACACAAAAATAAGGTATTTAAAGGTTTCAAGTTATGCAAAGATACAGTGAAGCTCGATCACTTCTCCAGATTATACAAATGACCATATTCCATGCCTGAAACTAGAAATCGACTCTTCTTTTTTTTTAAGTTCAGTCCATTAATCAGATGGTTAACACATTAATCATCCTTTGATCATTTTACAGTGTTTAATTTGTTTAGTTATTTATTTGTTAGACCTCCTGTTTAGTCCTTGTAAATGTACAGCCCTTATGCGTTTGACTATTGGACAAAGATTTTAAAGAAAGTTGTAAATGATAAGTAAATCTGGTGACATTAATTGGTTGAATAATATGTGATGGAAAAACTTGACAAGATGAGAATAATTGGTTTTATCATTCTAAAATGATCCATGTAAAGCATTTCTTTTCTAAGAGAGCTCTAAATGATAACAAGGGAAATGGGTGTGTTTCACTTACTTTCAGAGCTTCCTCTGGAACCTTGTGCTGACTCTTCTCCAGAATATACACATGAGCATGTACAGAATGAGTTAAAGTACTCAAATCTACATTTCTTATTCCTACCTATTCATCTAAAATCTAGTTATACATTTCCACTCAGGCACAATGAACACATACACAGCACACCTGTTGTTTAAAGAATACATTTTAGATAGCTTTCATCATTTTGAGTTTGTGTTTACTTTACACCTTTCCCAGCATGATCATGGTGTGTTCTCCCACTGCTGTGGTTTAAACAGGTCCAACCCCAACAAAATCATTACATTTTTCTACTTTTGTCTAAACTACATTTTGCCATTCATGAGTTTTTTTACTCTGGGGGTCAAAGGGTGCTGGAGCTTTGCTGTCCACAGCTGACCATAATCTAAAACCCCTGACTGGAAAACCACACAGGATTAACATGCCAAAGACCACAGTAGAAGACCACAATGGGAAAGAAAATGCAATTAATGTCCGACTGAAACAGCTGCTGATCACTTCCTCATTTCTGCGCAGGCAAGCTAATGATCAACTTAGAACTGTTGCAACTGACAAGCAGGAATTCTAACAACAACACAAAATAAAACGTAATCATCAACAACACAATGGCAGCAGTCTGAGTAAACCTTAAAAGAAAAAAAGGATATCATAACCAAAACGAATGACATCTGACAACTTGAGGGTGATGTAGGTCTGGTCTGGGATCCTGAGGTCATTCACAAATGTCTGCAAAACAGAATCAAACAGATGTATGTTTTCACTGTAAATAAAGTAAAAATGCCCACTCACTGTTGAAAAACTAATTCCCTGTGGCACGCACTCCGTTACTATAAAGGTGCTTTGCAACTGGCCTCATTTCCACTAAAAGTTAATCTATCAACTGATTGGATTATTCCATTATGTAACAGCAGATGTAGTTTTTAAGGCAGGATAGAATTAAATAAACTCATAAGTGTTGGGTGACTGTACTGGTTTTCCTCTTTCTCCTTTAACAGTTACTGACAGATCTCACAGTGCTAATGTTCAGATTGCAAAATTCGCAGAAACACAAGAATAACACCATGCACAAAAAGCATATCTTGTTCTGCACTGACTAAATGAAGGTAAATGGGAAAGGATTTCAGTTACAGGTCATGTTCATGCTATGGTTACGAGGGCCAAAAGAAACACTCTGTGAGAACAATGACTGGTTTCTCCCACTACCCAACTCTGGGTTTCAATGGAATAATGGTGCCATGAAGGGGCAACAGAGCAGAAAACTGAGAGGGCTAAAGAATGACATACAAAGACAAGTAATTAAAATAAAGGGGGCCTAAGCCACCAGGAAAGTCCTGATTCTTGTTTGTCACTAATAACTCTGTCTGGCACACAGACATGTATTTTGTGCTCCTGGAATTGTTTAGGATGTGAGATAAAAGACTTAAAAGTTCTGTGACTTTTCTCCCAACTCTGGAGGAAATAGGGAGTCTGGTGATAAAGGTGGTGTAACTTACCCCGTTCAAGCTGCCCAGATCTTTCACCATGTGCTCGTCTGTGTTTTGGTCATAGTTGATCACAGCATGCTGTTTGTCTACACTGCGAGACTGCAGAACAAAAGCAAAGCAAAAAATAGTCACATCAGTGGAAATGATTCACTTTAAATTGATTTAACTCAATCAAAAAAAAATGTGAAGACATCACCTCTGATTCTTGCTTAACTGCAACAAGGATTGTTTTTTAGTGAGATACAAGTTGAATGATTAACTGCTAACAATCCATACATTTTGTGTAAATGTACAATGAAAACAGAATACAATCGTTTGAAACTATTTAAACCCTACATTTAAAACCGAATAATACAAACATAGTGAATGTTAAAACCGTATTGCAATGTGACATAAAATTACCCAAAATATAGAGATTTTGTCAGAAATGTCTATAAACAAGGTAAATGGATGAAAACTAATGCAGAGTGCTGTGATCTTCAGTGCTTTAGGCAGTCCTGCATTATCTACAAAATCAGTGCTTGGTCTCAGAAACATGCAAGAAACTTTTAGTCGTTGAACTGAGTTTATAGCTTCATCCCAAAATGCAAGTTGAAACTCTAACATGCAAAGAAAGAAATGTGAACAAAATTCAGAAATGTCTCAAGAGTCTGAGTTCTTATGAGATTGACTGATATGTAGCAGAAAACTGAAGAGTCTTGTGGCTTGATGACTACAAGTCTAAAATTCTGTTTGGAAATCATGGCCAAATAGGAAAGGGACCATCCAACTTGATTAGTGCACATTTGAAAAGCCAGCACACATGATGGTATGAAGGCCCATTAGTTAGTCCTTTGCATATGTACAAAGATGCCATTAATATTAAATTATGTATACTAGTTTTGAAGCAACATTTGCTTGCATCCGGAAGACGTCTTTTTAGGGAGGGTCTTACTTAGCTCAGCATGATGATATCAAACCATATTTGGTTGCATTACAACCACATGGTTTCAGGAGCTAAACTGGTTTGCTTGCAGCCCAGACTAGCCACTCAAAACAATTAGCATATTGAGACACAAAATTTTGACAAAGGGAGCGGCAAACAGCTGAGAGGCTGAAACCCAATAATCATGCAAGAATGAGAAACATTTCACTTTCAAAGCTACAACAGCTGGACTCCTTTCAAAAAGCTTTGGTGAAGAAGAGTTGATGCAATACAGTGCATGCTCCTCAATTAATTCCCTAAATCAAATTTAAAATGAGCCTATATTTTTTTAAATTAAAGTTTTAACATATATTGTTTTAGCAGTATTAATGGCTTTAAATAATTTGATAATAATTGTATTGCAAGTTTTACACAAACTTTATATACTGTAGCATTCTAAACGGGGTTAGTCCTAAACTCTGCTGTCCACCCTCAATTCTGTGAGCACATACTTGCCTTACATAGTGTATAATTGCGCTTCCTTTAATTACATGCAGACTGAACAACTGATTTGGAATGACAGACTCTTTTCTGCTCATTAGCACTTTGGTTCTTTCTGTCACAACAACACAAAGGCTGCACATGACTGCCAAACTCATTGGCTAAATTAAAACTGTTCTTCAATGGATCATTTGTAGGCTTACCATAAAGCGTTCCACACCAACCATTAACTGGGGGAAACTATCACCGCCGACGTGTCCGCTTGCTAAACTTTGAAGCAGCATCTAGAAAATACTCTACTGCCCACTAGGGATGTCACAATTATAGATTTACTTAATTACTGTCAAAGAAATATCCATGATTTTACTATTATGATGCTTATTATGCTTCTATAAATTTTAACATTTAATTATAAATGTGTAAAATTGCGTGAACACTTTTTTTAAAAGTCTTTAAATAGGCATTATTATGCTATTTTGATTTTTCTGAGCTTTTTACAGTGTTACAGTGTTCTAATACTCTGTTGTAATACTCAGACAAGTGAGCGGTGCCGTTTTGATTTTCATTACATAAATGAATGTTTGAGTTTTCCAGTGTGTCTCTACATTTTGTTTCCAAGACGCTGACAAGTTGTAGAGTTTTTTTCTACATCGATATTTTATTTCAGTGATATCTTCAGGTTGTGCACGTTCACGAGAAGAAAGGCACACCCACCTTCACTGCCCAGTGTAAGGCAAAACACACTGCAGTGGACACCATGACGTTTTCAGTATCAACATGTTTGGCTGTGAGGGAAAGCTGCGTTTGTTCAAATTCCCAAAGGAAACAACAATTAGCTAGATGAATAAGGGCCGGGACAATAACGGATTAATGAAAAATGCCGGATTAATGAAAAATGCCGGATTAATTCCTGCCCTTGTGGACTCACATATTAAAATAAGTTTGCCTGAAATGAGCAGAATAGAGACACTTTAAGTTTTATTTATTTATATCATTTCATGTAAACATTACAAAATAATATAGAAACAAAGTAAAGTAACCAAGAAGTCACATTCCAACAAAAACGCCTTTGCTTTGTTAATAAATAAATGCTACATATTAACTCTGTATTTCTCTCTACAGGCTACAGGACCTTTACCTGGAAGGCTTATTTCGGTAAACTACATTTAAAAAAAAAAAAATGTTTTTGAACATGTCTTTTAAAACCATGCAGGTATTTTTAAGACAGAAAAAAACATTTAGATAGCTTTGACTTACAGCTGTCTTAACAGAATAGTTGCGGTTTAAAATAATAATAATAATAATGGAACTGTGAAAATTAGGGAACAAGATCATACATCTATAATTAAATAGCAACACACAGATGTGCTGTAACTTTATTTATTTAACTTGAAGGCCCCTAGCTTCACTTGATGCCACTCTAATACTATACTCTAACACATCACTGTTAGAAACAAAACGCTATTGTTGTAGGAGGTGTACGGCCCAATCAGTGCCCATAGAGATACTGATCAAACAGCAGCAGTCATGGAAACTTTTGACAAGACATGTTTTAACGTGAATATCTGCTTTCATGCTAAACAGGATTCTCACGCTTCAGACTTTCAGCTGTCATTTGAATGGAAGAAAAATGCATTAAGCTAGCCACAAAAACCCATAATTAAAAAAACTTAAAACTATCTGGAATGATGCAGAAAAGTCTGTATCATTCCAGAGAGGGAGAAGCTGAGGTTTTTCCTGTATCCAACAACGCCACAATGTGGACATGAGCAACTTTTCAATCTATCCAGCTTCTGTGGTTGGCAGAGCATTTCTGGCCACAACACACAAAATAATAGTATAAACAAATGCCTCTAAGGCAACTTTCCTCTTTTGCTAGCCTAAATACAGAGAGAAAAAAAAGAGAGAGAAAATTTTACCAAGACCACAATGTAATTGTGTTTATAACAAAACATAGAAATGAATGCAGGGGAATACTTTAGCTACAGTTTAACTCACTGTTTAAAAAGGCTCAGAGGCAACTTTGTAAGAGGAGACTGTCACCAGGTTCATACTGAGAAATGCATGCACTCAAAGCATGCAAGGAGCCTCCCATCATTTTTTTCTCATACTTATACGACCTGCTGCTGTGTCTGACATCTTTATGAACGGGTCCAACCTTTCCTGGACATATGTCACAGATGGCACTGAAGACCTGTTTGTTGTGTAAACCCAAACTTCACTAAAGCAGCTCACCTGCAGCATTAGCTCGCAATCATCCCGGCCAACAAAGATCATCTCCCAGGGCAACCTGTGGCGTGTGCCCGAACTGCTGACCAGAAACCACGATGTCACGCTCATGTTGGGGCCACGTGTCAGGATTTTCTTAGCATCCTGGAAGAAGACAACATTTAGAAGAATCGATTAAAATGCAATACCTGTGTCCCTGAACAATGATGGATGTCCTAGAAAAGGTTATCCTGTGACAGCTTGCTTTAGTGTAAAGATGACCAAGGGGAAGTTATCACATCACCCAAGTTAAACTTGTTTACCTAACTTCGTGTTTAGCTATTGTACAGCTAAGGTAACACAATTAAGTTACATATTTTCCATATTTCAAAGTAATGAGGAGCTCTGGTGTATAACAAAAGTTCAAATAGTTAATTTTCACCAAAATACAAAATATTTTTCTAACATTTTTGTGGATTTTGGTTTTTAATTGTCTGTTTTAGTATTTGATAACTGAAATGTAAAGTGCTGCTGTGCATGGTTATGAAGTAATCTAAAATAACTCATTTTACATGTTTAATTGCTATACAGTGGATGGCAATGTCCAAATGCTGACAGGTGGATTTTACACGTATTCCCCATAAGAGTACATTCAATGTACTTTGACCCAATCCTGTTAAAATAAATATTTCCACACGACTCACAAATGCATGTGATTTAATCGAATAAAAGATACAAAAAACATGAACGGAAGAAGAGAAATAGTTATAGAAATGGTTGAGAAACCTGTTGCAAAGGGGCGCAGACTACGTTAACATTAGCTAACCATTTAACTTCAGTGCAGGTTTTACTTCCTGTAACATTGGTTAAATAAATAATATTGCCAAATATACAAGACAGTCTTTATATCTTAAATTCAAACCCATTTATTGTTTCCTAAACGAAGCACAAACGTTTTTATGTCACCATGGACTGCTGATGTTTGTTGGTGACAGGGAGTTTGTTTAGCTAACGACGGCGAGCCTGTAACAACGAAGCCAGCTTTCTCCAATCATTTGTTCCCAACAAGGACTTACCTTTAATGCCTTCTCCGTTTTACGCCTGATCGAAGCCAGTGTTTAACGCCCTACTGTAGATTAAATTCGATGGCCGACATAAAATTCGCCAGGTGACAATGGACAGGTAAACTTCTAACACACCTTCTTCCTCCGCTGGGATTGACAACCGGACGAAACTCTCCCCTAACGCCTTTTCTCTCTGTCCCGACTGGGTGACGTAGCTCCACAAGTCCCATCAAACGAGTTGTAATCTGAGAGGAGGAAAGGTAAGAGGTCTCACTCTGTAGCAAAAATCTATGGGGAGAAAGAGTTTGGCCACATCTGTCTGTAGCAAACAAACAAACAAATAAACAAATAGATATATAGGCTTTATACGGTTTTGTATTGTAAAAACATCTCAGTAATATTAGCAAAAAGGTAACCCATACCTAGAAAAAACATTCCTACAATGAATATAGAGCGTATCTTATAAACGTTTCAATATCCTATTCTTTATAGGGCTACAACTGAAATGCATTTATTTTAATTATCAAGTAAAATTATAAAAAAGACTAAAACGCATGTGTATGACGAGAAACCGCATTTCATCTCGTATTCACGATGTAGTGAGTTACTGTTTACATACACGATCTACGATGTCGCAGCTCGGCCCACAGTGGACTTTGTTCAGTATTTTATAATCATATTAAAAGTAAAAGAAAACTAGTTATCTTCTATTGCACCGAACTAAAATGGGTTGAAATGGTTGGAATGGCAAACTAAAAATAAAAAGACGCGATCAATCAAGGTAATTTTTATGTGTCTGTGTGTATTGACAATGGTGCTGCTGGACGAATGAAACAGATGTTACAATTCAACACCAATAAAATAATTTGAAATTACCTTGAAATATATCATTTATATGATAATTTGCTCTCACTTAAAATTAAACAAAATCTTAGGGGTTGATCGGATGTGTTTTGGAAATATTATTAAGCCTTCTAGCCGCTAGATGGCGCTCTAGTTGTAATCTACAGTATGATTGTTTTTTCTGCTAAGTTTACACATATCTTGTATTCACTCAGGCAACTTTAAGCAGCCACAAACTGACAAGATTATTAGTATCGACTATTGTAAGTTTTTATGTGTTTATTGGATATTGACAGTATTTGTCGTCCTTTCTGGGTGCACTTTTAGTTTTAATGATCCTTTGAGTTTGAGTTTTAAGTTCTGTCGTGTTTTCAGTGTAATCCAGGGGTTTAGTCAGCTGGTCAAACTTGTTTCCAACTTTAAAAGATTAACTCCCTCATTCTTACCTGATGAAAACAAACAAACAAACAAAAAAAACTGTCCTTTCACCAGTTTGTTATATATATATATATTTAGGATTTATATA
>JBAMHW010000022.1:9628280-9675944 GCA_037177495.1 Rhadinocentrus ornatus
TAAATAAAGGTGGTGTTTACAGGGCCATTTTTTTCCTTTTAAAATTTTGTATTATTTTTAAGTAGACACAGCTTTAATAACTAAATTATTAATTAATTAGCATGTGGGATTACTTCGAGCTTAAATTTCGAATAGAAAAAGGCAAATACTTACTCGCCTACAACATTCACTGATCAGATAATAAAATGACAATTTTTTTAAATGTATTTAATTTTTATCAATTATAATGCTAAAGTAAGAAAACAAAGCGCTGGATGTCAGCTGATAGATTTATTGTATCCCACGTTGAGAGCTCAGTATTGCACAGAATAGAGAAACACTGCATTATGTATGTACAGTATTGCACAGAGCCATCTATTAGTCAGCAACATAACTCAAAAAGTTATGGACAGATTTTCATTACATTTTCAGGACATGTCAGAAATGGAATAAAGTGATTACATTTTGGGGGTGGTCCTGATCCCCATCTGATCCAGGAAATAAAAAATAAAATAAAAAATCCTTTACTACTGGGAGACAGGTATTATTTTTGCCATTACAGCTTTTAACTAGTCTGATAATGCCCAAAATCTTTAAGTCCCCCTTTTGTATTTTCAGATCAATCTTTTTGATCATGTTTTCCCGCCACAATACCAACGATAACCTGAAGCCATGCATGTCCAACCCATTCACTCAGACACACTTGCATCACACAAATTAATCTCTCTGAAGGCAGACAAAATTCAATTTATTTCGGTGATGCTTCAGGAAATGTTGCGCCAGATGTTACACAGACGGGAAAAAAGGAAAGCTTACATACCATAACAAGGCAGCGGCACACGGTGGTGTGGAACTTGAATATTTATACAGGAAAACTGTAATTTATTTTTAATTACGGAACCACATATTAACCCCCTGCAGAGCAGCACCAAGCTGTCCTTAATTGCCCCATTTCCTCTAACACAGAAGTGTGGAGTGTGCAAGAGGGGGTGTGTGTACGAAGACACAGAAGATCTGTCAATATGAGCTTCTGTTACCCTCTCAAACATACTTCTGATTGATGAAACTGATAACAGATCAGACAGTATAGAACAAACAGCAGCAAGCGGCGTCACGTCCATTCAGTGCATGTCCATTTAGACTATTTAAAGAAATGACGTGAATAACACAGGATGATTTTTGAACTTAGTCTTTTTTGACACTTCAAGATTACAAACCTTCTCTTCCTGCTTTTCTACACTTTTTTTTTTTTTTTAAATCAAGCACTGACACCCTCCATATGGCCTTCATGGACAATATAAAAATGGGGAATATGGAGATGAACACAGAAAAGTTTGGCCACAAGCAAGAAGATGAAGTCTGGTAAAATAGGAGGTTTGTAAATTATCTTTCAGCAGAGCAAAATCACCTGATTTATTTCTGCAAAACAATTAAGTAATGTAAAAAATTTTTGCTTGACTGTGAGTAGTCATATTGTTACTTACTACCTTTCAGCAAAGACAGCAGTATTAGATGTGCCGTCCTAATTAATACACATACAGGCAGAATTTCATTTCAGTAACGCGACTACAATGATGAGTCATTTGGCCATTTCAAATAATAAGCCCTGCTAATCAGCCTCCACATCAGTCACCTACAAGTGTGTGCTGGTCTCTAGAGAATTCACATGTATAGGATTATTCATCACAAGCCTTTGAGACCACTCGACTTCCTTAGTGCTTGGAGACACGCATGAAACACATGAAATCTAAATACTCACAAGCACACAAGGTGCAATTTTAGTACACATGCAGCTGGGAGTTAAATCAAGAGCCTGTTCAACAAACATTAGATGTCTGAATCTACAGCCAGAGAGTCTCCTGAGCCCTTTGTACCGAGCCTTGTTTTTCTCAGCAGGGCCCCAGCTGGTGCCTCGCTCTGTGGTCAGGTTTTGGCTGACCCATATTCCCCTGCTATAGTCTATGCCAGCTAACATTGAGGACAGTATGTGCACAACGCAGAGGCAGCATAATGAGCTTTCTACCTGACACCATGACACAAGACGAAGGCGCGACATGTGGGCTCGTGCGCACTAGTAGAGAAAACGGCAGATTCAGTAGGTTTGTTTTTGGTTTGGAATGCAGCAAAACACTTCCAGACTATGTAATATTTGTACGTACTTTCGTACGTCCATTACGCCATTGAGATCCTGACGGGCAGAGACAGGTGTTTGCATACAGCGCCGTGTGCTTGTGTGTAAATACATTTATGTTTATACGCTGCCTCATAGGCAGTAAAAGGCATGTGTGTATAACAGATTACATCAACATTCACTTTGAGAGCTTTTGATGCCAGCTCTACTGACGCATAGCACCCACCAGAGAAGCAGCTTGGGTGGTAATGTGTGACGCAGCAGCTCAAGGCTTGGCATGTACTGCATTTGGAGACATTCTGCCACACTGAGGTAGCCTTGATCACATGGATGTCAGAGAGATGATAATGCCAGCCCAGCATTCTCAGTCACTTGAGTCTTCCAAGAATTGTCAGTATGCTGAATTGTGATAAAGAGAGACAAGAGTAAATGGCCACTGGGGAGAGGCCACACCAAGCACATGAAAAGGTAAACAATCTTATGAAGGAATGTTACACTTAAGATGTAACACCTTAATGCCATTAGTGAAATAGCAACAATTATAGTGTGACTAAAAAAGAAACGTGTACAAGTGGCCATCTTATTGTGGGATGATGCCCACCTTTGATAGCACAGGACTGTCAAAAGAGAAGAAAATTAACTCCACATCTGTAGTGCACATCCTTAACACACTCCTTCTAGGCAGAAGGACAAACAACTTATTCATCTGTGACCACAAACCTGTCACATGACAGCAGTGGAAGCATTATATCCGGTTGTCTGCAATTGTGTGTCTTCACCACTCTGCAGAGCAACCCCCCCTCCCCTTCACACACACAGTCTGCGCTGAGAGCATAAACAACAAAGATGACCCTTGTCAGCTTCCTATTTACACTCATTTCCCCTTTACTTTTATTCAGACGTGCTTTCCGGACAGTGGCTTTTCTTAAGTACTGACAAGATGAGAAAGTGAAACTGACAGCTGGGCTGTTTTTGCATCTTCAACTGTTCACGTAAACAAAGTTAGGGGGAGAATCTGTGGTCACAGACTCTTATTTGGCACAACAAGTGAAAACTAAAGCAAAATGCTGCAAAAGGAGCAACTGTGCAATCATTTTAGTGGGTGTAGTCTGGATTCTAGTAAGATGCCTGGGATTAAATGTAATTCGGTTATTTACCCAAGCCCCAATGATTCAAATAAAGGGATCGAAATAGCTGATAATTGGGCAGTACAAACTACCACCTCCTTAATAAACACACAGTTAAATCAACAGCTCAAAATTAAAGCTGTAAAAGAAAAAAACTGATAACCCTCACAAAGCATGTATTTATGGCAGTGATGGTCTATTCTACTTTTACTGGCAACTGTGTATTGTTATAGTAGTTATAGAGGATAATTCTAAATATTTTACTCAAATTGACTTTAGTGCTTTACATACTGTACACTGCGAAAGACCCAGTGCAGACAGCTGACAAAGGACAATGGGCCTCGTAACAACACAGGAGAGCCTTTCTGCTTTTAAGTCAGTTCATCATCAACAGTGTTCCAGTAAAGTAAACCGCCTTTGATGTCAACATGTTCTCCAAAACAGGAAAGTAGCCAACAGACAGACTGACCACAACCTAGATAAGATGAAACCTGCATTGAGTGTCACAAATAAACAAGGAAATCCACTGAGTTATCTGGGTTGTAGAACTATAGTTTTTCTAATAGAAGTGTAACAGCAGACATGTGGCTCAACTAAACTAAATCAGGGGAAGGACGGAAGTATAAGACTGATTTGACACAGGATGAGCGATGAGAGAACTGGAGGGGATGAGAAAGCTACGCAGTGTGAGAAGAGTTGGGCTGAATGGAGTGATAGTGAGACAGATCACTACATATGTTCCTCACATATGTAGGACTGCGAGTGGAAGGGAGTGTGTGGGAGTGTAAGTGAAGTGTGTATGAGCCATGCACACAGTCTGAGTGTGCATGGGAGGAGCTGTCAGGGCCTGATAGAGTGTCTTTACATGACAAGCAGCTGCTGAGGGCTGGGATGCGCATTGGGCAAAGTGAAAAATAATGAAGAGAGAACCACTGCCAAACACAACAGAATTCATCTTTATTTGCCAACTGCTGTATGGCCCTGTGCATGGACAACTCCAGCATACAACTGCCACACGCTTTACACCCCAAACAGTAAGCACATTCACACAACAAGGTAAGCTGGGAAAGAACAACTTTTGCCACATCTGTACAAGGTGGAGCATTGTCCTGCTGGCTTGTGAATATGTTTATTAAATCAGAGGCAGAGTGTTTTTATGTGTAAAAGTTTAATTCATAAAAAGGTTTGTCAACCAAGTTAGAATCACAACAAAGTCAAATCATTATCAAATTACGTGAATCTTTGAAGAAATGTTGCCAAGTGATTGAAATTCATATTTTTTGACAGTCATAGGCTTATTGAGAAATCGGTGGATAAAATGGAAGCCTTTAGACAGAAAAGAAAGCGACAGGGAGTGACTGTGGTTAGTGGCTGTTTCCGAGGAGAGTCCTGTTCTATCCGTCTCTATGTGACAACGACAGGAATGTTGAGGTCCCAGCTGCTGCGGATTGTTGGCTTTTAATAAGAAACATCATGTAGCATTCATCAAGAGGCCCCTAAAAGAAAGACCTCAGTGTCCCCATCATGTTTCCTAACTTACACATCATCCCTTTATCATCCTGGTTCTCTCCTCTCTCTCTTTTTTTTTTTTAAATAAAATTGAGACAGAGAGGACCATGACAGACATCTGGCACAAGATAAACCATGAACACATATACACTTGCATTGCAAGTGGGTAAATGGTCTCACAGAGTGAGAGGAACTGAGAGGGTCAGACAAAATGTGCTTCTCAGAGCCCACACCCAGTGGTTGGACTTCCTGAGAAGGCTGCTGTTAGGTTTTGTCCCCGTCTGGCCATTCATGGCTTGGGGATGAGAGAAAGGGAGCCAGTGGTAGCTGCATGAACTGTGCGTGTGTTTGAGTGGTGAGAATCGGATGAGAAGGGGGGGTGGTGGGCGGAGGTTGAGGATTAGGGAATTAGAACCCCAAAGCGAGGGAGGAGTGGGAGGGGGGCCTTCGCCTTTTGTTGGTTTTTCCTCAGCCGCCCCCGCCATCCCTTCAGCCCTTTTCTGCCGGGTTCTGCCTGTAGGCTGCAGCTGCAGCCTGCCACCCTGTGCCCTGCATCCTAATGAGCCACAGGCTGCCTGCTCCAGAGGAGAGGGCCGCCTGATGCAGGGGTCACCACAGAGTCCCTGCAATCTCAAACCCCACCTCTACCATCCCTTGCTCTAATCGCAGAGCTCTGGGATGTGCTGCCCAAACACCCAACTAGTCATTTGTCAGACTCTAAGACCAAATAAGGCAGTAATCAAACTCATATCCTAAACTATCCAGGAGTTCGGACTTCTTCCTGACTTTTCTTCTCTTTATGTGTTCCTGACATTCCCACTCTCCAAACCTCTTTTATTGGCCTCTCTGCCGCTCATACAGCTGTACGGAGGTGGTCTCTAATGCCAGGGCTTTGGCAGCAGCATCAACAAGTTGCGATGAAGGGCCACCACGGTCTCCAATCTAACACTTTCTCTCTCTGTCACTAGGGATGCTGCTGCTGCTACCCAAGCAAGAAAAAAAAGGCAAGGGGGTTGGGGATGCAATGGAGGCTGCCCCTCTTTCTCACGCTCATAAGAAAGCCCTTACTTCTTCTCCATGGTGAGTGACACCTGCTGATTACCATAGAGACACTGTGGGAAGTTCCCCCCCTGACACACTGGGGCTGAGATTTGCCCCCTCTCCCTGGGTAAACAAGCAATCCATGGATTAGTTAACTGGGTTACTGCATGGCAAACAAATAAACACACATTATTCAGAGCAAATTAGTGCCAATGAACTTTCAATGACCAGTGTAAGATCTAATACCTTCAAAAAAGAGAGAAATATACCCCAAAAATACTGAAACAGTTAAAAAAAAAAAAAAAAAAAAATGAAGGTCAAATACATTGTAAAACTTTCTGCATGGCCTCTGAATAACTTTTAAAGTGTGGTCTTGGTAATAGAATAAGCCAATATGTGGGAAGTAGCCCATAACATCATACAGTCAGCTTTCAGACAGCTGAGCATCCCCCTCATCTCTCTGTCTCCTCTTCCCTCTCTAAACTGGAGAGTGGTGCCAGTGATGTGATTGATGTCAGTGACTGGGAGCTTTTTGCCGGACCATAGCTGCTTCCGCCATGAGTCTGAATTGTCAGCAGGGTCATTATCCTAGCAACAGGGTGGTGGGGTGGAGGGACGGAGTAGGCGATAGAAGTGGGGGGAAGACAGAGGAAATGTGGGGGTAGGCGATGGGTAAGGGGAAAGGGGAGGTTTAATAAAGACAAGAAGAACTTTAGGACTAAGGATGGAAGAGAACAAGAGGAAGGACAGGGATGAGGACAGAGACGAAACAACAGACAAAAAGGGGAACGAAGACAGAGAACGCAACTAAGCACCACAGTTGCGGCAAGCAGGCGGACTCTGCACAGAAAAATAAGCACACAGCAGGCTTGTCTTGAAGGGAGGCGAATGGTGGAGGTGCCTGCCCCCCGCAGCCTCCTGGTTCCACCACCATGGCAGCCAGCCTGCCTGCTGACAGCTGCACCTCAGTAATTTACTTCTCTACACCACATTTAGCAGGAAAACTGCTTCCCATTACCAAGGGCAGGGGGTCTGTGCTGACGGCCAGACACCCGGCCAGAACGCTGGCTTCCTGGTGTGACACCCTCTGCTGCTGGACCCTGCCTAGAGGGGCTCCACTCCCTGATCAGTCAGCTGCTTCTACTGGATTGAATCAGAGTATTTTTACAAAGTCAGAGCTATATATGTTGTGAAGTGATTTACAAAAAATCCAAAACACCCTTTTTTTTTTTTTTTTTTAAATAAGTTTTAAATACTTGTTCCACATTGGTGCTAGAGCCAGTTTGGACTAGGATTGATTTACAAACCTCCTAAAAGAGAACTTACCTTATCTTAGCTTAGACCACCACAGAACAACATCATTATATCACTGTTTTTGTCTGTTTGAATACCCTTTTAATTGACCAAGGAGATGGTTTGCATCTTCCACATACCACAATTTCTCACTTCTCTTTTTATAATAAATGCTTTAATATCACCTCTTTCTGCATCAGACATTTATTCCCAAAAGCAAACTGCAGTCAGCCTTTTTGAACAGTTTTCCGAATGCTAACTGGCAATATTAAAAACAAGGCATAAATAAAGCTGCAAATGGTACTTTGTAAAATGAATGAGGTGCATTATTCATTAATCATGCACAACTGCGGCAATTTCAAAACAAGAGTGACAGGGAATGCAAGATGAATAATGACCTTCCCACAGAACCGCTCTTTTTGCCTGTTTTTCCTCTGGTTTTTGCAACTTTGCTCAAACATTTGTTCTAAATATCTTGCAAATAGAATGGAAGGCCCCTTAAATGAAAAAGTGGAAACATTTATGCTCAATCCCGCCTTCCATCTCTCCTTGCTTATTTACCAGTTTCGCACATGCCTTGAGTCAATTAGGACCATTTATAATTGCTGTGCCAGGACATTCGCAATCAAGTAAGCCAAGACAATAAATTGACCATTAAATTGATCTCACCTAAAATTAATATGTCTAAAGTAGCTCAAAGGTTGGATTTTTATCCATTGTTTTTAAAATGTCTCCAAGTGGTGTTGGTTTATCCAAAAATCATGTATTGGCAAATCCACATTCTGTTGAATAGACTGGTTAGATAATATTCCATTATAATATAATGCATAGACTGCAATCCCATAATATTAGGAAATTGAATAAATTACTATACAATCAGAATACTTTATTAATCCCCGAGGAAATTGTGTGCACACAGTCGCTCAAGTGGTCAAGTTGCACAAGTGAAAGTGTTTGCCACATGTATGTTTGTATAGTGTAGCAGGATGTGGCATGATCACATTGATGAGGAGATGTGTAAGAGCCTAGCTGAGCCCAGCAGCAAATCCGGCAGCAAGGGAAAGCCCTGAAGTCCTGAGACAGTCAGCGTTGCAGTATCATACTCAGTATCTGCTTTTTTGAAGAACATTAAACAAGAAACACTGCATTGCCCTTACTGGAGGGAGGAACAAAATCACAAAGCAGACCACTACAAATGTGGAAAAATTGTTGCAGGTCTGTTCACCGTATGAACTGGGCACAAATAATTTAAAAGATGAATAACAAAATATGTTTCATCTACTGTCTGGAGTTTCATAATGTCCCCAATACACCCCCACCTATTTGTACTCTGTGTCTCAGGCACTTTCCAGGACCACCAACAAGGTTTTGCTTGGAGGAGCAGCTCATGGGTGTCCTCCAGCCACATGACCAGCAAATAAGCCAATCAGCTGATGGCGGTCCAAACCACAGGAGGGTCTATGTGGCACATCAAACACAACATCCACCAACTCTCCTCTGGTTTGACTGGGTCACTGAGCAATGTTCTGGGAACATCACAAAGATGCTGCTCAACTTCTGTCTCTCTTTTGTGCCCCTTTATCTTTCCCTCACCACCTCTACTGGTATGTTCTCTGCCTCCCCGTTTCACCCCAGCCCTCCTCTCATAAGTAGGAGCCAGCTGAGTAAGCTACCCAAATCCAACAGTTGTTGTGGCCTTCGTTAGCCTAACAAGGGGGCCGGTTCTTTATACTTGTCAGGGAGCAAATGAGTCAAACAAACAAGGGCCAGGGAAGAGGCAAGGACAAGCGAGAGCTGTTCCGTTGAGCTTCACTGGGTTTTTGGCCACAGCGCTTCCCTGGAAACTAGGGAACCACAATCTGCCTCTTTGATGTCTGATGATGCTCTGGTTTTGATGGAAAATTTGGAAAAAAACACACTTACAAAAAGAAATAACAGGCTGCTTGGTCTCTGTGGCCACTAGAGGCCGTAGGCACATTCAAAGTACGTGGGTGAACACTGAGAACGATCTAAAAAGCAAGTATCATTTGGGGACACATAACAGCTAGTTATGATAGTAACAACAAAGTAACAGTGACTGCACAAGCCTGTACTTGCTATGTGGTCTGTAAATAAGGGCACTGGGTGACCTGCAGGAAGCACAACCTCTAAATAAATGAGCTTCACACTCTTCACATTCATGCACACAAATGCAGTCTTAAACTGTCCTTCTCAAAAAGATAATCACAGCAACACATCTCAGTGTTCACAATCCAGACACATTTCTCCTGCACAGGGCTTAAAAAATGAAGGTGTGTCCTTCAGAAAGAGATCATTTCACTGAGCGCAGCCTGTCTGGAACTAATGTACAAAACTCTTACAAGGCCGAGAATCTGGAACTGTAATGACAGATTAGGTCTACAAAGCACCAAAGCACAATTCTTCCTCTACTTACTGTCAGGAGTCTTGATACAATTTGCACGTGCATGCTGGAGATGACTAATCAGAAAGGAATCAAAGAGCCAGAGTGAATGGCACGGCTGTGTTTAGCTGACATGCCAGAGCTGCTGTGCTTTGTTCCTGTGATAAATGGGCACTGCAAGTGGATGAGGACACTGAGCCAGCTTTTGTAAAGTTACACAAGAAAGTAGAAAGTGGGTACCTGACCAGGTTCATGGAACACACACAAACTGTTGATAGAAAAATGACGGTCTATATTTTCTAAGACGGTAAATTAGTGTTTTGAGTGCACACATGGGAATAATGAGCACGGTGAGGTTGTTTAAGCCATTTATTATCACGCCCACATGGAGATTTGAGTCACTTGGGTGGTGCTACCGCACAAAAAAAAATCCACTAAAAAAAAAAGGTGCAGGAAGGGGAGACAGTTTTTGAAAGCGGACTGACTGACTGGGGTGATTGCATGAAAGGGCTGCTGCAGGTTCACCTTCTGTGCAGTGGCTCTGGGGCAAAGACTTTATGACAGTGATGCGACACTAAAAGCCTTCCTGTCAAGGAAGCAGGCGGATGTCCTCCAATCAAAACACAGAGGCTCTAGGTGACATTTGACAGGGCACAGCTGCTGGGCTGCGACAGCATGCCAACTCACTATTCCTGAAGGGTTGTTTGTTTAATGTGTGTGTCACAACTAAAGGGTGTCACTGCTAGAATTGTGTGTGCCAGACAACCTCAGTGTTGTCTTACTAGCCACTATTCAACTAAGCTTATAGTTATATTTTACACAGTTGCTCCATAAGAAGGTTTTATTTCTTTTTAGAATAGGTGTGGAAAAAAATAGACAGGTGCCAGTCTTGTGGCACAGATAATAAATAAGAAAGAAAACAACAAACACCACAATAACTGCTAGTAAAAAATTTTTACAGATTTAAAATGACACATACCAAACATATAAGTAATATCACATGCAGCTTTCTAAAGAAAGGATATTTTTGGTCTAATGTTTGTTTGTTGTTGTTGTTGTTTTTAGCATGCACAACAGTATTTTTTTACTACAAAGTCTCAAACACTTTCTAAAGAGAAATTAAAATGACAAATTCCACCTTACAGGTTTTTATGAAAAGTGCGGGAAATCCAGCATTACAGATTAGGTAAAAGGGTTCAAAACCACTTGCAGAATTTGCTCCTGGAAATGAAAAGCTAATAGGATCTATATTTTATCCCAACACATGGTTAAAAGACACCGGTGTGTCTGCCTGAGGCCTACCCAGTCCTTCGCAGCAGAGTCCCTGGATCGTTTTTACCAAACTGCTCCCATCACCTTATCCCTTAAGTCTGAGTTTCAGTTTCCCCTCTTCCAGTAAAAGCCTGTTTTTTTGGCTCCAGGCCCAGGATATATTTTAGTGGTTTTGCAGAGGATTCTTATCCTATTTTGCCCCTGGTGGTGATGGAGCGGGTTCTGTGAGGCAGCCGCAGTTGAAGGCAAAGTTAGTATGCAAACATAAAGCTGCTCAAAGCCAGCAGGTATGTGAGGAATTCCTTTTCATCCAAACAACAGGACTCACGCCCGTCAGAGCCACGCCACGCCACACAGCACTGTCAGAGGAGCTAAATGGGGCCACTGGGGACTGTGCAACAGGGTGGCTCAAGATTTGATTTGATGTTTTCAAACATTTACTCAACAATAAACCACTTTGCAAACATTGAATGTTGTTAACCATTGAAATACCATGTAAACTCTTGTCAAAACAAAATATGCAAATGCAAAATACTCCAAGTAATACAAATGTGCACATTTCTTAACTATTATGCAGTACATGAAAAGTGCCATAACTTCTGAATTTAAAAATTTCTTCAACATGTATTGACAAGGGATTAGGAAATCCTTTTGTGCAATGAACATATTTTAGGGTCTTCAGATCATCTTTGCTCAGCACCAGCTGGGTTAACCTGCATGTTTGAACTACTAGGGTTTTTGCACATGAGATGATGATCACTACTTATCTGAAATGTAAATAATATAGCATAAACAAAGTAAAAACAGCGATTTAATTTTGTATCCAACTTATAATAGGCAAAACCTAAATTGTGCATTTACCTCTTTTATGCAGCCATCCCTCCTTGACTATCACCACATTGGTCATGTTGGTGGGCAGGATGGAGGATCCAGGTTTCCCACAGGGAAAGACACAACTTTGTTTCCTTCACTCAGCCCTGTGCAGAAGCCAGGAGACGGGGTCCTGGGGTTTAAAGGTGCCTTCTCAATGGTGGTAACCTATTAATCGAGGAAAAGTAAAAATTAGCCCCACTTCGAGGTGAAAGATTTTTTTTTTTCCATTTGTCTGAATATTAACCCTCACGTCAACATCGTAGAAGGGAGGCAGTGGAACTGAGTGGATCCTCGTGCTTTAAGACCCAGTTAAGAAGAGGACATGCTACAGCCACAGTTGTGTCCTTTTAACAAGTGGAACCTGCAACATTTCAAGGTTCAAATAGCTGTGCAACGTCATGGTTTTTGGCATTCACAATCAAGTCCTCCGTATTGGAAAATTCCATGCTGGTCACAACTGACACAGTCATTCCTGATAGACTGGGAGCTTTTCTTAAAATCATGATCAAAACAGCAGTGTGACATCAAATAGTTCCACACAAACCAGCTACACTGTAGGTGGTCAAGCCTGTTTTGCTGTTGCATCAAAGTTTATCCAAATGTTTTCAGCAAACCCTGTATTAAACTTTCCATCTGGCTGTATAATCATTTTTGCCTCATTTTCCATCCTGTAAGCATGAGCCAGCAAAGCTCAGTTTTATTTTTTTTTATTATTTATATGCTTCTTTATTATTTGTTTTAAACATTGCAAACTGTTTAATGTAAAAATGTTTCTGGAGTTCTTTGTTTTTTTGTTTTTTTTTGTAGATTTTTTTTAAAATTATTATTATTTACTTATTTTTATCTCACTTGCAAATTCACATTATGCCAAAACGTTCTGAACTGGGTTTCATGCAAAGAGAAGTCATAATCTCAAATGGCTATTACTTGTTTTGCTCCTTTGCATGCTATAGTGAAATTCAATATGCACCAATGAGAGCATAAAGAATTCATTATTAGATTCCCTTCATTCTATTTCTATGATCTTTTTATATGAGAAGAATAATGCAGAATTCAACAACTGCACTAAAACATCTTCTCTAACCTGAACTTAAACACACATTATTTTATAAGTGAACTGTGCAATACAATTAAGATTTAAAGTGCATAAGAAGTAGTTTATAATAAAACTGAGACATGGTCCATGTTGCAGTAAATTGTGTATGCTAAGACAGACTTAAATGTTCTCTCAAAATCTATGATAATGCATCATCTAAGGAGCAATTGTTTTTTGGAACAGCTTTATAATCAATCAGGTCATTTCAATATGATGACGTGATGAAAATTTTGAAATGAGAATATGATAGGTTAATTAAGGTTTTTACACTGATTGGAAAAAATCCAGTTCAATGACAACAGCTGATGAGGATGATCTGAAATTACGGAAAAAGGAACCACCATCAAAAATACACCTTGGAGGTGGGACTGTTATGCAAGAAAAGCTAAAACAATTACTGCAGAAGGCACAAATGATTTAATGTTATAATAAAAAGGTTTATTTGCATTATCATTCAAAGGGTATAAATCTATGCCATTAGTCTGCCAGTTTAATCATTTGTTTCACACGTGGACATTTTTTGTCATGGATCCTGCTCAGACAACATGTCAAGCTGCTGTTGGAGGACAACAACTGGAAGCTCTTGGTTAGACAAAAACCAAAAACATGAACAAAACTGCTGCCACATTTAGAGAGTAAATGTGTGGAAGTGTCTCCTGCAGAGTAAAGCGCAGTATTAAAACTAAATATGGGTGGAAGATCAAGCTTCTTGCAGCAGTGCTCAGCCTAAAGTCAAAATGTATTAGAGAAGACACAGATCACCACTGCTGCACCAAAAGTCGTCTGATAAACAGGCTGAATTCCATTAGACTTATCAAAAGCACATACTGAAATAAACACGGGTATCATTTCCAAAACACTTGACCCTTTGATACAATTAAATATCCTTTATTGTATAAAGATAGCATTTAATGTAGGCAAGAAGGAAAAGCAATGATCAATTGCCATGCTTGCAGACACAAATGTCACATACTGCACCAGGCAATTTCTAACCATCGACTGAAATCATTTTTCCTATTGCTCCATCAGTGAAAGGCCATCAAAAGAGACCTCTGTTTGACTGGCCTAATCCAGCCCACTGGTAGGGACAACAACAGGAAGTAAATGTGAATATTGACAAGCTACGAGTCATATCAGTACAGCCCCAGGCTCGACTACATCTGTCGCTGGATGTGCCGTTACTGCCATTCTGTTCTCACCTCCGTCAGTGAGCAAAACCAAGTTTATTGCATCAAAGTTTAGTTTTGCTCATAGCTTTTGTTTATTGCACTACGGTTGTGGTGATTCTGCGACACAGCCGATGTTGGATGGATCCTTGAGTTATTAAAATTTAAAAAAAAAAACACACTGACTACAAATCCAACTAGGGATCACTCAAACCATTGGATCCCTTCCGCTTCTTAGTGTGCACTCTGTCACACAGGCATGCACGCATTATATATACACATTAGGAAACATCACACAAACAAACTTGAGCACACACACACAGCACAGCCAAAAAGGCAACACATGCACAAGACTGGCTCTGAAGCCACAACAGAGCGCTGCTGTTTTAATGGGAGCGACCTGTTGCTACTGAGGCCTGTGTGGAAAAGCTGGGCCGCAGCCAGCTCTGCAGCCAACAGCCACTGAATGAACCCAGTACCCTGACAGCAGGTCACATGGTCTGCAGGCCTCTGGGCCACCGCCTGCCTGCCTGCCTGCCCGTCCTGATGTCAGGGTGGTTTTTAATCATTCATCTTTTTGGTGGTTTGGGGGGGGGGGGTTACAGTTCAATGTAAATTAGTGTCATGCAGTAAAAGATACCACACACTGAGCATGTCACTGAGCCAGAAAGGACAGTCCCATGTGTTTAGGGCAGGAAGCAGAAAATTAGGCCAATATCGCCACAACACTTCCTTCATCACAGATCAATAGAGACAAGTATATTTTTCCTCCATTTTTCTGCTGCCGCGTGGTTAGACATCATTCAGCAGCTGCTTGATGTTTACAAAGGTAGAACATTACTCTCAAATACATAAAATGATTAAAAGAAAAGAAAACATCAAACATGCTCAACTGTTACTAGAAAACATCCCCCATGGCAAGACTTGTAAGATAACGTCACATTTGAAGCAGTATTAATATGACCTACAACAGAGTACCAAGTTCCCTTTTTAGGTTCCCTGTAAACACCATTGATGACAGGAACACTGCAGTAGTTGTAGCTGAATACTAAACATCTGTAACTGAAATGCTGACAGACAAGTAGATTTGCTGCCCTAATCCTGTGATGACATGAACAGCAAACCCTTTATGACTCACAGCAATGTATTCATTTTTATGTTCAGACAAGTTGTGCACTATTTTAAAGATACAACACAAAGCTGAATTAATTTCCCAGGGTCAACAAACTCAAAGTAGGGTTGCTGCAAATCAAATGGCAACTGACATGAAATATAAATGAAACAGAGTTTCATTTTCTGTTTGTTAAAAGAGTTAACAACTTCTGTGACGCAAACAGAGAAAATCTTTTAATGGTATCTTTCTCAGGCACTTATACATCTGCGCTCCAGTGGTACAGCGAGGTCTGTCTGTAAGTCTGTCTGTTTGCAGGGACACATTTTTAAATAACATTCCTCAGATTCTGCATGCAACCAGTGGCACATTTGCGTCAACGGGGCTGCGAGGGGGGATTGGGTGGGAGGTGACTGGTATTTTCAAAATAGAACAGGGAGAATCAATCAGTCAGTGGCTGCATCATTACGCCAGCTTGTTGCGTCTTCTCTAGGTCACATGCCAAGTCCCTTTGCATACACACACAACAGACAGACGAGGTCTCATGACCGGTAAAAACATTTTGACACTTAAAGGCATCAAGGGTACATCATGCCTGGGGACAATGTTCTCAACCCTGGGAGATGGAGACAAATAGATATTAGTAATGCGATGTTAATCTCAAGTTTAACATTTAAGGTTTACATCTTCACGTCAATGAATCGTGTGCTTCTCAGACGTAGTCCATTGCAACAGTATGTTCTTCATCACATACTCCCACTTAATATCTCTATAAAAATACACTTTCTTGACAAAAAAAATACCCTGTAGTTGACATGGGTTTGTGTAGACATAAACTGTAATTGCTGTGGGTGGGATGATGCCAGTGAAGACAGTAGAAACTATCAAAAAAACATGCATTATCTCGTTGTGTAGAATTACTAGAGTGGAAAACAAGAAAATAACACAGCTGTGGCTTTTTCTCAAGACCTCCCTGCTGTCCAAATTGTGGTCCAAGAGGACAAAAAGGCCACAGTACAAAGTAACAACAAGTCACAACAAAGATGTGTGACTTTACCTGTTAAGAGTCTGTGATACAAACAACAAAGCAGAATACCGATACAAAGCATGGTAGTATATTTCAAATCCAACCAAGTAAACAAACTCAGGGGTAGTTGATAACAATGAATGAGCTGCTCTCTTGTTGAGCTCGTTTGTTTTCATTTCCCTCCTGAGCCATAAAGCTTAAGCAAAACCAACATTTTGGCTGAGGTGGATCGTTTCAAGTAACATGCCTTAAGATTCTTCGGCCTGTGAGCCGTGTCTCAAAAGTGGTCATTGTCTAAAATGAATGGTTAACATCTTAAGATAGACTCACTGCTGTTTGTGGAAAAACAACAACAGCGTATTTAACGCGTTGTTTATAAATCTTCGACTTTCGCAATGAATAACTTCTACAGCGAAGTGAAGCCAGGAAAGTACCTCATTTCAGGTTTGCATTTAGCGATAGAAAGGATATGGGGCCTAGCAGGGCAGCTTGGGTGAGAATAACCGCATCCCATGTAAGTACAATGGGGACCTACCCTGTCTAGCTGTCGACCTCTTGTAGTTAACCATGCGAAGGAAACGCGGACATTTACCTGAATAGAAACTCAACAGTGTGTCCGTCTCATTATAGTGAGCTGTTTCGGCGGTATTTTGAGTTGATAAGTCCTTCGACAATGTGGACAGAAGTGTTCTCATTTACTCCGCTTCTTTAGCCTTTCTTCCACTACACCTCCCAAACGCGCTGTCTGCAATGCCTCTGTGGCAGCCCACTCTCCCGGGTCCTAGAGCCTACCCTTTATCAGTCACTCGCAGGAGGAGTAGTAGGAGTAGTAGGCTGTCCGCTGTCCCATTGAAAAAAATCCTGCAGTGTGTCTATGAAAGCTTATTTTGCATGGCCTTGGTGAACTCTGTTCTGTTTTATCGGTGCCGGGTGTTTGCAAAATACGGCTCATGGACCCAAGAAGATTTTAAGGAGGGATCCTCACATTTATTCAACTTCCCAGAAAAATCACATTAGATATTATTTTTTGTTTGTTTCAGTACTTTGCCACTTGCTTATAATGAGCTACTGAAGATTAACCATTAATGTGTAGATTCTCAATAGTTTGGTCAGAAAATCCATATCCAACTTTGTCATTACTCCAAACTGAGTATTGTTTGTTTTATAGCAATCCAACAAGAGTCCCAAATCACCTTTATGAGTAAGTTTCACATTACATTCTAATTTAAAAGAAAAAAAAAAAGTAAAGATAATCTGTAAGTTATATAAGTAATCAATTCACAAAAAAAGTCATTTCGTGAAGTGAAAAGTAATTTACTTGTGTAAAGACAGCAATATAAGAAGGGTAGCACATAAGAAAAATTATGAAAAGGAAAAGTGCTGCAGTTGTGAAAAACAACAAAAAAAACACAATAAAAACAATATTTCAGTCTTAAGGTTTTCCACATCAAGACATGGTAAAAAAAAACCTCTAGCCCTTAACAGGCCTTAAAATTAGGGAAATAAAAATAAAACCTAAACTAAAAAAAGTATGTGTGAAAAAGTATCTACATCTTATTATTCTTGTAAAACCCCCTTTACAAGAAATAACTTGAAGGAAACATGTTCTGTGTAATCAGTTTTTCACATCATCATGGGGAATTTTTTGCCAGTTCATTTTTAAAATGTTGCTTAAGTTAATTGATGTTTTTATGCATTCATTTATGAACAGCTCTCATAATGCTTCGCAACAGCATTTCTGTTATTTAGGTCTGGATTTTGACTGAGTCATTGCAGCAACACATAGATTCTTTTATAATTCATAAGTCATTATGTTGTAGATTTGCTTGTGATAATTGTGCTACTGCATGACCTAGTTGTGGAATTTAGCTGTGAGGCCAATGGCTTCACATTTGATTCTAAAATACTTTTATAAATCAAAGAGCTGACTTAACTTTGCAAGGTGTTCTTGTTGGAGAGAAGGAGCTTATTCCTGACAATGCTTCCAGCCATTTTCTCTCTCTATCGCTTTCTTTTTTCTTTCTTTCTTTCTTTCTTAGAGCCATAAACTCTATGTACAACACATACAATACATAGAGGTGTTCTCTTTGTATTGTATTAAAACTATTTTCAACTGTATTGTCCCTATATCTAAATAATATTACAATTATTGAAATTACCCTTCATTTAAATAACACAGAGTTTCAGTTATGTTGCATATATATTCCTTTCATGCTCTCATTTAAATATTACAGAGCATAGTTTGATTATTTACTTTTTTTTTTAATTTAACCTCTACCCATGTAGGTGATCCTATAGAGACCCAATGTCTCATTTTCGAGAGAGACCTGTTTCAGATTAAATTACAGTAATATAATAAAAGCAAACAATAAATATCAGCTAATGTGCCATTGTCCACATTACATTGCTTCAATAACTGTGGTGTTTGTGCCCATACAAAACTTAATTTTATCCATATTTATTAGTAATAATAATACACCTCAGATCTCCAGTACGACTCTTAGTTCTGTTCTGCAAAACTACTCAGATGATTCTGCAGTTGTGGGGTGTATCAGTGATGGACAAGAAGCTGAGTACAGGAAACTGATCAATCACTTTGTGGAATGGTGCAGAAACAATCGCCTCCTCTTAAACACAAACAAAACAAAAGAGATGATTGTGGATTTTAGGAGGAACTGGAGTAAACAAAGCACTATTTCCATCTTGTTTGAAGAGGTGGAGGTGATGAAGGATGACAAGTACCTTAGAATTCAGCTTGACAACTGACTGAACTAGAAATGCAGCCCCAGGGTAACAAGGGACAGAGCAGACTCTACTTCTTGAGGAAGGGGAGATCCTTCAATGTCTGCAAGAAAATGTTACATATCTTTTATAAATCTGTTGTGGAAAGTGCAATCTGCTTTGCAACCGTCTGCTGGGGCAGCAGCATCAGAACCAGAAACTTAGTGAAATCTTCACACCCTGTACACAACACAGTGAGGAAGTAAGAAGTATAAGAAGCCACTGATTGTCCTCAACTCTGTGCTATCTTTTTGATCAGTCTCTGTGCAAAGAAAAAAATTCCAAAATATACACATAGTAATGGTACATAACTTTAGTGGAATATTTTCTTATTATAAATGTTGGCTTTTGAAGAAAACAAATTAAAAAAAACCAAACAATCAAATTAGCTTTTTTCTGACTCTTTTGAGAAATTTGTTCATTTGTTTGTTAATCAAATCAAATGTGCAAAAATCATCTAAGAACAGAAAAAGTGACTAAGGCATCCTATCAGATCAGTGACATAAAGTCAATAGACAAATGCTAAAGTCAAATAGGTTTGTGCACTTTTATACAGATAAACAAACGTTTCCAACAAATGTTAGTTCTCAAAGACGAAAAAGGTAGGTCAGCATAATTGCACAGAGTAGCTGTGATGAGGGAATGCTGCTCTGCACATGCTGTTCTCTGCCTTCAAAGCTTTATCTGCACAAACCGTGTTTTTATTTAAGAATTTACCTTTGATTTAAGGGTCATGGGAAAAGTAGACTTGAACCAAACTAAGTTGTAACTATTATAAGCAGTGGGTGAGCTGCGCTCTCTTTTTTGCTTGTCAGCACTCTAGCCTCAGGATTCTGGTGGTAGGTTTATGACTTACTTTCAGACACATCAGTTCAGAGAATACTGCAGATGTCAATCTGATAATGCTAAAAAGAAACATTGAGCTGCTGTGAAAAGGCCATTGACATTTCCAGTAAAAGCAAACTATAGAAGTTCACTTTCAGAAGCAGCCTACTAAATAGAATGAAAGTACACTCCACATTGAGATATTTTTAACATGCAAACAATAAACAAGAGAATGTTTGAGAATTTTTTTTTTAAAGAAGAAAGTTCAGTAAAAATGTTTCCTCAATTATTTATTTTACACTGGGCTGTGGCATGCAAAGCATTTGGCCTTTGTGTTCCTGATGGTAACAAAATGTGTAAAGATAGTATTTAAAAGTGGTTCTCTGTTATGTATAGACACAACACTGGTTTATTCCATTCCTTGAATGGGTGGGGGGCTTTTCATGCTTGAATAAGTCAGTATTAAGGGGCTAAGGGAAAAAAAATCCTCTTAAAATGATCAGCTGCAAGGACTGGACTGAAAATAAGTGGAAAAGACTATCAGTGTCCAAAGAAAGACTTTCAGAGAGCCTGGACAACTATTCCTTAAGACAACTTTAAAATATTTTAGAAAAGTCCGGCTCCTTGGAAGCAATATATAAAGAAATGATTAGAAGTCAAAACTTTAGCACAGTCCTGCAATTATAATGTTAAGTCTGATTATTACCTGGTGTGTTATAAGTAAGATTTTACAGATAAGCCATCACTGAGAACTCTGACCCGGAGCTAATTTCCAACAGGTACAGACAGGCCTGCCAAGTCTGTTTAAAAAGAGTCAGATAGCTTCAGTACAGTATCAAAGGAATGACTCAGTGTATTTGGCATAAATATTTCCAAGTTGGAGGTTCCTCATATAGAACATTTAAGAAACTTCACAACATTTCCATAATATGTCTGTTCTGCTTTATTTGCCATGTGTAACTTCCTACTCCTGTTTAATCTGTTTTTTCAGTGTTAGTGAGTTGTGGTAGAAGTTCAACATGATATAAAAACATGAGACAATTGAGAGAAGTTGTGCAATATCTATGACAAGAACAGGATAGCAGGGAGCAATGCCAGTGTTCCCTCTGTGATGAAAAATTCATTGGCCTGTGTGCCCTCTGTCTGTCAGCCTCTTGTGCTGTCATTTCCCCTCTTTGTCACTCACTCCCTGATGTACTCCTCACTACTACTATGAGTCAGCGTTGCCAGGCTGTTTCTGTGATACGAACAGAGCTGACTGAGAGAATCCCATATTTTCTGCTGTTGTTATTCAGCGTCATGCTCCACCTCCTCTTTTTTCCCTCCTCAGCTGTGTTTGACCTAGTGATGTGAAGGTCTTTTCTGTCATTTTGCAGGTTCCAGGCAAAAGTAACAGGATCAAAGAGTCAAGCTGGATTAAAAATGTTTTTCCTGCTAAAGTTGCTTACTTGGAGCATGACCGTCTAGAATATAACAAACTGTACAGAACAAGAACAGAACCTAAAATGTTAATGTCTTTTTTTATTATTTTACTGATTTAACTATGATACACTATGAATGTTTTGCTCTCTTATAACGTATGTTTTTGTGTTGTTTTTTTTTTACATCATCATATCATTTTTAATGAAACCTAATCACTGACATCTGGATTGTTTCATTTACGTGATTGAAATGATTATTTTATTCTATTATCAATTTATCGCTAACATTGGTAATAACAAAAAGTATAGTAGTATGCTGAACAACCAATGAGGCGCTCTCATTGAATGGGCTTCCGATTCAGACGTTCTCACTCAATTGAACTGACATTATTATTAAAACAGTTGCGAAAAAGGAGTGTAGAACAGTAATATCTCTAGAGAGCAGAATACTTGCGTAAAAATAGTGTATAGAGCATTACTGCTCATACCAGTTTTCTACAGTATGTCTTTGTGGAAATCTTTATGAACAACTATTCATCTATTTTCCATATTTGCTTCATCCAGTTCAGGGTTGATGGGGGGCCTGGAGCATATCCCAGCTTGGGTTTTAATTTATATTGAAGACAAAAAAGAAGAAGAAAATAAAAAGAAACAGCTGGAACAAGTTGATACAGAGTAGTCAGACAGTGTGAAATATTGTAATGTTAAAGTGTAATTTGGTGTTTTTGTGGCACATCACAAACATCCTTAAATTGACAACCACACAGCAACCTGCCGCTATGATGAGATTTTGGTCCAGTGGGGAGTGATGTGGTTCAACTGTGGCTGGATGGCTGGCTGGTTGGCGGGTCAGGCTACACTGGAATGCAGGGTCTTTTGTTTGTCTGGGAGAGGAGTGGGTCAGGGGGAGAATGCCATTGATGATTGCAGAGAGGAAGAATGAACCTCCAGGAAGTGTCCCTGCTCCCCCACTCTCATTCTCTCTGTCTCTCTATCTTTTTTCTGTGTGTGAGAACCTTCACCGTGCTGAGCCTCTCTCTGCTGAGGCCACGGTCCCCAGGCACAACCACTGCTTTGTCTTGCCCTGTGAACATACACCCCTCCTCTACTGGGTGCCTACATTTGCCAGGGCAAGAGAAACAGAAGGCCACAGCTCCTATTCTTATCCACATCGCTGCCCCTGCATGGATGGTGTTGATTTGTGTGTGCATCAGTACTGAATGGTAATTTGTTTTTCCACACACTTTACACTTTCATCATTTTCATCCACTGGGTGTTCTGTCATGAGTTTGATTTGCTCACAGTTTAGTTTTCCCTTTAGACCAAATTAACGGAAATTTAATTTAAAGAACATGACTTATATGATCATCTGGACATGACCAAAATGAAGATATCCTTCTGTAATGGTAACAGCCAGACTAAAAATGGAATAAAGCAGTAAGTGGATAAGAATCTAGCTGGTGGCCCCTTCTGACTGGTGGCTGCCGCCTCCCATCACATTGCTCATTCCCCTCTGTGTCAGAAGGCTGCGAAGAGCTGCAAATGGCCCTTTCAAAAACGGACGGCAGCTGGAACACAGGGCAAAGGTGACTGAAGCAGTTGGGGGAGCACAGGGAGGGACAGGGGGCGGGAGCAAGAGGGGCCACAAGATTAGCAGCTGCAACTTCAAGCACCTGTTTTTCCACTTTGTCACCATCTTTTGCACTAACAAGAGTCTGGATGGGGTTATGCTGATGGAAACTGAAATAGTTACACTAATTTAGGACTTTTTAAAATCTTTGAAACCCATCAAATGACCACTATTTATGTCCTAAGACAATTTGAGCACAATAAATCTCAACCAGGAGCTGGGGATGTCTTGAAAAACAAAAGCCACTGCTTGGTTTGTTGCCAGAGAATTCCAGGCTCAAAGCAGGATTAGAGAGAGTTGCCTAAAGATCCCAAAAGACCACTCTACGGTATGTTACAATACATGATTTATGCTTCTTTGATCAGTTTAGATACAACAGATACCACTCTTTGGGACAGAGAAGAGTTCCTTTCATCCAGAGCAGATGTAAAACCACATGTGACATTTTTGAGAAGCTTGCTGAATAATTAAATTTAAGGTCTGGGTTTGAACTTTAAACAGGTCTGGATACTTCTGAGAAATTGAAAGAGCATTTCCTCGAGCAAATATCACATTTAAACTTCCATCTAACCATTTGGCTAGATACACGCATTTTTCCTTTTTGAGGATAATTTTAATTATGAATTCTTGTAGCATTTACTAACAAACAACCACTTTTTAAATTGTAAAACTTGTTTCCATCGATCATCTGCAAAGGCTCCAGTTTTACACTTTTACACCAAAAGGATTCATCGCACAGACAGCCCACCCTAATGCTTGTGGGACAGGTGTTTTAATAAGACAGCCAATTGATGTCCCCCCGTGTACTCTGCTACTTGCTGCCGCTGTGTGAATTCGCGGAGTAGTACAGAACTTATTGTGGCTGCGCGATATCGCGAGACTTGTGGCATTATCAACCTGCTTGACACACAGCAGCGCTGAGTGCAAGCCTGCCTTCCCAGGGTCGGACTGAAGCTCAAGAAACGACAAGGCGAAGCGAACATCTGGCAGCACATCATGAAAGGACATCGAGGATTATAGGGGGAAAAAGTCAACGAAGCAGGCGAGAATACATGTAAGTGCAACGTTTATGTGCTTTGAATGGGAAAAAAGCGAAAGTTAAGAGTCTCCTCGCCGCTTCGTTCAGCGCAGTTGGCTTTGCTGTGAGTTCCTCTGCTGTTTAAAAGGCTCCCAGCAATGCGATTCCCAACGCGGACATGGAGCTCGATTTACTGCGCCCTTGGTGCTCCTGTGTCCCCTCTATACTTTTTCTTAATCTCATAAAAACGAGAAAAAAAAAGCTAATATCTTTAGGGAAAATTAGCTAAAACTTGTTTACGCTGTTTTCTCGGTGGCTTCAAACTTCAGTGAATTGCATATTAGTGTCATCAGTCTTTTTTATATTTTTTTTGTCTTTTAATGAACTCATTTTTGTGCGCGTGTATCTGATGAGTGCGCAAAAGAGCCACAAAGCATTTTATTTCACGTCCCGTTGTTTGATAAATTACCCCCATTAAAAAGTTGAAAATGCCAAGTAATATTGCAACACATCTAAATTAGCTGCTTTTTCTAAGTCGTGTCTATTTTTTGGGAGTGCGTAGCCCGGCGTTAACATATGGCATAAAGGGGAGCACAGCTGGAGGTAGCGTTTCCATTGCGGTGATGTCAGAGCAGCTGACTCCACAGCTTGCAGTGTAATTAGCAAACAGAGCACCAGTTTACTCACTCTGCACTGGTCTTATTTTTCCACGTTAGCTTCCTTCTCCTGGACGAGTGCTATCGCTTCCAGTCTCCCATTTGCTTGTCCTGTAAACACCGCTGTTTTGTGTGTGTTTTGGAGAAGAACCAGTGCAAGCGCGAGACTACTTCGGAGTAATTTGGATCCGTTTACCCCTTGATATATGGGTGGGTGAGCGTAACGTAGTGTATCCTGCACCACTGGAAAGAATGTAGGATATAATTTATGCTCTCAATTTAAAGTTATTTCACCGTCAACATTTTAAAGTATTCCTTAATTAAGTTATTAAAACGTGAATATAATCTTTGTACGGTTATATTAAAAAACGCAAGTTTTTGTTTTTTTTTAAATTGCACTCTACTGCTAAAGTTTGTGTTCACATTCTCTTTGCTTTTGGCCATGTCGTGTTTGCCTCTGAAATGCAGCAGCAGTAACCCCGTTGTGGCCTCTAAATGTTTTACTTGGTTTATCCAGTATCCTGTTTTACCTGTTTTTCATCAGGTTATGAAGGAAGAATGGAGTTCCCAGACCATAGCCGCCAGTTGCTGCAGTGTCTGAGTCAGCAGCGTCACCAAGGTTTCCTCTGTGACTGCACTGTTCTTGTCGGGGAAGCTCGATTCAAAGCGCACAGAGCCGTGCTGGCCTCCTGCAGCATGTACTTCCATCTCTTCTACAGGGACCAGCTAGACAAAAGGGACGTTGTGCATCTCAACAGTGACATTGTGACAGCCCCGGCTTTCAGTTTGCTTCTTGAATTTATGTATGAGGGGAAGTTGGAATTCAGCACTCTGCCTGTGGAGGATGTTCTGGCAGCAGCCAGTTTCCTCCACATGTATGATATAGTGAAAGTCTGCAAAGGCAAGCTTAAAGATAAAGAACTTTCCTCCTTGGATGAAAAGATAGGAAAGGGTTTGGGACTCAGCTGTTTGGACAGGGAAAATTCCTCAGATGGTGAGCTGCACAGTAAGCAGCTCATTCTGCGACAGTCACATACACAGTCTCAGGGGCTTCACAGGGCCCCCCCTGCAAAAGAGTTTGACATGAACAACAGTGAAGTCAGGCTGGCTGTCACAGATTGTGATAGGTCTACACAGAGCAGGCAGAAGGCGAACGGTCACTCTGGCAGGTCCCCGGACCTTGTAGGTGTCAATTATGTGTCAACAGAGGCCGAGCCCTGCGTCCAAACAGCTGGAAAAACAAAAGCTGATGTCAGTAGTTCCACCGTATTGCTGTCCCAGAGGTCCCGGGCTTCAGATGACATGGACTGTGCACTGGATTTGTCTTTCAAGCCTCTGTCTAGCAGAGATCCCTTACACCCCTCCTACGTCTCGGGACAGCTGGCCCTCGACAGCCAGCAGCAGGGCACTGAGCCACTTGTTAAAGACGAACACGACTTGCTGTCAGAGCAGGAGGACAGTGAGCCGATGAGCCCTGAGAGCCAGCGCTTTGGGAATAGTGCCAGGAGCTCAGTGGTGACAGGGTTCGCTGCCCTCTTCCCAGGCAACAACGGTGCTACAGCCGCCCTGCTCTCCCAGGAGGAGGACCTGATGGACGAAGAGGGGGAGACCTGCAGAGGGAGGGAGGGCGCCCCAGGCAGGGAGGTAGACGGGCGCGGTAGACTGCTGGGGGACAGTGAGGAAGAGGAGGAGGATGACTTGGCCTCTTCAGACATCTCCACCTCCAGTGGGGTGCTACTGCCCCCGGGCCAACAGGTGTGTGTGTGTCCCCTCTGCAGTAAAGTCTTCCCCAGCCCCCATGTGCTGCAGCTGCATCTCAGCTCACACTTCCGCGAGAAGGACGGCGCTCGCTCCAAGCTGTCCCCTGACGGCTCTGTGCCCACATGCATGCAGTGCAACAAGACCTTCTCTTGCATGTACACTCTTAAGCGCCACGAGCGCACGCACTCTGGCGAGAAGCCATACACCTGTGGCCAATGTGGAAAGAGCTTCCAGTACTCCCATAACTTGAGTCGACACGCTGTGGTTCACACACGTGAGAAGCCTCACGCTTGTAAGTGGTGTGAACGGCGCTTTACTCAGTCCGGGGACCTTTACCGCCACATCAGGAAGTTTCACTGTGGCCTCGTCAAGACTCTCGCCATTGGATAAAACACCAGTGCCATGACATGAGACAATGTCTTTTCATACACTGAATATTACTACTGAACGATTTTTCCCTGCTAATAAACCCATGTTGGCAGTTTGCTGGAGACATATCTTTTGGATTCTACCCCATGTGGCATTTCTTAAATTTAAAGATGTAGCAACTGTAAAAACTGGAGTTGTTTTCTGTGCTGGACTGTGTTTAGCATACATGATGGTCAGAGGCAGTCAGGTGGAGGCGCACAGGCAGTTAAGATTTACAAGTGCTGCGAAACTCAAGCTGGATCTGTGTCACTGAAGGTTAACATAATCAGATGATGCACTTGTTTTTCCTGTCTTGTTTGTGTCAATCTGTTGAGTTTATTTGAAGAGTCTAATTGCTGAAAGAAAAAGCATCTTATGTTTTATGTCCCTTTGGGCGATAGCTAATGCTAACACACAATCGTCAGAGAGTGAGACTTTATTTGTGTACATGGGAGATCAGAACCGTCCGTGAGTTGTTTTTTTTTTTTTTTTTTAAACGCCTACATAATTTTATTATTTATTTTTGGGGGATTTGTTTAGTGCTTAATTAAACTTATCAAAAGGCAGCAACTAATGAAGTCTGACTACTGGAAGTGTGATTTATTGTTATGGAAGTAGAGTTTGTTTTTTGTTTTTGTTTTTTTTTTAAATGAAGTTTTTATGTTTTGTGACAAACAAGCAGACTATCATCGCCTATTTTGTCTTTTGTCTTGGGCTGAGTTACCAATTCTGCTTTGGTTTTTAATGTGAGTGAGCACATCTTGATGGATTCATCTTCCAATTGCCACTATAAAAGAAATTGTATAATCAGAAATTATTTAAACATAGCACGTAACACTGGTGCCTAATGAAATTCTTTACGCTTCACCTGGTGTACTTACTAAAACTATAAAGAGCTATTGAGCCATGCCTTTTGTCAAATTCAAAGACTTTTTGCCGTTAAAAAAAATTAGGATTAAACTCCACATTTCAGGTTTAACAATATTTAATCTAGAATATAGTGATCCACATCTGTCAACTTGTAATAAATAAGTAAATCAGATTCATGTAAATGAAATTCTTTTGCTCATTTGGACTGTAAATTACTTTATTTTCCAGATGGAGTACACTGCTGGTGGAGGTAGACAGAACTGATGTTAGTCGGCAAAATGTTAATAGTCCATCAAAGCTGTGCCATTCAACTGAATCTACTTACATTTCTTTCTTTAAATTAACATTTTCACACTACTGTATGCGTGTAAGTTACAACTGATGAAGCTTCTCTTGATGCTGCCTTTGAGAGAGCCTTTTGGGCTAGGAATGCTTCTTCTCTCTGCTTGTGTAGTTGCTGTATGGATTCTTAATAGGTGTGTAGCACTAAAAAAATCCTATTTGTCTAATCTGTCCTGAGAAGACTTGATCAGAATTTATTTATTAGTTTGACTTGGTTCAGGGTTTACTTTAGATGTAATTTCTATTTCTTTAAGCTTGAGAGGCGCTGCGTCTTGCCTAGCGAACTTGGTACTCATTAACTGGTGTTGGGGCTGTCCATTTTCTCTGTGCAAAAAATCAAGTTACTGTAATTGTATTTTAATATATTGTTTAGAAATCTCTGCAGAGTACTCAAGATTTGTCACATGGAACATAGAGAAGCACTTGTTTTTTTGTTTTTTTTTAGCATGCATATAGTTTCAACACTTGTCTAGGCTGCTATTTCTTACAATTTGTGTATTTAATGTAAATATATTTATCAAATGGTTTGTTTCCATGTTACAACACATGCATGGTTGAGGAGTCAGATGCCTCAAGTCTCTTATTGTCACGTCTTCCCCAGGGAGTTTGCTTCCTTGTCCATATTCAGGACTTTATTGGGCTCCGCCTCACTACAAATCACAATAGTTAAAACCACTCCGACTTCTGTTCTGCCACAGGAAACAGTTGTTCACAAGCACAGCCACACTGATACGGCACTGACTACCTATAGAAATGAGACAATACAGGCATTGTCTCTCCACTCCCCTCTCCAGGTTCCAGGTAGTTCTCAAGGGATCATTGTGTATCTGTCCTAGCTGTGGAGAGAAAAGGCACTTTGAGTCTCTCTTTGCACTTTTTTGTATTGAATGGAGCCATTGGAATGTGAGAAATGTATTTAGCAAAGGGAGGCTGTAAACAGGTGTATTGTTTGGAGGCATCAAAGAATGCCCTTTCTCATCCCAGCATGCAGTGGATAAATCTATTGTTTCTTTACACGGAGGAGCTACAAACATAGATTAAGTGCATTTCTATAAAGATGATATCAGAGTATCGTTTTTCATGTGTTTGACATTTTGAGGAAAAAATGTTGATGCTGTCACTAAGTGTCCATTGCAACATTTCTATTGTCTTTTTTTTTTATCATTAAGACTACATACAAGACAGGAAATCCACATGGGATTTTTCTCAGAAGCCACTATGATTTGTCAGCATTTTTACTGGAGGAGCTCAAGTTCTCTCAGAATTACAGCGGTCTTTCATTTACTCCCTCACTTAGTTCAGCAATGGACCTATAATGAATGAAAACACTCCTGTTGTATTGGTCAGATGACTTCATATATAAAAAAACCCTCAAACAAATACTGCTGATAATGTGCATTTCAATCATAACCTGCAGGAATGTAGATTTTGTAACTCAATTTTCTTTTTTTTTTTAAAAGAACATTTTTATGTGGTGCACGTTAAAACTGCTTCAGATTCTCTGATGTACAAGTAGAAGGCAGTAGAACAACTAATGACATGTAAAGAATTTTCTCGTTATTGTTTGCAGTCTTTATTTATACCTCCAAGATGGTCACCAAACGTGCCTTGTAGACACTAAAATAGGTGTTTCATCTGGAGAAGCCCTTGTTCAACATTGTACATTTTTGCCCTTGACTGCAGTGATAAAGTTCTATCCCAGCTACAGTGGCCCGCCGACAATTCACAACTGTTATTCCTGTTATTATTTTATTTGTATTTTTTTTATATCATATCAAAACGTTAAGACAAAACCTAAAGCTCAAAGTCTGTTTAAAAAAAGTGCTGCTTTGTGAGAGATAAATTGAGCTTCAAATTATTTATGAATAAATTTGTTCTGGTTGTGTTAAACTGAAGTCAAGCATTTTTATGTGTTTGGCTTTTATCAAGCCTGTTCTACTGGGAACTAACAATCTTTTCTTTTGTTTGTTTTTGGTCACTGTTGAATGTGAAACACTGAAATTTTGATTGTCGACTTGAAACAGTGCTACTCTTGATCGAGGGCTATGTTTGCCTAACTCATGCTGTATGTCTAAAATGACTTTACTTATACTGGAATTTTGTCCTCTGCAGGTTACAACTGTGAAATTGTGTATAATCATGAGAAATATTTATTATTGCAAATGCTTCTTGTGCAACATTTGACTGTCTTGGTTTTAATTGGTTATAAAAACAACTTCTTAATGTCAAACAGAAACATTTTTAATAGAATTTGTAGAAGTGCCATTAGAATTTAATATAATTTTTTAATAAGAAAGGTATATTTTATAGTAATCAACTGCTTCAGTGTTAGTGGTGTAGAGATTAGATGGACAATCTTTATGCAGAATTGACATTGCTTAGATTTTGAGGCAATTTACTTTGATCTATAACTGTATGTGCATTTTCTTTGCGCTTTTGGAGTGTTTGTGTGTGTGTGCTGTGGAAATGTGACAATCTTGGTTTAGGTCTTTATTGAGATTATACATAGAATTAAATGGAAGAACTTTCTCTGCCTGTGTGGAGCTAATTTATTTCCAACCCTTCTTTTTTTCCAGCAGTTTCACACTTAGTAATGTGAGCTTAGATTTGAATAAGAACTGAGACACAGACTTTGAGAGTCAAACAACTTAGATATGTTGTAGAGAAGTCCTTGTCTGACACACAGCAGCAATAACCAACAGAGTGTGTGTGTGTGGGCTACATTGCTGTGTGTACAGAGACAACAGAATGCGATAATACTGCAGGTCTTACAGACCCTATCCCTCTGAAACCATAAACTCAGCTCAAGGACAGAGCAATTTCAAGATGGGCATCCATTGTTCCTGACCTGTTGCCAGTATTCTCTAAAGCAGATAAATCCAACGTAGCAAAGCCAGTTCACTCATATGCAATTATTACTTTAACTTAACTTGATTATTACTGCTTCAGCAAACTAAACTACACACTATTTGTATGTAAACACACACATACCAAATGTGTGTCTAATTGAGGAGCTTCATGCCAATTCACTGGACATTTTCAATGGCAAGGACTTTTAATTATTTCCCTGCAGCACCATGAAAGAAATCCAGCTGCTTTCCTTGGTGATCCCAATAGGGATGTGCTCGGGTTCCCACCACCCTCCCCCAAATCCCAGCTCACCCACTCTGGGAACGCCATATAGACAAGGGCTGCATCCAACTGCCCCTGCCCCCCATCTATCCTACCTCCGCCCCACAGCCCCCAAAACCACGGCCCCAAACCTCGGCCTGATCCCACTACTCCATTGTGTGCGTGGGTAGTAGCTCAGGCAGCCTATTGTCTGGCCAGGCTCCCCAGCACGTACTTTATGCACAAACGACACAGCGGCGCTAGCCAGGCAGCTCCAACATAAAGAAAACAATGTCCTCCCAAGATCATTCATAAACACCCCGAACAGCCTGAGCCAGCTTACAGTACTGTAAATAAGGGCCCTCTGCAAAGCTGAGGCCACCTCACACTGTAAACAACCACAGCAGCAAGCCTTGGAGTGCTCACTGGCACCAACATCTCACATCTGCCTGACGGGATCCAGGGCTTAAACTGCCTGACCTATGTGTGTGTATGTGTTTCTTATAAACCAAAACCTTCACATGGAAAGTAGGGGCCATGTGATAGGGCTTAGCTGCAGGGTGACGAGCTGGGATATGTGCAGCGTAACTCGACGGAGTAATAAAACATTCCTCTCTGAGGCTCAAAGCCTGGCTCATTTGGCTGTGAGTGCTTTTGTGTGTGTATGTGTGTGTTTAGAGGTACTTGAGAGAAGTTGAGAGGAAAGTTGTAAGTGTCAACCACCTCAACAAGGCCAGTGGTGGGAGCCCTTGACCTCTGAAGGGACGGACTGCCAGGGACAGCTGGTGTGGCCTCTGTTTATTTATTTATTTATTAACAAAAGACAGGTGGTCACACTTGAAAAGGGCACACAAACACAGCCCCACATACACTTGTGTACAGACAATGCGCACACACATATGGATAGGTAGTCTCCCCCCCCTTCTCTTACACATGCATATTGTTATCATCCACTTATTTTAGAGCCACTCTTTTGACTTTCAGAAAATCTAAATCTAAGTCTTTAATAAATCTTAATCCATTTACAAATTAACTATTGCTTCACGTGAGCACTTAGCAGAGAACTCCACTCCGTATTACAATTTAAAACCCAAATCTGAGCCGTGCATACCAGATATCATTTACTGTAAATGCATAAATCCATATCAATTATTGCTCCAACACTGGGTTTGCCTTTTTTGGACTGGCTGGCTCTGACAGTGCCAAGGCAGTGTGTCCTTGGTCCACTGTACAGCTGTCACTTACTCACACTCGACGCATATTTATAGCAGCAGCATCACTGGGCTTACCGCACTCAGACCACAGCTGGTCCCCAAAAGAATGGGTGAAAGACAAAGCCACGTGCTCCCGCTGGCCGACTGCAGTTGGTGCCGTCTGAAGCGCAGTGGGTGATTTTATGAGACCCTTTTCCTCGCAGGCACACAGCCATACATGTACCAAGGAATAGATGAAGACTGTTCTTGGCGAGGAAGCACAGCGTGACCGTTTGGGCCTTTTAGTGTCATGGATGAGGATGTGCTTAAAAAAAACTTTGACAGCTGCAGTTTCTTGTTTTGAGTGTATATAAAGTAATTATATGTAAAAGACAGGGGAAGGATGGTGGGGGAAGAAAAAAAAAATCAGTATCTACTGCAGCTGACTGTAAAGAGACACATGATTTATTTTAAAACATATTCAAAAATCAGATATTTAGACAAGGTTTACCAGCAGACAAAACGTCTAAGTTTTATTGAGTTTACAACGATGTAAAATAGATCTTTCAAGTTTTATGCTTTTTATTAGCTGAAAAGCCACCCTCAGGGACATGGATGTTTGAGCTGGTTTTCTTCTGTGACAGCTTAATCTTAAACAATAATTCATCTTGAAAAGTTAATGTGTTCCTCTTAAGAATTTTATATCCATCCATGTTCCTTAAAAGTCTTATCAAGAAATTTGCAGACACCTTGACGCCTTACGCGCCAGCAGCTGTCTGCTCACTCAGCCAGAAATCAGGCGGTGCCCTCGGACACCAACTGCAAGAGCTCCCTAAAGACTGGAGCCACAACTGGCCTGCTGAGCAGGCGATGTGACTCAACAGCTCACAGGCACATTTGCAGTAAGCTCCAAGGAGCGCACTCATCCAATCTAATATCCATAACACAGCGTCATGTGACTGATTTCTGTAAAGCACCGCCGAAGACCTTAGCCACCCAGAACAATTACTCAGTGTACTATATCTGACCCTGAAACCGGTCGTCATCTGTGACAAGGAGCAGCCAACATAAAGTGATGACTACAACCCAAGGTCATGTCCAGCAGGGATAATTGTAGCCAAACTGTCTGCTTCAAAGCTCTGGTCCTGTTCAACCTCTGGCTTGTCTTGTTTTAATAAATAAATGCGATAGTAGATTCTCAAGGTCAGTCTACACATGCGGAGTAGAATTTTAATTATCATTGTCAAGTGGAGACAAAACTTACTTTTTCTAAAAGGCTGAAGCTGTTTTTCTATGGCATAGTGACACAAATTTGTTCCCCCAGTGGGAAAGCAGTGAGTACAACAAGTCTGAATGCAACTCATCCCTCAAGAAGAACTTGAAGTGTGCTGCCACCTGCTGATGCATGAACCTAAACATAACATAGTGGGGAAATCTATGGCTCAATTTTTTGCACCAATAACTGTCTTTTGGGGCGATGGAACGCTGAAAATAAACAAATGTACACTAAAACAAAAACTGTACAAAAATTGCTCAAGTTTATTTCAATTAATTATAAGATCAAATGCATATGTACAAGAAAACACATGGATCACATAATAAAAGCATTATATGTATAAAATGTAGTCTTTGCAATATCTCACAGGGCAACTAAATATGTTCGAGCATAAACTCCTGATCCCTCCTTTGGCGTTCCTCTATGTTGAGCAGCTGCAGCACAGTACTTCATCATATGGCCCGCTGTAACTGGAACAAAGAAAACATTTTTTTGTGTTAAATATACAGGAACTATTACTATATAAATCTAAACTGACTTAACATGTGACCCAACCTCTTACACCATGTGAGTTTGGGTTTAAGCAACATGTGGCCTAAACCACAAAACATGCTGCACCTATAAGAAACTTATCACGTACACGCATTCTATATGTGTTTGAATGATCTGATAATTGAGACGTATAAATCTAGTCTTTAAAATATGCCTCTCTGTATGCATTTGAAAATTTGTACCCATTAAATTAGCCTGCCCAAAGTCAACCATATCCCCCCAAAAAATTAGCAATGTAACCGAAATAAACAGAATATTGAATCAAATTTCAAACTTCATTTAGTTCCAGTAAATAAAACATAACTGATATCAGGATATCAGTGATATTAAGCCCGAATACCAAGGTCTCTGAAAATAATTTGATCACATTAGTCTTAATCTAAATTTTTTGCTCAGGGTTGAGTGAGGACATCACTTAAACAACCCTGTAGCGTTAAATTTGTCTCCTCCTTGTGGCAGCGAACAGAATTATACAAAGCTTGATAAGTGGTTGGTATCCTTTTTTAAATTTCTTGACGTTTGTTAGCATAATACTTCCTTCAAATTCATAAATGATTTGTCCACCATACTCCTGGCTGCCAAAACCAACTCCACTGCTACTTTTGCTCCCTAAGGCAATCTTCCCAAAGCCAATCATTAACTTGCATAAAAAGCATGGCTACATGTGATAGTAGTACCTGCATAATGCAGAAGTTTACCTGAGGCTGATGGGCTGAATTTGCACCATGTTGGGGTAGGGGTTGAATGTAACAAAGGCAAGTCAACGCTTAAGTTCTGGCTTAAGTATCCAAACATTCTTACGATAACTACAACAAGTCCTCTGCATTGAAGGTACTGAAGACATACCCATTGGCAGGATTAGTAATTGTTCTTAGTGTGCAAAAGTATAAGCAAAACCTTAATGCCTTACACAAAGCAAATGAAACAGCTTACATCCCACAGCTTCAACTAGAACATCTTTTAATACCAAAGCAAAGTGTTAAACTGACACCCAATTAAACCAAAAATGTACAGCCTCTTAGTTTAAAAGAGATTAAATACCACGAAGTTGAGAAAAAACAAAAACTGCTACTGGATTAAAGCCGCAAGTACCTTGAAATGCTTAAAGAAAAATATTTCTAACAAAAGAATTGAAGCAATACTCAATGCACACACTGAAAGCATATGTAGTTCTGAAAATGTAAAAACTATTGCTAATTTGACTTTCCTATTTGAACAGAGAAAATGTCTCTTAAGGCAGCATTAGCATTACTGGCATCTTGTGATTGGCTAAAAATTAGTCAAACAGCAATAATACAGCAAATATATACAACTTTAACTCCTATGAATATAGCATCAATATATATGTGGATTAGTATAACGGCTTCTTATATAAAACACAAAGTGGGAAACAAAATGGGACCTACTCTATGACAGTGCAGACAGAGCAGCAGAGGCTGGAGCAGCTGGAACATTGCTGGGTACAGGAGGAACAGACTAGTCGGTCACACTGGGAACACGATGACCTGGACCCCTTACTTTTCTGACACACACAACAGCCTGTAGGAGCTGCTGGTGCACCTACAAAAACACCATTTAAACATACTGTATAAGGCTTATGGATGTAACAGTTAAAAAGGTCCAAGAAGAAAGCATCACATGCCGTTACAAGGCTGACATCTGGTGGCAGAAAGCATGAACTGAATTTATTAATCGCTTGAAGACTTGGTAAACTTATTTAAATAGAAAAGTGATATTCACTAGCTGTGAAAGGAAGGGAAAAAGTGCTTTTCATTAATTTAATTTTTCTATCTGTATCAACCTATAGGGGAGTTTAAAAGAGATCCACATCTATCAGAACATTAAAAAAAACAAGAAAAAAATAGGAAATGTCTTACACCCATCAACGTAATTAGTTTTTTCACTGACATTAACATAGCTTTCCCTAGTCTTAAAATACTTTTCATGTTTTGCACATCTACATTAGCATCTGTGGATCATAAAATTTTTTTAAATGCTACATGCCTGATTAGCTAACAATGATTTGTTTCCTTTTAATTAATGTTTTCAGTGACCACCTGATCATACATTTTGACCTCCCCTGAAGGGTTCAGGGAGTTAAAGTCTACTCCATCACCAAAACTTGCAAAGTGCAAGTAGATATAGCAGACTGATGACCAGCCTTTCTTAAATTATTGAAAGGATCACAGTGGGAATAATTTGACCTTTGCTGAGAATGAATATATAAACAAAATTTGCTAAATATAATCTAAGGTTTATTCTTTAGGTTGTGTCTCTCTGCACAGCCACTGTTGGGAGCATTTACCTTTCTCCCTTATCTGGACTGCAGCCATATTATCACCTGCCTCAGATCAGGCTCACCTTGTGCAGCACTTGCTCTTGTCAGTCTCCCATCATGTCCAATCAATGTCTGTCCTCTAAGAAGTGTTTGACATGCAGATGTTTGTGCTTGTCCAATAGGCTGTGGGTCTGTGCTCTTCTCCTCTCCGGTCCATATTTTGCCCATCACAGCTTTGGCACCGTTGAAAAGCAAGGTCCTTGTCTTAGCTGTGAGAGAGAAAAAAAAAAATTCACGACATGACAATCACACAGCTGATTGCCCCCCAGTCAGAAGATTAAGACTGAAGTACTGTGAAGTCATGCTAAAAAACTTCATTGTGATAGCTTCAGTGACAGCTGACTGTGAGGTCAAATAAGACTATGAAATAACTTATGCAATAGAAAGACATCGCTGAGTATTTTAATAGAAAGACTACTCTATTAGGATAATTGCAACAAGGATTCAACAGTCATAAAACAAAAAAGGTAAGACACACAAAAACATTTTACTAATAAAAGTACAACGTGTCCAACTGCTGCGTGAGCAGGGTCAACATCCAAATCAACAAAGCTAACATTAGCTAACAGTGCTACGCAGCCATGCAGTATCCACAATCGTTTACTAACCATATATTTCCTGCCTGCAATTGTTCCCGAACACACCATAGTTGATCAACTCCTTTTGACCAATATGTATTTTGTACTGAGAGGAGTACGCCTCGGGAAAAGGATAAGTACGTTTAGGCATTTTGTCTGCAAACAGCGCCTGTCCCGTTTTCCACGCACCTTCGCACTTGTTTATTGCGGGAAAAAAACGTAAGAGAGGGTGAAAGGAGCCAATCACAGACATATGCTATTGTCACGTGAAATTTTATAACCAATCCAACAACTGATTAGTCACGTGACAAGGGATTCCTATTCAACTGGATAAAAATGTTTTGCTGCCTTCACTGACTGTCGACATTTTCAACTTAATTGCGAAAGCAGTTGCTGGAGAGAAAAATTTGGAGTACAAGTAAACAGATAAACCCACGAATTGCAATATTTTTCTAAAGCCAATGACATGGAAAATATTAAAATAAGAATGGCCAACACTATAACTGTAATAAAAACGTAATTTTTTGTTTTTTTGCAGTGTTTTGTTTTGTTTGCAGACTTATAAACCCCTTTTCCATTGTATTTGTGACCTCTTTGTTTGCAAATTTTAAATAATTTTAATACTATCATGTATCATGGATTTTTTTTTAAGGATTTGTCCAAGTACGCCTATACAGAATGGTAACCCATCTCTTTAAAGCCAGTTAACCTAATCGTAATGAGATGTTTAAAAAAACGAATGAATGAATAAACAAACAAATCAATCAATCAACAATAAATAAATAAATGACCCTGTCCCAACTTTTTTTTGTTAAAGCATGTGTTGCATACAGCAGAATTTAAGGTGAGAATTAAAACATTTTTTTTAACAAAACTAAAATTTCTTAATTCAAAATTGAATCAATTATGCTACTTTTGGACTTTAAAAAAAAATCATGTTGTATGTTGATATAAAAGAAAAAGAAAAATTCACAATGCTTTAAAGGTTACACAGATATTTATTATCTTAGCAAGAGAAGATTTTTTGTGATGAAAAGATGCCTCATCATGGTACTTGTTCTTTCATTGGGATTTTAGAACATCTGGATCATGCACTCTCTGGACTTTCCAACACCAACCCATTTGACTAGAAAGAGGGGAAAAGAAACGAAAGAAAAGAGAGATTAGAAAACAAAGCTGTAGAACTCATAAGCGAAAACTGAATAGTGCTAAACATGCAGCTCTCGTGTTACTATTTATTTAGGCGTTTTGTGAGGAGGGTTTGTTGTTTTGTTTTAAAACATACTGGGAACTCCAATGTGGTTCTCAATGAAGCGGATGTAGTTTTGTGCTTTTGCAGGGAGGTCACTCCACTTCCTGGCTGCCGATGTATCAGTTTTCCAACCAGGGAAGGTTTCATACTCAACTTCCACTTTGTGCAAAACATCCATGTTGGCTGTGATTAAAGCACAATAGTTATTACTAATCTTAAGCTTAAATTCTTGATCTGCAGAAACCGTTGCAACCAAAAGTAATGTAAGTCTCTTTCTATATATCTAATATTGAATTACCTGGGAAATGAGGAATTCTTTTCCCATTTAGTTTGTAGGCAACTCCAACTTTAATTTCATCCAGCACATCCAGAATATCAAGTTTTGTCAAGGCAATGCTGTTGGACATGTAATAGCAACAGTTTAATATGTGCAGGTTATCATTGCTTTAATGTAATTTGTGAAGGTACATGTTAACAGGATAACTTTGTGGCAATAGTCAAACACAACAACCACAAAACCACCGATGGTTTGCTTAAACTTCTTTAGTCACTCACGCGGAGAATCCATTGATCATGTGAGCATATCTGACGATGACAAGATCCAACCAGCCACAACGCCGCTTCCTTCCTGTGGTCACGCCTACCTCATGACCCCTTGTTTGCAGCAACTCTCCAACTGCCTGCAGAAAACAGAAAAAAAAACCTTCCTTTTACTTTACTGACTTGGTCAGAGACTAAATAATCTGACACATATCTAAAGATATTCAATGCGTATGATTGCAAATGTACAACTGAATACAATAAAGCATCATACTTGCTACAGTGTGAAGTTTTAACATCTTGACCTTTGTCTCTATGCTCAGTTTCCGTGACCAGTAACATAAACCCAGCTCGCACAGTAAACATATCCTTAACCCAGACTCTGGCCCTAAATTTATCCCTGTGTACATGTGATCTGCAAAAGAGGTAAAGAGTGTTTGAGCCCATCTCTCACAAAATTGGACAGCTGCACTAAGCCAGAATACACCCCATCACGCCGTTGATGGTCACATGATCACAGACTGTACATGTCACGCTGAATATCAGAGAGGCACATGATATGTCATGTGTATTCTCTTGCACATGATGTTTGCCCTAACAACAATTTACTGAAGAAATGATAGACTCTTACATTGAGTTGTTCTGTGGGGAAAGCTCCGATTCCCACTCTGGTAGTGTAGGCCTTTGCCACACCAAATACATCACCAATATTGAGCGGAGGGATGCCGAGGCCAGTGCACACCCCTCCTACAGTGCAGTTTGATGATGTCACAAAAGGATATGTGCCTAAAAGGAAGATTTCACTCATTACAAGGGCCCTGACTTTCCCCACACTTTCCAAAAAATGCCATAAATTTAACAAATAAAACTCAACCAAAGTCAATGTCGAGCAGAGCTGCATTGGCCCCTTCAGCCAAAATCTTCTTTGGAGGTCCATGAAGAGCTTCGTACATGTAATAGACCCCATCTCTTACCATTGGGCGCAATCTCTCTGCATATTCCTGCATGAAACAAGAAAGCAGTTTTATTGTAGGTAGCTGTGAAAAACAATAATCCAATAATGTTCCCTTGCATCCATATTGACCTTTAGTTTTTTCAGCTGGTCCTCAATATCAACTGTCAAGGCTGGATACATGGACTGATACTGGTGGACGAGGTTCCTGAATCTGAGAGGAATTTAAAAATAGATAAGTTAAGACTTATTACAGTATTTACAGAGTTTAGGTGCAATTTTGTAAAGCAAGGGCTTTTCTACCTTGTAGAGAAGTCCTTAAAATCCCCAAGGAGGTCACATACACGCAGGCCAGTGCGAGATGCTTTGCTGGAGTATGCAGGACCAATGCCCTTCTTAGTTGTTCCGATGCTGTTAAGTAAAATAATGCATGAAATTATTGCGGATTTGAACATATTTTATGGTGTGTTGCTGTATGTTTTGGCAGAGCTTCTGGTTCACTTTGAAACGCATCATTCCTGCCCTCATCTCTTACTTCTTTCCTTCTTGTGCTTGTCTTTCAGTCTCTTGTAAGCCATCAACCACCTGGTGGAAATCAAACACTGTGGAGAAAACAAGTAGTCACTTTCACATTCTTAAAAATCCAGTTGATAAACAAAGTGTGCATTTGAATAAAGGTATACCGAGGTGAGCTCTGTCTGAAACAATAAGTCTCTTATCCCAGCCTTTCAGACCTGGTTCGAGAATAGAAATCACATATTTGAGCACATACTAGCCTCAATTCATACTTTCTTTTTAAACTTTCTTTTTAAAAAAACAACAACCTTTCTTGTCATTTTTATCTCCCTCTTCAAACAATCCAGGTAGATGTATGACCACTCCATTACCTGGAGGAAGAGAATACATTAGCATAGGAGTCAGAGTAATGTGAAAGATGTCACATCTGTAAAGACTAAACTTTGAATCATTTACCAATAAGTGATATGCTTTTGGAATTAATGATCCCACTGGGTAGGAGGTGGAAATCATACTCCTTGCCGTCCACCACCACTGTGTGTCCTGCATTGTTGCCGCCCTGTAAATCAAAGAATGGTATAGATAATGACTATCCTCCCTAGAAAATTGAGCCACATGAACATGTCTCATCTTATTTTCACGAGACAGTGATAAGCCAGTTTGCTAAGCTTTTCCAGCACCTATTTTAACAGACTTGGCTAGTGCTGGTGGACCCTCCACTCTGATCCCCCTGGCTCAAGCCTGGCCTTCTCACATATCATGCCAGCCTGAGAATGTGACCTCTCCAGCCCCGTTGGGTGGGGCTTTCAAGCCTTTAGAACACAGGGTGCTAGACCTGTCAGTGGAGACAGTACAACACAGCAACTGTTGACAGGTTTCAGTGTGTGACCCGGTGCAGGAGTGACCTCTAGAGTGTTATTTGTCACATGTGTGTGGATAGAATCAGACCTACCTGGGGTTATTTTTTAAATTCGGATTTGAATGCTCCTCACATCCATTATTTCCAGATGTAATCTGTGATCAGCTGAACAAGTCAGAGCAACTTTACACCACACACTAGGTTTACAAAATGTCAGTCATGACATTTGACATTATGTGGACTATGCACAGCATGTTTATAAATTTAACTTGAATTACAAGTCATGATTTAAAGCTGTCTGTGGACGATTACAAAACCGACTTCCATCTATATATATGTGTTAATTTAAGGTAGAAATTCAAATGTAAGATATTTCAACATTTTAGAAGAGTTTTCCCTCTCACCACCCGTTACACACAACCCGGTTTTATGGAGAGATACTTTCAGCAATAATTACAAGATACCAGTTGTCCAGCTGTGCTAAAAATGCAACATCCAAACATTTACCTGACACCTGCAGACAACGTCAGCTTCGGTCGCCAACAAATCGACCACTTTTCCTTTTCCCTCGTCTCCCCACTGCGCTCCGAGCACCACCGTCACTTTGTTCCCCGCGTCATTGCGCGGTCGCTTCTGTCCAGTCGCGGCGGCTTGATTTGTATTTTTGTGGTCTTTGGACGACCAGCTGAGCGACATGATGGCGGTTGCTTTAGTCTTTCCGTCTCAAGAAGACTAAAGTCTCTTCCAAGATTGGCATCCCATATCTGTAACTTCAGAGCCGATGATGTCAGAGCCAGACGCACAGTGGTACGTAGTTCTGCAAGTGATCCCATAAGCCTTCACACAGGACTGTATGAACGCAACTTTCTCTTTTCTTTTATTACCTGTATCCCGGATGAAAGGCTATTCAGGTATTTGAACCCCCCAAAAATGTACAGTAAATTTAATTTTATTAAAATATATCCAACATTAAAAGTTACAATCCGTTGTTTTCTGCAGAGAATTGTAACATATAAAGAAATTAAACTTTGAGATAAATATTCTGTACTGTATCTTCCATATTTTAGGTACCAGGTAAACAGAGCTTATAACAAAAACACTCACTAAATATTACAACAGTTTTACAAACATTTAAAGCACATTTTTTTCTTTTTTTCGAACAGCTCTGCGTACAGAAAAATATTTATAAAGTGACGTACTACACCCACGCGGTGAAAACCCCAGCCTTGGATGTCTTTACTCTTCTTGATCAGGAGAAATTTTGTAGAACGGAGACTTCTACATCCTCTTGAAATGAGTCAATATTCCCCTATTCTTGCAAAATAAAATATACTGTAGTCCATCCAGTTCACTCCAGTGTGAAATTAACATTTTCTCTTCCCTCTTGATTTCTTTTTTCTGGAGTCACCTATAGGGAAACATACTAAAATGAATAGAGAGAACCAAAAATATCTTTAAAGTTTTTGTTTTTTTAATGAGCTTTATGGCTCAAAGGCACTTTGAGAAAAAAAAAACACTTTTCTGGCTTAAAGCCAATCAATTTTTGTGTTTTATTATATAAAAATTTTAAATCAGTTTTAGGGTCCGATTAGCAAAGTACAGGTTACAGACACCACATGAGACTGTTGGTGTATTAAACAGTCTCACTTGCAGATTTAGAGAATGGACAAAAAAATATGGACAGAAAGGACACGAAAGTGACAGCTTTCATGGCGTGAATCGGTCCACAATGATGTCAGTGACTCAACGAACTGCAAGACTGAGATTAGAACTGTCCTGTCATGACTGGTTAAAAAAAAAAAAAAGATTAATGTGCATGGTAGTGCTGTCAGGTTTTGCTCAGCCTAGGTTTGATTGGCATTAGATTAACCTCAAGCCAAGACTTCAGGATGATTGTGTTAAAAAGAGCAAGGCAAGCGTTAAAAAGTTGGACAACACAGACAAATGAAATCCAGATTCCAGTTAGACCGACAGATGACGTGTTATTGGCACAAAGCTCTGACAATGATTGAGTTCATTGGGAGGATATTCCTCTTTACAGTTTGTCACCCGTCGATTTGACCTACCTCACTGCAACACACAGCCTGTTTTATGTTTAGTATGTCCTTTCCCACTGTTACCTTGTGTTTCAAAGAGTCAGAATGGAAAACAGAGCATTCAAAACAGACTGAACAGAAATTTAAATCCATTCAGTATTAAGTCTGCAAGTGTTGCACATTTAATAAAAAAAATTACAATATTTATGCAAAATACTCTAAAATTGCCCATATATGAAAAGCATGTTACATGCAATAAAAGCTAAATAAATAACGAGTTCCCTGTAAGACATCAAGAGACTAACATCACAAACATGATCTTTATTTATGTGAATGGATAGATTACCTTGATTACTCTTCTTTTTGTTTCGCCTAAACAGCTTCAGCTGTTTCTTTGTATCATGTTTAAGGGAGAGAGGATCCACTTCAGAGATCGATGGCGGATCTTCTGGCTCCAGTCCATCTGGAACATCACACCCACTGATGCCCTGATTGAGCACAACCACATCGATTTTGTGGTCTAAATGTTTGTTACTCATAATTTCATCTTGGCCACATTCCTTATTTTCTTGACCCGTCCTTTGTCCTGCTGCCTCTGGTAAATGGTTTACTTTATGGCTAGTTTCAGCTTTTTCATCTTCCATTATACTGCTTTCATTGCTCCGTTTCATATTAAAGGAAGTACTAGATGAAGAACCTTCCTTGATGTGAACATCTACGTTAATGTCCAGCTCCTCAGATGCCTCTATTTCAGGTGTCAAGCTGGATATGCCATCTAACATGGTCTCCAGCAGATCTATATCTGAGAGGGAAGATGGGCTGAGGATGCTAGTTTCTATTGAATCTAATGAAAAGCCATTTGTAGGCTGAAGTTTTCCTTCAATCTGAGGCAGAGGTGGTGTCCCATCCAGCACTGATGTTGTGGGTTTCTCTGGGTGTTGACCATCCTGAAGCGGTGCTTGCCTTTCCAGGGGTGTCTGCGCCATCGAGACTGACTCTGCTGGGGGTGTGCTGAGAGGAGCAGCTGGCCCGCCTTGAGCTGCATTTAGCTGTGGTCCTGGAACAGACTCTTGTGATGGGCTGATGAAGCCGTTCACTTCGCCTGCGAGGCCCTGGTGATCCACTGTCTGAGGTGTGGTGGGAGTGGAGATGGTGGCTACGTCGACGGCCTTTTCGTCTGCAGACTTCACACTTGATCCTGAAGGGAGAAAAGTAGGATGTACTAATACATGAGAACAACAAGTGATAATTGTTGCCACATGGAGAAATCAAGTAGCTTGACAAAACAGAAGCAACAAAGCTGGCGAAGCAAAACGGTAGCGCCGACAAAACACATTGAATCCTACAAGGCAGGTTTGTGGCTTGTAGTTAAATGGAAAGGAGCAGGGAAGGAGCTAGGAGCTGCAGTTGTAGACCAAAATCTCTTGTCCTTACCAGGTGGGCAGGAATCTCTATGCATTTCATTAGAAAGGAGGCTTCCCGATTCGCACCTTGGCCGGGTCTTCCTTAGGCTGAAACCTCTCCTGATATCTGCCAGGAGGTGATCAATGATGCAGCCATCATTCTGTGGTACAAAGCCTTTCTTGACTGGAAATATATAGGGAAGAAAGGAGGGCATAAAACCATTTACCACATTTTACATATTTGTTAGAAATTTACACCAGAGGGTTCTTAACTTACTTATTTTTCCATTCTCTCCTTTTCGCCTCTTGGACTCTTCCTCTGCCAGCTGCTTCTTTCTCTTCTCAGCTTTGGCTGCTTGCTCTTTCCTCATTTTGTTTTCCTTTGATCATGAAAAAAAAAAAAGTGTCACTCGCTGCCAAGTACAAGATGTACATGACAATTTATCTTTGTATTAGTTTGACAGAAACACTAACATCCTCCTGTCATTCCACTGTCTATTGATACACATTTTCCAAACAAAAACACTACTCCCACACAAGTGGAAGCCTCAGCTATGTTTTCCCGCATGCACCGAGCAGCACAGCAGTGAAACATGACCAACATCAACAGTGTCCTCCCTAACCTTCAGGGCCTTGATGAAAAGTTCTCGGAAAGTCCTAATGGTTCCGAAGAGTTCCTCTAGTGACAGCTTATCAACATCTTCACATAAATAGACAGCCAGGTCAAGCCTCTTCTTCTCGATCTCAGCAAATTTCTCACTTAAAGTTAGACATGCCTTCAGATTTTCCTGTAGCAGAGAGTGAGGGAAGCATTTGGGATGTGGTCCAGCTGCTAAAGACAGTATCAAGTTTATTCTTTTTGCTTCTATTGGAGGAACTACATTGTTTGGCACTCTTACCTCAAGAACTTTTGCATACTGCTCTTTCACCTCATCCTCAGAGTTGGAGACTTTCTTGGCTGCCTCATTCAGCTGTTTTAGTAAGGAACCAGCTTCTGACTGAACAGAGTCCAGACTGACTCTGAGGACAAAATGTAAAGGCCTTTGTTATGTTCCTTCTTACAGATCCACATAGAACCAATTAAAAAAAAAAAGAAAAAGAACATGACTAAGCTGAGGTAAAAGATTTCTATACCCTGCTGCTTTTTGACATATTTCTATATCATCTGGCAGTGCCAGCAGCTCCGGGTGGTTCGCCTCCGCTTCCTTTGCAAAACAAGCCACACAGTTGGTAATTAAACTGGTTCAGTACTGACTGATAGAAAAACAAAATCATGGCAGATGTTAGCTAGTTTGTGTACCTCCAGGATGTGATGAAGCAGTGTGATGCGGCTCTTGTTGGCTTTTGTCTCTGTGAGCTTGAGCAAAGAGCTGATCTTGAAGCCCTCTGCATTCCCTGTGTGACTTCCCTGAAAGTAGATCAGCAATTAAAAATGAAAACCATGTAGAAATGGCAGCTTATATAAAAAACAAATGAGAGGTTCTTACATAGTTGAGAAAATTTCCTACGTCAAGGATGAGCCTGCAGAAACTGGGTATGAGCATGCTCTTTTGAAGAGCTGAGAAAGTATTATATCAAGTTAATTTAAGCATATAAAAGGAATATCTTGACCCAGATAGGAGCTGCGACTGCATAGATGTGTAATCAGGTGAGAGTTTACTTACAGTGACAGGCCTCCTCCACCAGCTTAACTTTAGGTCTGAGCATCTCTAATGTCGACGCAGTCTCCTCACACAATAACATGCACTCAATTCTCAGCTGATAACTGTAGAAAAAAAAAAGTAAATGAGGAAGACTGAATTAAAAGTACCAAATAAGCAGTGGCTTATCAACCAGAAACTTACCATGACACAGAGAGTAGGGAGGTGTAGAAGCGATCCACATTTGCCAACTTGTCTTTTCCTCCTTGGAAAGATTTGAGATTCTCAATCTACATGAAGACACACACAAAAAGTTAAATTAAAATGTGTTGTAAATTCAGATGAGTGTGTAAAGACTTTCCAAGTTACAAACCTCATGCTTCTCTGGAAGGAGCTTAAGAAGCTGTTTTAGCACCTCTACATCAAACTTAGTCCGGTCTCCGTTCTGGATCATGGTGACAAAGTCTTCATTTGTGCTGGTTAAAAGTGAAGCATAACAAACTTACTGATTGTGCATGTTGGGCCAATTTCACCAAAGCTATCAAAATATTGTGTGGAATATCTCACCATTTGAACTGCTTTAAAAATATGTTCAAATTCAAGTTTTTCTTTGGATCAATGAATGTTATCTATAGAAAAGGAGGTGAAAAAGAAAGGAAACAGATACATTTATTGCTCAGTTTTGTTAATCAGCTGTGTTTGTTCTGAGTGCTGACCAAACACACCTCTTTAGGCTCTTTCTTTACAGGTGCAGCTGCCTCCTTGTCTTTGGGCTTGGTCTCCGGAAGACAGAACAGCTGCTCGATACTGTTGTAGTCCGGTTCACGAGGGGGTGGCTCTTTTTGCACTGAGGCCCACATGGAGGGACCATCTGCACGGTAAAACAATTTGTACATTTAAGATTTAAAACAACCTGACCGTTTGAAATTAACCCTTCAAAGTCCAAGCAGTTTTTTTTTTTTTTGCTTTTTTTGGTCTGTTTTTTTATTTTAATATAAGGAATATTAAGAAATACATGTAGAACCTTGACCATTTTAAGCACAGTTTACATATATTTTTCAGGATAACTTCAGTTGTCATTATCAGGCTTAAATGATGTAGAATGAAAATATTAATTAGACATAGCACCATAAAGACTACTAAAAACTAAATGTAATGTAACAGTAGTAGGAATAACACAGATGAACAGTGACCAGTCTTTTTCTCATCTCGTTCTTGGCTTTCAGGACACAAAACATTGGCATTGAACAAACAGAAACTATTGGCACATTCACACTTCTTCCAGACTTTTTTTTTTGTGCTTTAACACACATTTTAGCTACCATTTACAAACTACTTTCTGGTGGCTTATTAATGTTTGAATGCTCGTGATTGGTAATTGCCATTAATTTAAGCCATCTAATGGATCGTAAAGTTGAAAGGAAGCAGCTTTGTCATAATTTCTGGATAAAAATAGGGTCTCTTAGCAACATAGTAGCGATGGCCATCTTTTTTCCCCCATGCAAATGTGATAAACATGTTATCATGAATTACTCTGATGATTTGCATGTTAGGTTAATAGGCGACTCTAAATTCTCCCTAGGAATGAGTGTGTGTGTGTGATTGGTTGTTTGTCCCTATACATGTTGGCCCTGCGATGGACTGGTGACCTGTCCAGGGTGTACCCTGCCTTTCACCTGA
>JBAMHW010000022.1:9683377-9711147 GCA_037177495.1 Rhadinocentrus ornatus
GTGTTTGTTTTGGGGGGGGGGGGGGGGGGGTTGGTGGGAAAAAAAAAAAAAAAAAAAAAAAAACCCCCCCCCCCCCCCCCCCCCCCCCCAAAAAAAAAAAAAAAAAACAAAAAAAACTGCTGCTCCAGAATACTTTAAAACATTAAAAGTTTGTTTCTTGGATGGGAAAGGAGTGGTTGAACACTTTTCTATAGTAGTGAATGACTAAGACCCTTCTAAGAGGTTGTTGTTGTGTGTGTGATACTCCAGCATTGCTTAGGTACTTCTAAAAGGGAAGGAAAGGACTTTCCCAGAACAGGAAACCAGGCATTTAACAAACATGCTGGTGTGACAACTCAAGTTACCATTTTGAAATTTCTTTTCCTATAGGTGTTGATTTATAGAACAAATATTGTCAATGAAGCAATCAAAAGCATTTGCATGTTGCTTTGCACACTCCTCAGCTAGATATAAGCAACTTTCATTTGTCGACCTTGTCTGCCAGAGCTCCCACACGTACCTCTAATAGCTGGCTGATTCACTGTGCACAAGACAAGCCTACTCATCTGTTCTCTGGTTACACCACCCACACGGCAGCCCACTGCTACTGTACAGCATCCACACTTCTCAACACACAGAAACATCTCCAAAGGTTTATTTCCTCTGAGACATATGCTAAGCTCATTTGTGATTATGCTCTGTGTATGTCAGCAAAACAGGCTTATTGAGATAAATTAATAGATTTAGCAAGAAATAATTAAATCACAGTGAGCAGTTACACATTCTTCAAGCCATTTTTGTTTTATTTACAACAACATGCAAGTCTGGGAAAGGAAGATGGAAGATGATAAATGACTGTTTTAGTATAGTATATAACAGATTCTGTTCTCCTTGGAACAATAAAAGAAGCTTTAATGTGCCTGAAAAATCATCTGGTGCTTATTTGAATCCATATCCTAACCTCCTCTCCTCCCCTCTCTGCTCTGGATGGGAGTGACCGACATGCCTGTTAGGTCCACAAAAACATTTGGAAAAAAATGTTATGCAACATAGTCTAATTTTTTTACTTTTTCTCTTTCCCGATTGTGTCAGGATGTCTTCACATCAGCCTACTTAAAACAACATGTGTGAAAACAAACACTGGCCAAAAACAGACTTACAGCAACAATCCCCAGTCTAAGAGGATTTTGGTCACGTGTTTTTTTCCCACCGCACTAGCCTTCCTCCCTTTATTCTGCCCAAGGAAATATCTTAAGAGTTTTTCTTTTTGCTGCCTCCAGGATGGTTTGACAAGCCAGTGAAATGAGATTGCTGTCACTCAGCCAGTCTGCATTAAGCACTAGCACATTCTTAGGAACCTGAAATAGCGGCAAAAACAGCGCACCTTGTCACTTTGCGCTGCTATTTTTCCCAACACGCCAGGGAATATAACATAACGGGACAATCGACACCTAATTGTGGTAGATAAAAGATACCAGAAATAAAAAATATAAGACTAACTAATTTAACGGAACATTTTATATGTTAATAGGCTTAAGCACTATTTTACTAGAGGCTGAATATAATGCCTTACCTGGTTTAAATTTATTTCATAGACGTGCACCTAAATGATCGCGTCCTCTTCAAGCTTTCATATGATGGAGCGTTTTGTAATCATCCATGCAACAGTTTCCGTCTGACAAAACATGAGACACGGACCTTCTGATTATGTCGGTTCGATGTGGCAGGACAGACTCCGTGGTATGCGGATAGTACCGCGTTCAAACCGCCACGGCCCATCAGCTTTCAATCACTTGTTCAGTAAAGCGACAATATTACTAGATTACAACATCCGGTTATTACTTTCAAAATACAACAAACAGGACCGTTCTTGAAAGGTAATACTCTATGTAAAAATGATCAAAACAGCTGAAAAACGCAAGTGTAAGATTATGTAACATAGTAGAGTTACATAAAATGTGTATAAAATATAAAGAAATCGGTTCAAAATAAGAGGCTAACAGTAGGTTAATAGAATTTAGCGTTCAGATATATTTGAAACGAGTATCACTTAATTTTAAACAGCACAAAAGATAATGTAATGAAATATTCACAAAATCATAGTCCACACGAATAAATAAAAAAGATTGACTATAAAAATGAGCACTTACTGAACATGCCGCTGGTTAGGTAGGCTACTGACCAAACAAAAAAAGCAACATTAGAACTAATAGACATTAAAGTATGTTACTATTCAATGTAAATTATTTTTTCCCAGGTGGAGTGATTTGACTGTTCCTTCAAAAATGGGTTTTCCACGATTTTTTTCCTTTTAGAATTGCGGTTTTAAGGATTTATTCTGAAAGCACAATTACAACATTTCTGGTCTTGACGTGTCTGTATTCGTGTAACTTTAATCAGTCAGATGCTGAGGGCAGCCAGTGGGTGAGCCCTCCTCCCACACTCCCCATCCCATCCACTGGACCTGACCCCAGGCTCAACATAACTATTGTAGGGGAAAATAGCTAGACTTCTCAGATTATCCAAATTTGACCCTCAACAGTGAAAGATAGAGAAACAGATTAAAGTCCAGAGTTAAAGGCATTTAATCTGATAAATTTAAGGAATCTGTAGTGGTGTCAATGCCCCTAAAAGTTTTGTGTGAGAAGTAGAATGAATATCTCTAGGAAATTTTACTTAAGGAATTATATTCTAGTAATCTCTAAATTCTACTTTGTAATGAGACATTTAGCAGTAACATGAATTATTTATAATAGAACCCTAGAAATAATAAAAAAGATAAAACCTGGAGACATCTAGTTTCCAATCTCTTACCTGCAGATTTATTTAGCTTCAGAGGTTTCGGATTGTCTTCTTCTTATTCACAGAGGCAACAACACCTTAGGCTTTTTTTCTTTGTAATTAAATACTTTGACAAGAATTTCTGTCACTGCATTGTTTCAAAGCAGTTATCTCTCTATCTGTGACATGGGGGCTATTTAACTTAAACTGTTACTGCCCCAGAGAAACAACAGCAATGTGGTAATTGCATTGTTGTGCTTTGAAGCTCCAGAGTCAAAACATTGTCGACAAAAGATGTTTTGTTAATTGAAATAAAAATGTGACTTCTATCATGGAGACCACAGAGAAATCAAAAGCAACTTTCAGCTTTCCTCGTCAAACAATATAAGGATAGTTGTGTATTTATCCTGTGGTAGGAGAAAATAATGGTCATTTATGAGGCTACTATGTTTAAACAATATCTATTGAGAAAAATATTGCGGCATTATTTTGAATAAAGCAATGGCTGAGCTTGTTGAACCGGATCATGGAACACATAAGCTGTAAATCTTCAATCAGAGGCAGCATCGGGATCATGTTACCATGTTTATGTCAAGTGTTGGGAAAAAAATGACTGTAGTCTTGCAGCAACCCCCTTTACCTTAGAGTAGTGTTTCAAATCATGTACAGGGTTCAGTAATATTGTGATAAGTATTCTGGAAAAATTGACAGCTCAGTTGAATGGAATAGACTGTGAGAGAAAATCTTTTTAATACGCATCTGTGACAGAATGATCACTATATTTCCACTTTGCAACTAATTTGTAGTACTTTCATAACCTTTAATTCAACTGGAAGAAATATAGAAAATGAAAGCTGTTTCCGCACACATGGCAGCCTTTTCCTGATGCTACACCACAGCGGACCCACTGCTTACAGGAAATGCTGCGACAATGGATAATAAGTTATATTATCATTAAGCCACAGACAGATGCATATCCGGGAATTATAAAATACCCATCCATCTTTTTTTCTCCTTTCATAGATTTTTTTCTAAACTAGCCATCAATTTTTTTTAAACTTATGCTGTACAGTCATTTTTCCATGTTTAAAACATGAAAAATTACTTTAGATTTCTTCTGATTTCTCAGTTGTGTCCCTGATAGAAATACAATACTCCTTTAGATAAACCAAATAAAACAGTCTGGGATTAAAACGTTTAAGTGGTAGCATCAAATTATCTATTTGCATTTAACAATTGGTTCAAGGAGTCGGCTTGTTTTGTTAAACAAAACCAAGGACTCAAGCAAGCTACGCTATTATCTAGATGTAAATAACGGTGGAGTCTGCAGCTGAAATGATAAACACAAGAACAAGGCGAGCACTTGTAATAGTTTCTGAGTCATTTGGATGTGTGCATTCACAGATACACAAGTTTCTCCAGCTCCTGACACTACTGGATGTGAACAAGAAGCTACTGCTTTGTGGCATTGTGTGGGAACAACCACTTATCCTGAATGTGAAATAGATAAAGGAGAAAGAAGCCAAACAGTATTTCCATCTGGGGACAGGAAGTAGAGATGGTAGGACTACAGGTACCAGAACAGCAGAACATATTTGAGTGATGTGAAAACATTGCTGATAGAAAACTTGCCTATAATGGAAAACTATTTGTTTTATTGATTAGTCAGTAGCCTATGTTTGCCTTTGTTGGGTCATTTACAACCTGGGAGTAATTTTTATGGCTGCAAAATAATTTGGAAGGATCGGTTGCTAAATGGTTGGGGATCAAAAACAAAAAAAAAATTTAAATAGAAATTGGAGCATCAAATTGTGCAAATGTGAGTGGTTAGATAGAGATGCAATGCTTTAATGCCTGTGTTAGACTGTTTAAAAATCTTTTTGGTGGTTAAACTGTGACTTTAGGGGGGTGTCAATTAGAAGCTTAAAAGTACATTAGGTTGTTTATACAGCAGATAATGTACATGGGTAGGTAAGTACAAAATGTTTGCATTTACAGAGCCTTAAAAAGTTAGGTAAACCATTCTTTATTTGCAGTCAGATAAGCACAATGATGGAACGATCAAATTTTCAGCAGACAACATATTTGCTGAGGTTACTTGTAGATGACAACAAAAAGGCAGATTGGCAACAAAATATTGTAAAAACAATCACATAAAGATGTAAAACAACCAAAGTGAGATTTAAAACAACCACAAAGAAATAGAAAATAACCCAAAGTTGAAAAAATTGACATAAGAGAGAGACTAAACAACGAGAAAAACAGCATAACATCCATAATGTGACACAGAAAATAACTTCCTAGCTTCAAAGAGATTGTAAAAAGATCTGTTTTACAAAGATCGTAAAAGTCCTTAATATGAGAAACAAAAATAAGACACAAAATAATTCTAAACTGATACAAAACAAATGCCAGGTTTAAAACAGTCCCACAAGTTACCGTTCCATGATTTTGTGTTGTTTTTTTTTATGGATAAGATCAGACAGTTGAGGATTTAATATTTTACATGATTAAAACTTAAAAAAAAAGAAAAACAAACAAAAAAAGAAAAACAAAAATGTTCTGCGTTATGAGCCATTTTTACCCACAAATTTTAATTTTAAAATAAACTAAAAGAAATACTAATTACATGTAGCTTTCGTCACAATTAAGTAATATTGTGTTGTTAACAGCTGATAAAAAACAATAACACAACAACACATTTTTGGGTGCACTACCCCTTTAATATAAAAGTCTTCTTTAAAACGAGCCTCTGCCTCTGAGGCGACATGGAACTACAAAAACTACATTTCCCAGGTAGGAAAGTACATCCTGGTTGAAAGGTCGAAAACGTTAAACTCATGCTGCCTGGATCCTGTGATCATAACAAGCAGATGAATTAGCTGGACTCTTAATATTTGGAAAACAGCACAAACATAAATAAATAAGTTATTTTTCTGTGTTATTCCTGTAGCTTGTTGGTGACAAAAATGTCCGGAAAAGCCAAGGATATCTTACAGATGGACCTATATGGTTTGCTCGGTATTGAGGGCACTGCTACAACGAAAGAGGTACGTTAAAGAGTTTGCTTTTAAAACCAGCCACACTTGTTAGTAGCAAATGACAAATTACAGAAAGATGTTTTAGCAGGGTTTTTAACTCAAGGGCGTTATGAGAAGGCATCATGTTCCCAGTCATCAGGCTAAGATAGCATGCTAGCAAGCCTGTATTAGTGTGTTTGTCACGTCTTTGCGTGTAAATCAACGTGACTTTAACAGTCTTTTGTAGGGGAAGCAAAAGGTCATGCAAATTAAGCGAGGGGATTTAATACCAGCAAGACTCCATTATAAATAAAAGTCAAATCAGACAAACCGGCTAAATCACACAGGTGTAATGCACAACACCGGCCACTAGGTGGAGACGTTGCACCGGGCAACTCGTGTGTAACAAGCTAAACATGATGTGCCAACCTGTAGCGAATGTTAAACAGCCCCAGACGTGAAATCTATCCATCAAACCATATATTGTATCTTAATTTAAACTAACACAACTTATTAGTCACAGTACAAGTTGAAAGCTGTATGGTCCCCTCTGTAAGAAATTGTGTATTTTAGATAGTCTATTTCCAACTTAACATGCTTAGTGACTTTTTTGCATACCAAAAACATTATTCTACTTGAGCATATATTTTCAGTGAGAAAGGGATTTCTCTCTTCTGTCTCCTCTTTATTTCAGAGTGGTTTACCATGGTGTCTCAAATCCTTCCTTTTTCCTACAACCACCTCTCTATCCAGAATCCCCAGGTCTCGAGGGGAATTAAAATTGCTGCCTAAATGGGGGAAGAAGTTAATTTCTTAACTGGATTTCAAAGTGTTCTTTATCCCAGAGGATTATCCCTGAGGAAATAAGCAGTTGTGGCTTGGGCAGAATTGAGGTAACAAAATAGGGACGGCGGGCTCTGTGAGGTCTGTTAATGGTAGAGAAAGATAGTAGATTTGTATTTATGTGTAGTACATTAAGTCAGTGTCAATCAAATATGTGGAGACAGTTGTCATCGGCTAGGCCACTTTTCCCAGTTGTTTGGCGCACCGCCCTATCACCACTTTTAACCATGTGGTTTATGACACTAAAAGGGAAGAAGCTCATCCCAGAGCCTGTTTATGTGGGTTTAGCCACAGCTTGTAAAACATTGCTTTGACGTAGGGCTCTTGATTTCTGCGTATATCCTTCTGGTCATATTAAACATATCTCTGTTATCACTGATTTTGGCCTTCCCTTGTTGTTTTCTGGCTGAATAATGCTGGGGAAACAGGCATGTCAGAGCTTATGATTTAATGACTGTGGATGATGGGGTTTGCTTTATAGTTAGTATTCAGGGAGGCTTTCGCTGAGGGCTAGCCACCAGAGTTGTACCTACCACAGATTGCTTGGTAAAACAATGTCAACAGCCAAGACCACACAAAATTTCTTGTGGTTTATTCAGCTACTCAAATTTTAATATACCCATTACCTAATGGGTTGCAGTATTCACTAACAGCATGCCTGTATGATTTACTTTCAGACAGAGCTTGCAAGTGCATAGCACTGCACTGAAGTAGCTTATTGCAATGCATTGTACTCAAGTAGGAGTTACATTGTTAGATGGATGTAGAGAGCAAATACACCAACATTTCAATTACAGTTTGGTATCCTAATTTTAGTCTGAATTAACTTGCAGTTTAATGCAAAGTTTGATCCAGTTAACAAGCATGCTCACTCATGGAAATGATTTACCGTGCCTTACTGTTTATCTACATCACTTGAAGTTTTTCTTTTAAATTTTTGCTTATCCTCATCCTGTGTGAGCTCATATCTTCTTTGCCTCAGACCATACTCTTCTCCTTCTATCTCTCTATTGTGCCTGCTATTATCTTCCTCCAGCTGATAATGTTCTGTAAATAGTAAAGCATTGTAATTAAGGAGGATGGGCCCATGGCAGATCGGTTATCTTTTTAGCCTCACAGGCTAGAGCCCCTGATGGACTTGTGTTGTGGCTATGCTAAAACCAGTTTGTCAGCTAAAACTGGCTTTAAAGCCTGGCAATGAGGACAAGATGTGGGCACACAGTTAAGACTGTGGTAAAAGGAAATCACACCAGCACGGAGAATCTGTTTTCACCAGGCATTGACCATTAGGCTACTATTGTCTGCTGCTGCAGAATTGTAGCTTTGTTTTATGACTCCTCCATCATTGAACTGGAAATGCTGGAAATAGCAGATAAATTTTCTGCAGTCTGTTTGTCTCATATTTGAGACATGTAAAATTGGGATATCTTAAATGTGAGAGAAGCAGACAAAATAGTTTTTCTCAAAGGACAGCAGCAGTAACTTTAAATGTTGAGTTGTTTTGTTTTTAGTGTGTAGGACCAATGGGCCTCAGGGCTTCCAGCATCAGTTAAAGCTTGCGTGTTATGGCACTGATGGGAGCAATCATGTACTGCTTTACAAAACCATACAGAGGACGCAGCAGAGGCAAGATATGATGACGGATGCTAGAGAGAGGATTAAAGGGGGAAAAAAAAGAGATAGGTGCATCGAAATGTAAGTAAGATAACTGTATGAGAACCAGTTTAGACTGTTTTTAATTAATTTTTTTTACTCAGCGCTCTCTATTTGGGTTGTTTGGGACACAGTGGCTTCCATGATTGCTTTCTTGCCTTGCTGCTGTTGTTGCCTGACATGAACAACATTTTGTTAAACTGCATGGATGAATGAGAAATGATTTGAACCTGAACTTGAGTATTCACCTTCTTGTACCTTAGTAAGATGCTTTGGAGAGATTTAGAAAACGCTTTGATGGGGTTCATATAGAAAAGGGGGAAAGGAGAAATAGACAGAGAGCGGCTAAAAAGCGGGAGTAGGCTCAGGCCAACAGTAAGTAAACGCATCTGTCTCCAGTCCACAGCCCTGTGTTTCTCAATCTCTAGGAAGGTTTTGTTTGCCAAACAGAAAGACTAAATATCCCTTAATGATGTCTAGTCTTTTGCAGCCCTCTTGGTGAACCAAACTTTCATTTACCTTTGGAGCTATAATCAAGGAAAAAAAAAAAAAATCTAGTTTAGATAAAAGAAAGAGCTTGCAACATTCAGGAGTTGTCTGAGCCACAACAATCTCCAGGATTTACTGAAGGCTTGTTGAAGTCGTGTATTATGTGGAGGTTTAACTCATGTTTTGTACGGTGGGCTTTCAGCTTAATATGTTCACGTTGGTTGTCATAGAGACTCACCTGATTTAGTTTTCTCTTAATTAAACCCCCCTCCCCTGTGTGTTTTAGCTCACATAGCTGCTTAAAATCATGCAAAATGTTGAAATATCCCATTAAGACTGGTGATAAATCTATATCACTTTATATGTAGAGTCTGTGTTTAAATGCATGCAGTGAGTAAGTATACAGCAGATTTGTGGCATGCAAAGAACTGTCTGTCTGTCTGTCGCGGTCATCTATGTGTACGTTATTGTAATAATTTCTGATGTCTTTATTCATACCACATTTAATGAAAATATTACCACCTTTGCCATTATTTAAATGGAACTGTCCATTTTTTAGATTTTGTTTTTTTACAATTTGTTGTTTTTTATTTTTAACTTGGTGAGCAAAATGTGTGCACAAGTAGGTCATTTATTAGGAATTTCTGCTCCTCCTAACATAAAATGTTTCTGTGCTTCCCTGTTAGATCAAGAAAGCTTATAGGCAGAAGGCCTTGACCTGCCACCCAGACAAGAACCCAGACAACCCAAAAGCAGGTAAGTAAGCCAACTGTTTTAGTTAAGTTTTTTTTCCTTCACGTTACCTGCAATCAAAGATACTGACATTTGTCTTGTTCTAAAGAAACCATCTGACAAATCAAACTCCAGACGTAGAAATAAATCCACTTTGATTTAATTCAACACCGCAGCCCTAGGACCTGCTGCTCCCACCCACTTTCTAGCCAAACATCACCAGCACCAATGTTTCAACAGTGTTTCTACTCTTCAGCCTGTTGCTAACAAGCATGTCAACAACTAGGCCAGGAAATTTCATTTTTTTGTCAATGGGGAAAAGAAGGGGGGGCCCTTGGACAAAATGCTGGTTATGAAGTATTTTTAAAGTAAGGTTTATGTGGTTTCTGGATGGTTCAGACAATTCCTGATTTTGTCAGGAAAAACTGGGAAATTGGTAGGGTAAGGAGGTTGAGAGCATAATACAAAAGCAGGGGGTCGGTTTCCCAGAAATGGAAAAGAAGTGGTTTGGAAGGCCTCAACACTTGAACCCGCATAAAGACAGATTTGATCTCTATCACATGAGAGTAGAGTAAGCTTTGGGACTTGTTTCCCCCTTGGGGAAAGTTGTATGCACTGAGGTGACTAAGGGGTCATGATTCTTCACTGAGTTGAAAAACCTTCTACTATCCCTCATTTCCCCTCAAACCCTGCATAAGCGAATGATTAAACTAAGCTTGTAAGATGCATTGGTGTGCTGTTTGTAGGGTGAACTAGGGGGATTGGCCTCCTGGTGTCTGTCTGTATTGCTTTGTATGTCTTAGATGGTGGTGTTCATGACAGTGGTCCTTAGTGGAAGACGGATGGAAAGAGGCTGACAATCTCCAACTTTTCATTGGATGAAGCATGATTCCTGAGACTTATGACATTTTTTTAAAGCATTAAATATGTCATTTGTGTGAGTTGCATGTCTAAACACCTTTTTAGATACTTGAGGTTCTTAATGCCTCTTTTGGAATAATTACTATCACCATCTCATTTCACTAGTTACAATATTAAATATGTTTTTTTTTTATATATATATTTTTTCTTTAAGATTATGTTCTGCAAATGTAGGATTCTTTATGTTTTCAGCTGCATAATTTTTCATAATTGTCCCGTCTCTTTCTTCTAGTCGAGCTCTTCCACCAGTTGTCCCAGGCTCTTGAGGTGCTAACTGATGCTGCTGCTAGGGTAAGACCAGAAAGGTACTTTTAATCTGTAAATTATCCTAATGCACAGTCAAACCAAAAGATGATCCATCCTGATGACTTATGCTGTTTGCAGGCTGCCTATGACAAGATTTGTGCTGCTAAGAAACAAGCAGAGGAAAGAAACAGGAAGCTAGATGATAAAAGAAAGAAAATTAAGCTTGGTGAGTCATTTTCTACATATATCTCAATGGTCTGGATTTACTGTTATTGTCAAGGTATTGTATGTATTGGATTGTATTAAAACTTGTTCATTGTTCAACACACTTCAGAATGAACACAATAATGACACCCTTAATGTGCTGGGGAAGCTGAATGATATTAAATCTACTAAGATGATCTCTGAGAGAATATAGTTCATATTTTTGTTTTGGTTTTCCTATAAAGAGTAAAAGTTCACAATGGACATGTGAAGAAGGTATGTTTGTGTGTGTTGTTACAAAAGACTTGGAGGCTAGAGAGCGACAAGCTGAAGCTCAGAGCCAAGAGGAGGTGCAAATCACTAGAACTCTTGAAGAAGAGGTAAGAATATTTATAGAAGCTATATAAGAAATGTAAAACTAGACTACATGTTAGAGAGTATGAATAAATAAATGCAAAAACAAAATAATAATACAGCCCTCAGCTGTGCACTGTAAACTAGGTTTTTAAGTGCATCCAGGAAACTCTAAAGCACGAGCAGGTGCTTTTTCCCTCTGTTTATAATCAAAACTGGTTTCTGATTGAGTTGAAATCTGCCAAAGACTTGGGTTGGGATTAAAGGCTCAAACTGAGAGAACATTTTATTAACAACATATTATTCTTATCAGTAAGTACATTAGGTGATATTGTATGACTTAGTGTACTTCCATGATGTATCACAGCATTTGATTAATGTGTTTAAAGCCTTTAATGTGGGGTGCTATGCCTTATAAAGAGGAGGTAAATGAATCCATTTTATATTTTCGTTAAGGTTTTTATTTTTTTTTGTGTTGAAATAAACAGGTTTGGTTTTTCATGGAAACAAAATAGGATGTGAAAATAGCACTGGAGATAGATGAAATTGATATATAATTATAGTATGTGAATATATATTATCTGCCAAATCTGCAGGGATATCATCTGTATCATGTGTGTCTCTTTCTGAAAGATTACCCGCTTGAGAGAGGAGGGATCCAGGCAGCTTGAAGAAGAACAGAGGCTCATCAGAGAGCAGATCCAGAAAGAAAAAGAAGCACAGCAACAAACGGGAAACTACAGTCAGAAAAGTAAATTCACTTCAAGCATTTAACTATCACCAGACTGTGCAAGTCTAGATTAATTAATCCATTTCAGTGTGTAGTCATGCACTGCCATTTTAAATTTAGTTAGATCCACTTGAGTTTTTTTAATGTCCTGAAACTTCAGCAGAGTGAACCTCCATGCTTGCCAGACGTCATACTGTCAATCCAGCCACAGCAGCCACCAGGCACCTTGTGGTTCACCAAATATTATCCAAGTAATGAACAATAACAGTAACTGAACTTGTATGAGAAGAGGTCTATTTTAGGTACTTGGCAGTAACACGCTATGGCAAAGAAGTATATAGAATGTCAAGCACCTATTTGCACACACTCAGCCCTCCCATGATCAGCCCTCTACCTGCAAGAGCCATACATTTCCCTCCTGACAGCCATTTTTAAATTGCAGCCTATCTGCACGACTCCCCTGACTGCACTCTTGAGTACCATATTTCATTAAAACAGTTGTTCCTTTGTCTATTCACTTCACTATCTCAACCTCCCTCGTGCTTTTTCTCAGACTCAGGAGTGGAGAGATGTTCCAAAAGCAATGCAACTCCCAAACTGAAGGTAAGGCTCATATCTATTAAGCTTTAGTCTCTGGACAAGACTGTGAAGGTGAGGGGAGGGGGTGTCAGGGTTAACTCTGCAGTTGATTGGAAAGAAAAGGGAGGTCCCAGTGTGCTCAGGAGGAACTGCTACATCTGAGTGAAAATACATGCAGAATCTCAGTTGGGGTCTGCTAGAACCTTTAGCAATTTGCCATTAATTATTTTGAGACCACATATGCTGTTTCACCACGTTGCTCTAATGCTCTTTACTCGAAAGTAGGCACAATGTCATCGAAGACCAGTATATGCTAAGAATAGGCTTATTTGATTTCCTCCTGTAAAAAGCCAGCTCTGCATCTTATAATGGGCACAAGAGATGTTAGCTAATGTGTTTGTCCTAAATCTGGTTTTAAAATTTGATGGCCATCTCATGCAGCAGGGTTATCCATGGCGTTTGTGGAGCAAACAGGAGCCAGGAGCCAGGCTGACAATCACAAATCACATTTATGTACATGGGAACGTTACTGCATAGGTCTTTGAGGCTGTCGGGGTTCTTGCAATGAAATCAATAATGTTTTCAGATTTTAAATTACCTATTTCCTTAGGGAGTCAATTTCACCCCCTGAAATCAAGAACCATATAGTTCAAACTCTTGTTCAAGCAAACATGTTGTATTTAATATTTCATTTGTTTTTTAGGTAAAAGGAAAATTATTAATTCTCAAACACACCAGTGTGCCAGTGTTGTGGGCTAAAACAATAGACATCACATCATACAAATACTTGTATATGATATCTAACAATTAATGGGTAAGAAGATTATGAGTGGTTCGAATGGACTGCTTTTGGGAGGAGACTGCATAGAGTTGAAAATTCCCAGAAATCCTGTTGCTCTGACAGTGAACAGAATGCTGGAGCTGTATCAGGACATAGTGTTTGCCAGTTATTGTATTACTCTCAGTAGTAAAATTGGCTGGATTCTGCTGTGGTTTGTACATGGATATGAGAAGTTACACAATACCTGTTTTTAGGAGTACAGGAAATCACATCAGTATTTAATGAAAGGATTTGAAGTGAATAAAATGTATGATAAATCCTGTTCCCTTTTGCAGGGTAGTGTAGGTGCTTCATGCTGATGTTATGTCATTTAATTCTGTCTCAGTAGAATATGGCATGCATCATTACTTTACGTAAAGACTGCCACAAGAGGCCATAAGAGGACGATTTCCTCTACATCTGTCTATGACAGAGGACCATGGACATCAGTCGGCCTTAGATTACATTAAAATTCCCTTTTCATCATTTCTTTTTTCTGGTGAGTTATAGTTAAGCAGGTGATTCATCGTGCATTCTGTAGTGCAGAGGTCCATGTGTGGAGTTTCACCCAATTGCTCAGCACCCTTGAATGTATAAATGGAAATTGACTGCAGGTCTTCCAGGTGGTTTCATGGTGATGTTCCAAGAGCTCAACAACCATTTAGTCTTGATTTTTTTTTAAAAATCTGTATTTCATCAGAACCAAGCCTGTCTGGCACACTTTGCCTCCTCTGCAGCTGAGTTTAATTAAATGTGCTCCATAGATTAGACATAATCATGCACTTTTTTGGTTCTTAAAAGCCCTTGTCGCTAATATTGAATTCTTCTTTTTCTCTGGTTGCTCTCTCTTTTCTCCAGTTGAAGTGGAAGTGTAAAAAAGACGACGTAATGAATGGTGGTTACTCTCAAGATGTCATTTTGAAACTCCTACAAAAGGTGGGCATTCTAAAAATGAATGGAGCTGTACTGTAGTACTTCAAGACTAATAATCAATTTTACAAAACAGGTATTTGAGGAAGCGTCTATCTGCTTAGTGTTTCTACATACAATTTCTGGAAAATTTGCTATATTTGTGTGTATTTCTTTAGATATAATGTAATCACTCTTTAAAATCAGGGATTTAATCATTGATATTTATCACTGTCCTCACTTTTCTAAGGCAGAGCTTCATCATAGTGGACCAGCCCACAGAGTCCAGACATATTTGAGGTTTGCATGACATCCGTGCTGTAGATTGTTTACTCTTCCCCTTAAACAAGGCCCATTAAGTTTTGTTGCAGTGAAAGTGCTGAGGGCAATGTTGTACTGCCCTTTAAAAGCCATGCACAGCATTGTTTGCGCCCCTCTTACCAGGTTATTAAGCATAGCCAAGGGAGGCTTTTGGAAATCTGCTCTTCTCATGCAACCTAGTACCACCTTCTGCCATGAGCTGTTACAAAGGCTTTTGGTGGGGCACAGGTTGGCCTGAAATGGATGTAGGGCAAGTGTCAGTGACGTCAAGTCGGCGCAGAAAAAAAGCACTTGAAAATCTCTGCTGCACGCATGCATTCAGTTTAGTCCCAGGTGGGAGGGAGTAAAAGCTGTGGAAAAACAAGTGTTGTTGCTTTTTAAATTCTGAGGCAAAGGAAATACATTTTAGAAAAAAAAATGTTTGAGATGGCAAGCTCCAATGAGTGACAGTTAATAGTTCGGGGAAGTACAAATAGCCACTTTAGTGTGGGAAAATGAATATGGTTATGTGTGTGCATGTATGCGTACGTGTCTAGACTTGTGTACTTTGGCTGCTTAAAATAATAAATCTTTGTTTTAAGGGGTAAAAATATGTTAAGATATTTATATTTTATGTAATAGTAGCCTTTTGAGAGTCTTCTTTGTCACTGTTGGCTGGCTCCAGAGTGTCCTCAGTAAGCATTAGCATTCCGGGACTTTCCAGTTCCCAGAAAGTTACATTTTTCCAGAATGAGATGCTTTAAGACTACCTCCCTCCTACTCTTTGTTCACAAGCCTGTTTCTAGCAGTGCTCCGGCAGAGAAGAGGTTAATTCCAATAAGATGATAAGGTGGTTTATATCCTTTTGTCTATTCCTCTATTGAACAGAAATATATTCAATTCTACTTTCCCTGCTTATCTTGTCAGCCAACTATCTATGACAAGGGTTTTCAGATAATAGATATTTTCTCACTTCACAGAGTTGTCAGAATAATTGACATCTTTTTTGGCTTCCTGTCTCTTATGAGTTGCCACAGAAACCACAGACTTCCTCAAGACGCTATATGATTGCTCTGTGTAATATAAGTGGCTTATAAACATATAAACCACAAAATGATATCCAAATGACTTTTGAATCCGAAGTCATTTTCCAGAAATGTGTTACATTCACCGGTGTTTTGAATTTTTGAGTCTGCATATGCTTTCTGTTTTCATTGTAATGGATTGCACTGTGAAAGGACATACTTATTTAAATGTTCTGCATCTTTCTTCTTCTTCCACTTGACTTTTTTCCCCCTCCCTTGTCTTCTAGTATGGGGATGTTTTAAATGTGATTGTATCAAGTAAGAAGAAAGGAAGTGCTGTGGTGGAGTTTGCAACTGTGAGAGCAGCTGTAAGTACCTAACATTTCTGTCCTTACTCTGCATGTTAAATAATAAAATCTCCAAAGGAGACATTTGGATGGAGCCACTTTTGTTTACCACTTGTCTCAAACTCTTAGGCTACTTGCTGTGTTTCATTATTTCTAAGAATGACACCAGTCATAGACTTACCAGCCTCAAGACAGTCTCTGACCTAAACGATGTTTTAGTCATTCTGTGTTGTAGAGAATAAGCTGATTTAAATCATTAAACTGAAGAACTTGAGTCATTGTTCGTGTTGTCTGGCTCCGCAGGCTCTTTGTCATGATGGTGCACTTTTTATTTCTTATTATTGTGGTTCCCTTTCAGCACAACATGTGGTTTCCTCTCAGAAAACATTTCTGCCAGTCTACTGGGATCTGGGCACTGATTCATATTGACCAGCAGAGATCCGGTTCGGCTTTTGTTTGCGTACAGTTCTATATGGGAACCACAGAACCAAACCAGTTTCAGGCTCAAGTCTGGGACATTGTTAGTTTTTTAATGGTTTACAGTGCATCCTATTATGTCTGTGATGTTTTTTTGTTCCTTCTTTAGATCCAACTGGTATTAAGCTCTATCTGGAAATAAAGTTTTTTAGGTCCAGAATGCTTCAAGTCATTCTTTTTCTTTCATATTTGGCCAAAATGGCCTCAATTTAGTTTCGTAAAAGTGAACCATGGTCTAAAAGACCTGTTCCTTTCCATTTTATGGCCCTTGTTTGTTGGAGGTTGTTGCACATATTTGATGCCATCTGTTTGAAATGCAATCAACAACAGTCAAATAAATTTGGGGATTTCAGTCATTTTGCTGGTAACACGCGCGGGTATAAGATGGAAAAATTTAATTATGAATAAAGTGGGGAAAAAAACAAAATGAAGTTGCTCCCTTCACAGACAAATGTGTTTTTTTCATAGTCAGCCAAACGATTGAAACAATAATGACAAAATAAAATTCTGCACAACACCCTGACTGACACATCTCAGATCAGCTCAGATGGACCACATTAACTGGTTAAGCAGTTTATTCTAACCAAAGAAAACACAAAAAGACTATATCTAGCAACCACACAAGTGTATTGAGAGATCCTCTAGTCCCAGCTGTGTCAGGTAAAAGTTTGGTTGTGTGTTGGCAGTAAGCCTCAACTCTACCACTGCAGCTCTGTACAGAAGGAATCCACTGAGCGTCCACTGACTGTTGTTACTCCTGAGACTTGTCCTCTTGGGTTATGGGACATTATTGAAAGACTGTTTAATAATCTATCTCTACAATTCAGTAAAACACAATTGTAAATATCTGATTCAGCTTCTATGTAAACATGTAAATATTAACATTATTATTATTATTATTATTTAGGAGCTGGCTATTAAGAATGAAAGTGGCCTGAGTGGTAACCCGTTGAAGATTTCGTGGCTTGAAGGACAGCCTGAGGTTGTTACTACAGCATCCCAGTCTGGCCAGTTCACGTCCTCACAGGTATTTATATAACATGAAAATGCATCACTGTAATTTCTTTGCACTTTCGTGAAGTGTGTCGGTCCTACAAAATCTTCTCATTTGCCCGGCTTCCAACACAAAACTGACCACCCCACAAAGAGAGGCATGTAAACATTCTGAGATTTTATTTTTGTGTCAGTGGTGCAACATTGCTTCAGTGCTTGCACTCCTTTCGTATGGCCTTGAGCAGCATGTTTGCTTAAGTGGACCTCAATTTATTTGTTTTGGACTGTTGAGGAGCTGGCCCGGCACTGGCCCTGAGCCACTGGTTGGCCGCTCATTAGCGGAGATGTCCTGGGAGACCTCAGGAATGCTTCAATTCACGCAGCATCCCAGAAAAGGTTGTGTGCAGTAATGGCGGCCTGGAACGTGAGACTATGAAATGGCCAAGTCAGTTTGTATCTCTCTACTGTTATTTATTATGAAGAGTCCTTTATTTTCTTATTTATTTATTTTTAATTGGGGGGCTTTAATTGGTCATTTTGAATTAGAAAGATTCACTTCACTAAGGATTCAAAACCATAATAATATTACTGATTAAAGAAAAAAACTCAGTCAGTCAGTCATTATCTGTACCGCTTATTCCATTACGGGTCGCGGGGTAAACTGGAGCCTATCCCAGCAGTGTTTCAGGTGCGAAGCAGGGTACACCCTGGACAGGTCACAAGTCCATCGCATCGCAAAATCTCTTTTTGGCATATTATGTGTTCCACCTCTTGTGTTTTCTAAACTCAAATACAAATCCATTTTGGATTCTTCAAGTTTTTACTGTACGCCTTTTGACTCCAAAGGCACAATAACTCCTTTCCTGTCCAAGGATTGTTTGACTTCAGCTGTATCCACTTAATTTGTTTTTGTTAATATAAAGTAACATTTTACCACACAGTCACCATTAAAACAGATTTCATTTACAGTAATAAGTGCATTTTGCTCTTCAGTGGACTTTCTTCCTCTACTTATATGTTCCTCCAGCTGCTGCTGAACTAGGTTTCACCCCACAAACGCTGAGGTGGTGTCAGACCTCCTACTCAGGGTTAGAATCTGAGCCTGAGCCTGCACACTGGGACTTGTCATTCTAATCTTTTTAAATGTTGTTATAGTAACTCTATTTGCTTTACTGACATCCATCTGATTACATCACCTTTCTTTTATTTTGATTTTTTCGGTCCTGCACCCAAGAATGAAAGCATTACTATGGTCGGGTAAATTTTAAATTGGACTTGAATGCAAATACTCGTCAATTAGGAGGCCCCACATGATGTTGATATCTGTTGTTGGTACAAAGCTGGTTTGAAACCTGTGGACAGGGGGGATAAGTCAGAGCCGTGGAGGTCTCTGATTCTATCTGGGATCCAAAAATCTGATCCTTCCCTGGTGCCCCAGCATCAGCCAGCTGCAATCACCTCAGGAGCAGACTGGGTGAGGACTTGCTTCTTTAACCTCATCAATCCAAACACAGTGCTCAGCAAGTCAGTCTTACTACAGGGAGCTTAGAGACACAGATGACTTCAGCCTCAACTTCAGTTCCATTTCTGTTTGGCTTTATAAATGAATCTGGAGCCAATGTGACAGGTCTAATGAAGCAGGGGAGCCACAGCACAAGTTCCCCTTGAAAGAACATGAATTTTGGCAGTTTAATCAGGATTCAAAACAGCAAAGGCTTTTTCAAAATAACTACAACCCTAAACCCGAGGATACATAAACAAGGTTGGTATTTATCTCAGTGTTACATTCTCCCTCCACCTAATTTTTTTTTCTTTAATTCATTTTTTAAAATGCATTCTAGTTAAAAACCCATTGTGGAGTCCATTAGACTCACAGAGGTCCCCAACCCTGGTCCTCAAGGCCCAGTATCCTGCATGTCTTAGATGTCTCCCTGCTGTAACACACCTGATTAAAATGAATGGCTCATTAGCAGACTTGTGCAGAGTGTGTCAGAAAGCCATTTAATTTGATTCAGGTGTTGCAGCAGGGAGACATCTAAGACCTGCAGGATACTGGGCCTTGAGGACTAGGGTTGGGGACCTCTAGAGAAACAATTTGTTATGTGACTATATATAGCACCTCACTTCCTTGCATAAAAAACCACAATCTCCTACTTTAGATGGTATAGTTTTTTTTTTATACTTCACAAAAGTAGAAGGGCATCATGTCCCGTTTCATTGTATTTCTATTTGTTGCTGCTTGATAACTGTCTATCTGCAGATTAGATGTTTGTGTTTGCTCATTCATTTTGTCTCATTTTCACATTCCTTTTGCCCAAATTCCCATTTGGTAGTGGACATAGAAAGATTTTTGTTTCCGTTCCATTTTTATTGTTAAATCTTATTTAGAAGAAATTAATAAGAAAAGGTGAATAGAAAAAGTAAAACTTAAAGAATCTTCCACTAATTTAGAAAAAATGTTTGCAGCTCATTTGTTTAAAGCTGAAAGATACAGTAAGCCATGACTCGGCTGTTTCCGGTCTGGGCTGGGACATGTTAAACTGGAATGGCAGGCAGTTGTCTTCACAGATATGATATAATATTCCGGATAGGATTCTCTTCATTATCTTCTACTATGCCCTGTAGTATTATTGGCTGTTTGGCCTAGTCAAAGAACTCCATACATTAGTGTGACATAAACTGTGTTGTTCTTTTACATGAGGAGAGACTGTAAGGGGCCCCTTTGTTGGGACTGGTTCTTGACCTCAGTTTAGTCTAAAATGGGATTTTATCTATAAAACTGGTTCATGGGCAAACGTTTCTGAAGTAGCATCCAAAAACTGGGTATTCTTGTTTGTTTACAGCACAGCAAATCATTTAATTTTTCATTTTCATTTCAAAATAGAAAAAGTACAATCAGTAAATATAATTTCAGCAGTTTGGGTAGTGATATTTCTTTCAGAGTTGCCAAAAACAATAAAAAAAAAGAGACAAATTATAATAGAAATTTAAACAGATCATATTCATATATGCTCCACAGATCTACTGATTAAAAAGGAATAAATTATACTTCCAACTGTGTTTTTATTGGTAAATTTATTTTTGTACTAGAGCGAGGGTTTACATGTGTGGTCATCTGTGTTCGTTCCACAGTCTCACTGATAATTCGTAATTCCCAGACTCTCACAGATATGGAATCACTATCTATCTGTATGTTTTATCCCTGCCAGACCAGAATTGTGCCTCTGGAGGGATCATGCCACAACTAATCACTGCATTCATGGTTTATTGCATAGTGTAACATAAAGTATTATTTATTTAAAGTAAATCTGTCACAAAGGAATTAAAGCTGAGCTTTCCATGCCTGTCTCTTCCATCGAGAGCCAGAGTCATGGCAGTGTTGTCACGACACAAACCAGATGTAGCAGATCAACTATTCTTGGATTGTTTTTCCAGTCTGCTGATTTGCAAGTGCCTAAAAAGTCTACGCTAACCAAAAATATCCCCTGTGTCTGAATGAGATGCTTTGCACGTAGCCATGTTTTTGGCATATTCAAACCTGGACTGAACCCTTCTCTTGTTTGAGAAAATCCTTGTTTGAGGATAAAGATGTACTGGAGGGAATCGGGTTACAGCCACTTTAATAGAGGTTGAATCAGATTTATAATTTTTGGCAAAATTACTGAGCAAGTTTACGGATTCAGAAAAGTTAGAAGTGCCACAATAACCCTAATTACAAAATAGTAGGGATGTCTTTAAAATGTAAATAAAAACAGAATGCATTTACAATTCTCTCAAACCAATATTTTATTTGGAGTAGAACATAAGAAAAACCACAATTGGTGAGATTTAGACATTTTACGATTTGATGGAAAATATTAACTTTGAATTTATTGGCAGCATCTCAAAAGACAGGGCACTGAAAAGTTGAAAACGTAATTTGTACTCAAAAGAAACTGATAAAGCAACGTGTCACAAATTAGGTTAATTGGTAACAGATCAGTAACATGACTGAGTATATAAAGAGCACCTGAGAGAGGCAGAGACTCTCAGAAGTAAAGATGGGTAGAGGTCAAACAATCTGCACAAAAAAAAAGAAAAAAGAATGAATAATAAATAATGTTCTTCTGTATAAAGGTAAACCAGTATTGAATAACAACACTGCTGGAAACATTTGGCCCATCTAAATACACAATAACAACGAAGACCCAGCCCCATGGAATACAGTATCTAGACTCAAGTACAGCAATTGCTCTCCTCAGTTCCCAGATGTTTCCAGTCTCTCATTAAGAGAAGAGGGGATACTACACACTGGCAACACGGTCCTATTCCAAATGATTTTAGATGCCTTGGTGCCAAAATTTAAAATGAGTTAATATTTTTTATGAAATGGTAAAATGACTCAAATGTTTTCAATGGTATAGTTCAAATTAAACATTGGGTTATAAACGTAGACATAATAAATTTTATTTTTATGTACATTTTACCAGCATTGCAATTTTTAGGGAATTGAACATTTATTCTTGCTTAACACCGGCAGCCAAAAATATATTAAACTATGTTTTTTTTTGAGCAACCAAGTCACTGCTGGCCTCTCAATTTATAACAGACTTCTGTGGGTATCTGTATGCTTTCCCACGTGGTGAGCTGTGACAGATATATATCACACAACATACAATCAGTATTACAAAGTTCCCATTAGGGTCTTAATCAATGTAGCACAGCTTATATTAGTAGCCTTAGATTGTACTAGGAGTACTGTTGAAAAACACTAAATTTCTAGATATATTCTTTATGACAAAGTAGAGATGTTTGGATGGAGAAAAGTGGCACCAGATGTGATTGAAATAATACATAGTTTGAACAATGCAGACAAGATTATTTGTTCTCAATTACATGCTTTTTGTTCTCCCATCACTCATGTGGATGAACACTTGAGCAGATGTTTATTTAGTTCCTCACATACAACTGTGATGAAGTGGTCAAAGTCCAGCGCTCTTGTCTTCAGGGAGGCTTTTGTAGGAGAAATTGGCAAGAAATTAAGTTTTTGCTTTTGCTTACTGGCACAAACATTTGTTTCTGTAATGTCATTATGACATTTCACAATTGTTCCCTCTCCCATGAACAAAAGTTACTTTGATTGTGGTCATTGTAGCGGAGAAAGGAACTCAGTCCACTGTGAAGTCTGTGTGATTAAATGGCTCTATCTACTCGTTATTCTGCACACCGTTGACACACCCATGTCTATGTGACTCAGGTATGCATCAGCAGCTCAAAGTACACAAGCCAGCCCTTTCCTCAGTCCCAAGTTTATTGTATTACAGTATTTTGAGTTGTATGACATCCTTCATGACATGCTTGAGTATCTTCACAAATTGAGTTACAATTATGATGCTTGTTGTGTTGGATATCCAAAACTGTAATTTATCTAAAACTGGTGGACATAAGTCACAGAGCATGTTTCCCTCCATTTTGCCTCTGACACTTAAAAGCTAAGTGAATGTCTGTCCATCAGGATGTGCAAACAGTCCCATGCAGTCTGTCCACCAAACCACAACTCTTAGAATTTGTATTTCGTTCTCTTTTTTTTCTTACTTAGAATACAAAATGATACCTTTTTAATCTTAGAAATGTTTTACAATGTGCTATTGTCATAATGTATACAAGAATTAAAAATATCCAGTTTAAAATGGGAGATACCAGAACATATAGTGCAGATGTGCCCACAAACACTGCTGTTTCTGTTTGGACATACATAGAATTCTAAATCTTTTGCTTGAAGTGGGATCTTTGTGGTTTGCAGCATAAGCTTTCAGACACTTAGGAATTCAGCTGGTTGCAGGATTGTCCTTCGGCCCATTCTGTACACCCCCACTGAGACAGTGTTCTGACACTCTTGCCTCAAGACCTGGTAAAAGTGGACCAAGCTTATCTACATAATTCTTAGATTGACCACGTGAGCAGTCATGCACATACTAGTGTGCCAGATAATGTGAGATGCAGCATGTATGTCTCTCGTGTCAGGGGTCTGTTTGTTCAGAAGGTAGTGTTTAAATCCTCATCAGGATTTCTGCTGTAGTAATGGATGTCTCTGGTCCTCCCTCGACACCCCCTGCATATGTGGAAGTATTATGTTACCCGTTACCACTTTCCTTTTCGTGCGCCACTCACAAAAGCATCGGACTCTGATTTGCAGCTAAGAAAACAGCTTGCTCCAGCATGTTTTTCCTTTTTTTTTCTTTTTCTGAGGTTTTGGACCTGTGGCCTGGCTTGGTGTGCTGCCCAACCTGCCACCACTGGCTGGCTTTTATTGGAAGCAGAGCTAAGTGTTTGTTTTCACTGTACCGTTGGGAACGAGAGATGGGGGGTACCTTGGTCTACCTTTCAGTGGGGCCTCTGGGATGCGTGCGGAGTAAAAATTGCCCTCTGCACACAATGGATTGGCAAGTACACCAAGAGCCAAGACATCACAGCTCAAGGACCTTGGATTACAGCCTTAACTTCTCTTAAAAAAGAAAAAGAAAAAGAAAAAGGAAAAAAAGCCCAGCAGACTGAAGTCTTAACAGTGTGGTTTGAGCGACTACAAAACTAACGCAGCAATGTAAAAGAAGTTTAAAAAATGTTCAGCTCAAAGTTGGACATTAGGCAGTGTTCAATTATTAACTTTAATATTGTTTCTCCCTCTGCAAGTGGTGAACATTAGCACAGCCTTAACTTTTTGTTTGTCTTTTTTTAAACAAGCTTCTGCCATTTTTTTTAAAGGATAGTTTTACAATTACATTTTCTTGTGCACTTAAAAAGATTAAGATGTTGAAATTTTTTACTGAATCATGGAGATATTCTAACAGTAACCCATGCTTAAGGAAGTGGGCTTTGTTTTTTGTCCCCACAAGGAGTGTCGAGTTACATTTCTTCTCTATATTGCAAACATCAAGTAAGATCTCCTTGTGATATTTTAATAATTTAACTTTTAGTTGTGTAGTTTGTCCATCACCTGGAGAACATCATCCAGGATCGAAGGGCCGAGGTCGAGGCTGAAAGAAAAGCCACTGTCCTCCTCCTTCTGTCCAGCAGGTTTATCACTGCTCTCTGTAAAGTCTCCATCCTTCTCTGAACTCACACAGTCTCGCCCAGGCCTGTGTGCCTGATTGGAGGCAACTTTATTCCCTATCTGGTACCCCACCTCATGTTCCACCATGTCGTCTCCTTCATCACTGTCCAGCAGTGGCATAGAGCTGCACTTCTTCCTCTTCTGGTGCACGGACCAGTCAGGACTTGATGTACCCTCTATCTCATCCAGATTCAGGCGGGGGGGCTTTGGAGGTGGCGAGCAGGCCAGGAAGAGATTCTGCTCACTCTTTGAGCTTTGAAGCAGAAGGCTGTGACCCATCTTTAGGAAGGTCAGATCTCCAAAACTGTCTGTATTGGCACTGTTTCCAATGTGAGAGACGTGGCGGAAGTCTCCTAGCGGTAGACTAATCATGTTGACAGACAGCACCTCTCTTCGCTTGAAATACCTGCTGGGCCAACGACTAGAAGATGGGTTTCTATGCAGTGATGTTCTAAGTGGCATGTTGGCAGATCTGGTTTCACTCTTGGTATTCTTCTCGATCTTCTTCTTACAGATTAAAATTGCAATGCCATCTGCAACAAAACATGACAAAAGAGAAAATGATTCTTTCACAAATGATAGTTTAAAGCTGGTCCGTTCTGCTTCTTTAGTTATTTATCTGTCAGTTTGAGAAATGTCAGCCATTGTTTGGAGACTGCACCTCTTGTAACTGATAGTAGTTAAATTAAATTCAGCACTATTTGGCAGCAGAGGGATTTTACAACAACGCTTTTGGTGCAAACAACCAACAAAACTTGCAATACAGTAACCCTTTCTATTTCAATTCAAACTTTACCCTTTTGTGTTTCGTGACATGTAATCATTTTATTGACTCAAACAGGACTGTTCATCAACTCAGGCATGGCAATTACATCTGCTCGGCCTTTGTGATTTTTACAGTCTAACAGCTTTGCCCACATTAGATCTGTGTTCGTGACTTGAAACACTCTCTGTAAATTTGTAAGCCACTCCAGCAAACAGGCTTTGTTGGCCTGTAAAGGTTTTATCAGCACTTTATTAACAGCGGGAGATTGGAGAGTGTGGACACAACAGCATTCCTTTTCAAGCATGTCAGTTCAACCAAGGAGGAGTCGTACGATTTCAGCCACGAGCGAAATATTCAGGAAGCATTTCACGGTCAAGTAAAAACTACAGAAGCTCATTTAAACAGATTGGCCAAGAAACACAAGTTGAAATAATCCCACTGTATGCTTGCATTATTGGCAGATTTTGTGAGACATAACTTTTCTAAACTACAGGTTTAAAACAGCTCATTTGGAAATGCATAGTTTCATACAGTTACTTTAGTATGGCTAATAACAATAACATTGATAAATATTGAGCTAATTCTTACCTGTATATGGAGAAAATCCAGGATTTTAGAATCCCACGCGCGCACACCCGTCTCTGTCTGGAATCCAGGAACCTAGTATGAGTCTACCTGCACTCCCTGACAAGCTCTTTCTTGGCATGATGGGACTTGCCAACTGAAGAGCTCATTACTTGCCTTGAAACAAGGAAACAGAGTGAGTACAAGTAATCAACTTGTTTCTAATATTACTTCAGCTTTGGCACTATTGTATTCAAGAGGCTTCATTGCAACTGTTAAGATATTGTTGAGGAACAGCTGCTTACCTTTTGTTTGCTTTGAGTGTTTTCAGCTCTTAGACATTTGATCCTTTTAGTGTAAACTCCCATTGGATTGCAGAATGCTCTCCAGGTGTGTTAACGGTGAAAGTCCTCTTTGCGTAAGTGATGAGTTAGTGGAGGTCAGAGTACAAAATACATCCCGGGTGAAGGCTTTGCCTCACCTATTTTTTTTTTTTTAATTTATCTCACCTTTTGGTAATGTGGGAGCGTAGACACAAAGCAGGAATGGTGGATTTTTATCCATATAATGTATAGAAAAGAGTGAAATAGTGCACAACTGTGTGTGAGTGCTTTTGAAAGAGGGGCAGGGTGAGAAAGATTGAGAACGAAAAGGTTTGAGAGTGTTCACTGTGTCCTTATCTAGAAAAAAGGAAGTTGTAGTCGGTGTGCAAACAGGTCAGCCACCCAGCGGAGGGGGTTTAACTGATCTCTAATCTCTGTGGTATTGTCCGTATGCTCTACTGGTTTCCTGATTTCCTGCTTGCTGTTGGCTTGTGTAAAGCCTGGCAGTTCAGCCCACTCCACAGGCTCTTCTGCCTGACTGGAGGCCTATAGCTTCTCTATGTAATCAAATCACACATAGACATGTATGAGCAGGCAGGATTTCCCAAGATAGATAACTTGTTGCAATTCTCATGCCTCCAGCATGTTGTCTTTGCCATGGAATGCTACAGTAGTAGTGGTACAGATCTGCACACTTTTTTCAAAGCAGCAACCTGCTCTTTTCCTGTTGTGTGAATTTGCATGCATATTTAAAAAAAGTTTTGGTTAAGATGGGTTATCCTGCTCTTACCAGCTGATAGTCCTCACTATTTTGATTTGATCAACAACCTGAGTCCTCATGTTTTAAGAGAATAAATCTGAAGACTGTGAAGTATAAACTATATTTTTTTAGTTGTTTTCTCAAATTTATCCCATAAACAACAGGCGTGCTGCCTTATCTTCACTACCTTTCCTGTCCTCAAAAAGCAGTCCACAAGACTAGAAACAATTACTTACGATATGAAATTCCCATAACATTCAAGTTTGAAGGATAACATTTTTTAACATTTCTCTTGGATGTCTCTCCTTCTTCCACCTACAACCACAAAACTGCTTTTATGCTGGGAGACAATCAGGATGATATGTCTTCCAGCATATCCGGTGTTATCTGTGGTATTTGGAAATGACCTCACAAGACCTGCTTTCTGACCAAGGTTGGGCTCACACTGATAGTTGTGCTCTCATGCTATGTATCCTCTGGGCTGATGTGTTTAGCCTGAACTGGTTTTCTATAAAAGCCTTTTTTCTAAGACTTGACCATAGTGGGCAGTGTGGTTTGATGCAACTATGCCGGGGTCTGAAATCTGGGATGCTGTATGTTTTTGTTGTTGCAGAAGAAAAAGTGCTTCCAGATATTGCTTTGACTGGAGCTAGAAGTCCAAACTGGGGATAATACATCTGCTCCTTTGTTGTGTTCTCCAGCTTCCTCTGCATTAAGGTCCTTACACAGCTAGCTCTTAAACTAGATTTTTTGCATGCATTGTTTGAATCTTTTAAATGATTAAAAAAAAGTTTGATGGTGGCTAACATGGTGCATAGGATTTTTATATATATATATATATATATATATATATATATAAAAATCC
>JBAMHW010000022.1:9714334-9733163 GCA_037177495.1 Rhadinocentrus ornatus
ATCACAATTTATGATTTTGTAACAATTTATTTGTATGATACAGCTGCAAATAAGTATTTGAACACCTGTCTATCAGCATATATATGTACATTGAGACAGAAATTTCTTGTTCATGAAACCTTGATTTTGTTCTTCCTTCTATTTGAACCTCAGCTCTTGTTTTTTCCAACATCTTAAAGGTTCAGACTGTATCTTTGGCCTCTTTTATTAGAATAAAAATTCTGTTGCAATTGGAGGGCTTTTCCAGGAAGGCTAGTATGTGAGAGTTGTAACTTTGCTTTTAGAAAAATATATCGTTGGATATTGGACAGGCCAAACCCTTAAATTTTCCTTTTGCAGAGACCCTTAGGCCCATCCATCATAAAGAGAACTGCCAGGGCACCAGGAGTTCAAACCTTTGCTGCAATTTCTCTTTTCAGTGTTTATTTCTTTTAATTTTACAGATTCCAATCTCTATCTCCACCCAAGAGACATCTATTATGTTAAATACTATGACCACCTACAACCACGTTTGCACAAGCACATACGTATACACATATCTTCTAACTTTGCACATCAGTGCCCCCACAAACTTTAATATTTGAATTTACTGTCGGCTCCCATCCACAAATTACTGAGAACAGTTTTCATTCTTGTACTACAGTGTTTGCAGTTTTGTCTGTTTTTATCAAAGCTGTATGGGGCTGTTAACACTTGAATTTAATTAGTTAAACACTGCGACATACAGTTTCTCATTCAGTTGCAACCCGGCTTTATAAAAAAAAATAATAGTGTCTGCATGATTTGCATTACTGATATGATCTAATGGTTTTTTTCACTTCTTCGCACTGTTAATGGTTGTTGTCATCGAATAATAGAAGTTGTTTTGGAGTCTCAGATATAGACCAGATGTTTGCTTGACAGCTGTGCAAAAAGGGTTAAGTACAGGAAGTAGATTTGGGCCATAATCAATGTAAAATGTTTGCTCTCCCCCAACAAAAACAGTGTAATAGAACAAACCTTTGGGGTTTTATAGCATGTCTGCAGAACCTTGTAATGAAAGATGATTAATCCTCTTTCTAAGTTTTGTCTCCACAGGAATTTCACCTTTGCTCCAGTGTTGCATGAGCAGTACCCATTTGCCAGTTTGTTTAAGTTAGTTTGAGGGCTTGGGCACCACTCTCTCATTCAATCACTCACACAAAAATTATCTCTAAACAAGTGTTTGCCTCTCATAAATCACACGCTGCAGAGATCAGTGACATAGAAACATACAGTATGCCACCACACACACTGAAGACAAATAGTCCCTTGATTAAGTTTACCACAATGCATTTGAGGCAGAATTGTTAGCCTGAGCCACAGCAGGATTGTTAGGAAAAAGACAGTTCTTCTCTTTGGAGTCTGCCCAGTCATTTCTTGGCACAGTGACCTCCAACTTAGAGATATTTGATGGTGTTAATAAGTAATCCATTGATCATAAAGTAATTGGTAACCTGTCAGACTGTTGAACTACAAGTGTGGCTGGAATATTAGAAATGTTTCTTTACAGTTGTAGATTCAGTCTCATCTTTGTCATGTTGAAAACTATTGTCTTTAACACAGACATAGACACACACACACATGCCTTCTCACTTCTTCACTCACTCATGCTCACACACTAAGAGACATGGTGTAACGGGAATCTCATCTGACAACTTGTAATGGGGAAACACAGAGGCCACCTGCATTTTGAGAAGCTTCCTGCTGCGTGTGGGAACGCACATCAGAGTGTGTATTTGTAAGTGTGTGTTAATGTCTGACTCACGGAGCTGGTGGTATTCATGATGTCATGACCAACCTGAGGTCAGACTGGGGTGTGCAGTTTGGAAGTCTAGTCATATGCTAATGTCACATAAATAATCCCCAGCTTGTTTGGATATATGTTTGCGTGTGTGTGTACTTTATGACTATTCTATATCTGTGGGGGCCTTTCTCTCTAGGGTTTGTGCAAGGGCCTGTTGTTTGTGTTCTGCGGTTTTTTTACTCACCCTGGGCCCCAGCACTGCAGCACGAAACACACACATACACACATGGATATGCACACACAGTGCTGAGTTACAGAGTGATGCACTGGCTAAACATGCATATTGTAAGATAACTTCCCAGGCAAGAAAACATCCCTCATCTTAAGAAGAGATTCATCATGCTGTCCACCAGTTAATATTCAGAATTCCTTTTTATAATCTGCTTGTGAACTCACCATACAGAGAAAAGGTTAGACCAGTGATCTCCAACTCTGATCCTCGAGGCCCACTATCCTGCAGGTATTAGATGTTTTCCAGTTTTGCCACACATCTGATTGAAATTAAATGGATCTCTCACAAGTTCTGCACAAGTTTGCTATCAAGCTATCAACTTAAGTCAGGTGTGTTGAAGCAGGGAAACGTCAAAAGTCTGCAGGACAATGGGCCTTGAGGACTGGAGAAGGGGCTCCCTGGGTTTGACAACTTCTGACTCTAGGTTTTTTAGATGTATTTTAGCATAGTGACCAGTAGAGGGCATGACAGGGTTTGCAGTGTGTTGGGTGGGGGTGGGGGAAGCAGTAATTCATCTGTTGCTTGTATGCTTACTTGTGTTTTTTTTTATTTAAAGATACATAAATTCTTTATTTACCTAATGGTGTAATGTCCTTGCATGATATTTCATAGTTGCGTGTCTGACAAGGGTTTGAGCTCACATTATTGGAATGATAATAGCAGGTTTCCTCAATCCAGGGCTGGAGTGGGGGCAACTTCCCTTGCTTTTCTGCTCCAACGCTTTACCCTATTTTTCCCAGCACAGATAGTGGAGTCCCTGTGATGTTTTCCAGATGCCCTAGCTCCATAAAAATAAAGCATTATGGGGCGAGTAAGATTCAGGGGATAAGAATTTTAAAGAATACCTCCACAAAATTGATTGTGCACTTCAGTTCACTTAATAATGTCCAGCTTTTGTCTGGGATGTTGGCTGCAGATGGAATGTTGCCATGCAAGCAGTGGGACCTCCTTGGATTAGGCTTGGTTTGCTACTTTCTGAAGATGAGCCTTCTTATGTGGAGCTGTAGGGATCAAAGGGCATCAACCTGTTGTGGTCCTTTATGTTTCCAAAGACTCTTTATGGTATGTCATGCTTGGGTAGCCGTAGCCCGAAAGGAATACCATTTCTGTGGGTTTTATTATTGGTGAAATTAAAGTTGCATCCTTATGAATGCCTGCATCCAAAGTCATTGTGTGTTTCTTTTTCCTTTAGGGCTCCCTGACAAATGAACGTGACTACGAGAGTGTAGTGATGATGAGGATGAGGCAGGCTGCTGAGCGTCAGAGACTCATAGAACAAATGCAGAAAGAGGACGAAGAGGAAGCTGCCATGTCGTAGCACCAGAAGATCCAGCTGAGCAGCATCATGTGACTCAAAGAGAAACGTGTTCAGGCTTTAGTTTAATAAAGCCTCCTATGTGTTTTTGTTACTTTTTTAAAAAAAATGTTGTATGCTGTCTGGAAAAATAAAAAATTTTAATAACAAAAAAATGTGTTTTAATTAATGTGTTGTAATTTTTCCTTACTTGTTTTTCCTACTTGTCATGTAAAGCATCCAGCTTTTGTTTAAAGCGCGAGAGGAGACTGTCTGTGCAACATTTCATGTAATAAAAACAGTACGATAATATACAGCAAGGTAATGTAGCCCATTACCATGCTAAATGTGACAAGTCGTTGCCTTTATAATCTAACCAAACAAGTTGGAATGACAAGTCATTCATTTCTGTTGCCTGCATACTCATTTAGAAGCTGTGAAATGAGCAAATAATCCAAACCACAAACTGTGATGTGACTACTTGTAAATCTTTTCTGCCCCATGTAAAACTGGTAATCGGGCTATAATGGGAACACTAGGTACATGGGCCTGTGCGATGAAAACTGAACTACTCTGGAGACCCTCCATTATAGTTCTGGCAGTTAAAATGATTGTTCCCTGGGCTTTGTTTACAATATATCTAAGGCTCTACTTTGGGCTCAGGAGACCTTGTTAACTGCATGATTTAAATGCTATATGGTGCTGTTCATTGAGCTGTGTTGCTAATGTTAGAAGTGTTGCTTGAATATTTGCATGTAATCTGCCAACCATTTATTTTATAGTTCTGCTTCAGTTTCTAGAATGCTTCTGACCCCAGTGTCATCTGAGAGATCAAAATATCTTGGTTGTCCAACTTAGACTTTTGTCTTCCTTGGTTTTTACACACTGAAATATCCAAATCTCTCCCAAATTTTCTTTAAGGAACTTTGTTTTCACATAGTTCAAACAACTTTCTTACACATTTGTTGACTAACTGGAGATCTTTTTTCCATCTTTGTTCCAAGACTCAGTGGCTGATGGATGCTTTTGTTTTCTTAATGCCACCTTATTATAATTAAATTGCTCTGGAAACAACTGTTTTTGGATGTCTAGCATTTTTTTATCAATTGCATTTTCCATTCTATCACAACTTTAACTGACTTCGGTTTGTAATTTGCTTTTGATCAGAAGATTGAGAAATAATAAAACCCCTCTGGAAACACAACAAGACATCAACGTTAGCTGCTCACTGAGAAAGACATTTTATTCTAATCAGCAACTAAACTATGAATTCAAAGTGATAGGAAGTGATATATATATAGATTTTTTGTCATTTTAAAGTTAAAATACAAAACTAGTCACACAAAGAAAGTAAGACAAAAAAATACTCCATCACATACTTTAACCCTTTATAAAACTGAATCTGGCTTTAACACTCAACTCACAAACCCCTTTTTATTAATATTCTAATGAAGATGCTGAGTAAAATAAAAAAATTTTTGTTTACAAAAGAAAAAGATATATTATTATTTTGGAGACACGTGCACATTAAAGTCTGTGTTTTACCAAGTTAAACATAAACCTCTTGTCCAAATGTTAGCTATTAGAGAAGTTGAAGCCAAGATTTTTGCAGAATGCATGTACTTTTTAACCTCCATTTTCTCGTTCCTATCCACCCTTGGTTTTGTTGGACTGTGTCACAAGGCGCAGACCAGTTTAAATTGAAGAACATGCTTTGAAATATGTGTTTTGTCCCATGATATTTACCTCAGCACATTTTGCTTTGTTGTTTCTAATTCATTTCCCAATAATCTTATGTAACAAATGTCTGGAAGATTCTGCAAACTCTGCATTGCTTATTTATGCTCTGTGAAGTGACATGCTACTGTTCTTTGACCCACATTAAGTCAGAACTTACAGTGCCAGACTGTTTTTATAATGAGTTCTTCTGCCTATGGAACTTTATTTCTGTTTTTCGCATCACTTCGTTAAATGGCATGTCTGTATTTACAGGACAGTGTGGCTGCACTTTCTCCTGTCATTGTTTTATTTAGGAGTCACGTGGAAGCTTTGCAACATCCAATCTAGTCATTCATCCCCCTGCCACTCCTGCACTGCCTCTCCATGATTCTGTTACACAATGTCCAGCTGTGGAGTGGAACAGAGTGGTGTGGTGGGAGACATCTGCTCCTCTCCTCCTGCAAAATCCCCTCATCACATGGTTTTGTTTATGCATATCCTTTTCCAATATCCCAGCAAAGTGTAAAAAAAAAAAAAAAAAGCCCAGAAACACACAAACATTGTGCAAATGACAACAGAGGAAACACAATTACAGGAAACACATTTATCACCAACCCAGCTCCAAACACACAGTGGCTTTTGCTGCATGCGAACCAGCATGGAAGGATGAGCCTGTTGTCACATCAGTCACAGCAGAGCATCGAATTCTTCATTTCAAATGTTGAAGCAGTGGAGTTGGTGTATGCAAACAGTATCTGGATATCTGTGGTCACACAACTGGGAAGCACCAGGTCCATTTGATCTGTAGTGCGGAGGTGAAAGCTAAGTCATGTGTGAGGCAGCAGGTCTGGTAAGAGTTTGGCTGTGAGCTGGTTGGCAGGGTTTCTGGGTTGTGGGTTAGTGATCTGGGCTGGCCTCAGACATGCGCTGGCAGACCTAAGGCTGTAATGAAACCACCCAGCGTTTTTTGGCTCTCAAAGACGGACTCCTGCTCTCCGAGATGCTTGTGCCTCATCTTGAAACATGTAGCATCCGTGTAAAGTGCCATGGAGCTGCAAACAGCCATGTTAGTAGAAAACTAAAGAATATAAAGTCCTACATTTGAGTGCCAATTGAATTGAAATTCAATTGAACAATTGAAATAATCCACATCTTTACATTACTTAATCATACACAATATAAAGCATCTTTACATGATGCTGTAAGTACAAACCTAACAGATGAGAGGCAGTACTCTGAAAACAACAATACTGAAAAAGAATTCTTATAAAATCTCTGGAAAGTTGTTTTATTATCTTGAAATCAGTGTTGTATTATCTAATCAAGGTGATCTGAAACCTTTTATAAGGGATAATCCAAACTATATACAAGATTTTTACTGTCAAAGAACTGAATCTGTGGTTATAAAATTAATAATAAAGTCAAAAGGAAGATCAAAAAGTTCTCCAACAAAATCCAGTCATCTGTTTAAAAAAGACAAAGGCTTTCAGAAGTTTTTTTTTTTTTTTTTTTTTTTTAAATATACACAGCTGCTTCATGATCAGTCACTCTGTCTCTTTGTGGAGACACCACACAAGTGTCTGTCCCACACCCGTCATCGTCAACACACGGAAGCCGATCTTCTCCAGCTTGTCCAACACCAGGCGAGGTGGGTCGTCCACATGGTATTCAGAGCTAAAATACAAGCATAAACAAAGTAATTCTGCTTTCCACAGATGTGGGGTTTCTCTATTTTTGAGTAGACTTTGCTTGGAAACTATAATGCTGCAAATTGTTCTGGTGCTCTTTCACTTCCTTCCACACCTTGGTTCATTTCCCAGCAGCATTTGAATCAGATTGCCAATAGGCCTTGAAGACTCTGATCTGTATTCCATCACCTTGTTTATTCTAAACCTGCGAAGCAGAAGCCGTTCTCCCTCACAGGATCCCCCCTCTCCCATCCATGTGACTTGATCTTAGCATTGTTATCAATATGTGCAAATGCCAAAATATGTTTGTTTTTTTTTTTTTTTTAAAACAACAAAAAAATCTTTTACTTTTCAGTACTCACAAATTGTTTCCCAGTACGATGCTTTTTCTTGCTCCCAGGTAATTCATAACAGTTGGATCAGAAAATTCATCACCCACATTTGTTGGGCCACTCTCCTGAAATTCAACAGTAAGTACATTAAATGCATTTTGGGAGTTTGCTTTAGATTAGTTAAGAAAACAATTAACTTAGTTAAAACAAGAGACACTGCAGCCCTGCCTGCAGATCACAGGCTACACCTGCTGCGCGCTGGCAGGTGCGGGTCATAATCTCTAATATCTGGATGGGCTATAAATAGATTATCCAATTCTCAGAGGCTATAGAATTAGGTTGCTAGAGTCGTGTGTAGACAACAAACTGAACATGCGCATCGAGAGAAGCTGAGAACTGGGCAACATGTGGGTTTGATTAAGGGCACAGGGCAAAAAAAAAGGGGGTGGAAAGGAAAAAGGACCTTTGCTGGCTCCATTTCTAACCTTACGTATTCAGAATTTAACAGGCCGTTGCATAACTATGATTTCTAACATCCAAGTTTGATTGATTATTATTATGCTCTTTGTTGCGCAGCCAAATAAATAAACAATGTGCAACTCTCGGGCGCCCTCCCTTAAAGCATACCACACGAGTCATTTATTGATGCAAAATACACACCAGTCGGATCTGCGTACTGATGAGCATGTAAGGCATCCCTGCTTTCCTGGTTTCGGTCCTTTTCTCCCCTGGGAATGACTGAAGAGGTATCCTAACAGGCGCGACCGACGTCCGCAACTTGCGCTGCTGCTGTCAGCTCTTTGCGGAATGAGGAAACACCCACCGCGGCGGACCAATCACAACTCCTTTCCCAGCATCTGTCAACGGCGCTGTCTGCTCCTCATCGCCTAGTCTTGCTCAATTTCACCACGAGTTTATTGACACGAGAAATGTTGGCCAATGTGCACCAGGAAGGAAATTGATTTTTTTCATGATGGCAGTTTATCATTCAGTATTATTAAACAGAGAATTGCTACTCCCTCATTTCAAAAGTCAACAGTAAAATATTCTATATTCTGCAGCTTAAAACGAATAAATATGATGTCTAAAGGATTTATTCTGCTTTGTTAAGCAAGACAGGCAACACACAAGTTTATGACAGTTATATTATGTATTTTCCTTTTTAATACAGACCTTATGCTTTAGCCAAAAATAGAAAAGATGACGTTTTTAAGGCATTTGGTCATTCTCTCTGCAGTCTCTCTCTTCTCTCTGGAGATAAGTCTACTTATTACATTTGCTACAATATATACATGCATGCATTACCCTCTCTGGAATTCTTTCCTGTCCAGAGATTTATTAATTCCCCCCTCAAAGCAGTAATAATGATTTTGGATAATTCTATCGACTTAGGGAAATGAAAGAAATAGATCAAAGGAAAACAACAATAGCAGGGAGGCTGATAAAAATCAGTAATATGAACATAATGTCCCATGGATGCAAGAAGAGCCAGATGGACATTTCATTAGGAATTGCATGTCTTGCTTATTGGGAAAGGTATATAAGGTTGATCACTGCATAATATTGGTCATGGTTAGGCAAGGCAAGTTTATTTGTACAGCACATTTTATGTACAAAACAATTCAAAACGCTTTACATAAAACATTTGAAAGCATTACAGATGATGCAAAGAAAGCATTAAGAAGTAGTAAAAGGCAGAAAAAAATAGCAAAAATCACAAAAAAATAAAAAAAAATAATTAAAAGCAAAGTTAAAAGTTACTGTGCAGATTTCATGCACAGAGGTAGACAGACACAAATCCAGGCAAACCAGAGCTCATTTAGAAATGCCTTCTCCTGTGACCAATTTTGAAGATGTAATCCCTACCAAAGTAGTTTACCAAGAAATGGAATGTTTTTCTGAGATTTTATCATATATTATGCAGGCACTTTGAGCTGTGAACCAGTGGGAATGCTTTTAAACGTCAAATGGGTCTGTCATGGCAATTCTGACCAGAGTCTTAATCCATAACTTGTAACGAACAGTCACTTAAGTTAGTAGTCAGAGGTGTTTAGTGAGAATTGCTGAGAAGCTTTCCAGCAGAGTTTTTTTTGTGTTACTCTTCTTTGCACAATATTTCACAATGATCAAAGACTTGAACAAAAAACAAAACAACAAACACTGTACAGTCAAATCCCAACAGACTGGATGTAGAATCCAACAACCAGTTTGACTGAAAAAGTAAGGACTGAATCCAGTTAAGTAGTCAGAGAAGCAGATGAAGGATGAAGGCAGAACATAGCAGGAGTAAAACATCTGTATGCAAACAGTTCTAACAATGGGAAAAAAACAAAAACTGGGGGACAAGCTAGTCATAAGGGGACACGCAGTCTAGTAGAGGGCAAATGAAACTTGAGGGGTATACATATGGTCCATGGTCCTCAGCCGGAAATGGGTGGAGTGCTCTCTTCGGGTCTGCAATAAGGTCCTGCCCCAAGTGGAGGAGTTAATGTATCTCGGGGCCTTGTTCACGAGTGAGGGAAGGATGGCGCGGGAGATCGACAGGCGGATCGATGCCGCGTCTGCAGTGATGCGGACACTGCATCGGTCTGTCGTGGTGAAGAAGGAGCTGAGCCAAAAGGCAAAGCTCTCAATTTACCGGTCGATCTACGTTCCTACCCTTACCTATGGTCACGAACTATGCGTAGTGACCGAAAGAACAAGATTGCAAATATAAGCGGCCAAAATGAGTTTTCTCCACAGGGTGGCCGGGCTCTCCCTTATAGATAGGATGAGAAGCTCGGTGATCCGGGACAGGCTTAGAGTAGAGTCGCTGCTCCTCCGCATCGAGAGGAGCCTGATGAGGAGGCTCGGGCATCTGGTCAGAATGCCTCCTAGACGCCTCTCTGGTAAGGTGCTCCCGGGCATGTCCCACTGGAAAGAAGCCCTGGGGAAGACCCAGGACCCCCTGGATGGACTACATCTCTCGGCTGGCCTGGGAATGCTTCGGGATCCCTCCGGATGAGCTGGTGAATGTGGCCGGAGAGAGGGAAGTCTGGGTTTCCCTGCTTAGGCAGCTGCCCCCGCGACCCGACTCCGGATAAGCGGCATTCTGACACAGTTCCACTATTATGTGTTCAACCTTTTTTTTTTTTAAGTTAGTAGGAAACCTTATTGTAATAGCAGATTTTGCTCTTTCGTAAACTTTTCATTTGTTGAACTGTCAGTGCTAGGCAGTTTAAAGGTGGAGTATCTAAGAATTACTGACATCTTTTGGTTAAGATGGACATAAAAATAATTTCAAATGCCAACCACAGATGTGAATGGATGGTGGTAGTCAGTGGCCAAAATTAGACATAAACATGTTTTACTAACTTCACGGTTGTTTGTCCATTTAGAGACATCACAGTAGAAATACTGGCACAAATATGGCAGCTGCCCACAGCAAGAAGATAAAAATGTCTTATTCTAATGAAATAAAAAACACACCCCTGTTACGGCTCCCCGAGCCCAAGCAGCAGTAATTCTTTACCAGCGAGTAACAGATTAACTTGTCAGCATCATATAATCTCTGCCATGCTTTATTGTAGCTTGGGTATTTGTAGTCTGTAATCATGGCACTCCCAAACAGGTAATAAAGGGTGTTTCCACCTGTTTGCTAACATGCAGTAAATCACATTAATCATATCTTTATGTTAATTTCTTTTAAATGGTTGTGTTCTTCTTAGCCTTTACTAAGCGTGGTTCTATGTGCAGCATGTGGTACAGACTGGAAGCACCACCGCAGACTTCTCCAGGTCTGCCTGATGCTGTCCATATTTATTTCCACAATCTTCACCAACCCTCATAAATGTCTGCCAATACATCACTCCTGAGCTGTGGTACAAATGAAATACATAAACACTGTCACAATACTTTCCGGTTTGGAAAACTACCTGCTGTTGATTGACAAACTTGTTTCTACATTTAACAGTGTGTCAGATGAACCCGGATAATTTATTATGTGAAAAAAGAGAAGCAGATCTTTCTGTGGAATGTTTCTTTTTTCATGTTTTATCTGTCTCTGTTACCCTGTGATCCTCATTTGGAACAAAAAAAAGTAAAGAAAACACATCAACACAGCAGGGCTGTTGCTGAGGCCTCCAAAACAAACCAGAGAGACCACCCTCCTGCCAAAAAGAATGGTCTCTCCAAACATATTCTGTCCTGAGCCATTTCCTGTACTCCTGCAGTGTCTTCCTGTTTGGACTCATCTGCTGCTGGTTATTAGTGACTGAGGTAATTTCTTCTGTGACCTGTGGTGACAGTGAAGCAGATCCCTGGTGGGTTCACAGGAAGCATTTGATCTTCTGATGAAGCTTTGCCTTCACAATCTCAGCTAAAGTATGACTGCAAGAGCAATTCCTTTAAATGTAGAAATATGATATTGTAAGTATCACCAGCAGAAAATAAACAAACCTTAGTGTTTTTACATACTTTCCCTCCTTTACAAATTACATTATCACACCATAGGAATCACCGCAATGATGGTTTATCTAGCTTTAATGTGTTGGAATCTATGTAAATAAATAAATAAATAAATTTAAGCAGAGCTAAATAACCTTACAAGTTTTAACCTTCTGTGACTTGACATCCATACACGTGGACATCACGTTTTGGGCTGTATGTACCATAATACTTAATTTTGTGTAAGTGGAACCTGTTGTACACAAACTTGAACTCTGGTGGTATCTGACCAGAAAGTTTTAAACATGCTTTTATACCGTTAACCAGGCTGTTCGCTCTTGTTATGAGATTCAAATGCTGCCAGGTCTGTGCCAGTCATAGTCAAATGCATGTCTCAAACCTGATTGGCACCTATCTAATAGACAGACATATTGAAGGGACATTCTGGAGCCGGTTAACTACATCCTCTAAGACAATGCTCTCCCCCACAGAGATCACAGATCACAGAGTACATCTAGAATTAAGGAGCAGTAGGAATGACCCAACATGACAATACTGCAGGATATTTTTGCATATTTTTTAGGGGGCACACTACTCATTTAGCTGTGTGACTCATGCCACAGAAGCACAATCCCTACAAGTTTTGCCTGGTTGTAAAATTGGCTAATCAGGTATAATACAACACCAGTATTACTGAAGAGGGAAAATAATCAACCAAACATAAATTTCCTTACGTTTTGTGCAAAGTTTATATATCATGATATATAAATATACATTTTTTTTTATATTAAAAGGATATTTGTTGGTTTATTATATTTATTGCAAGCCAAACCAAAACTTGGGTATTGGGAGGTTAAAAAAAAACAAAAAAAAAACAAAACTTAAACAAAATACCCACTCTTTAGCCCACTTTTGGCAACCTGTTTAATGTGTCATTTAAAACAGCAAAGTTAAATCTTTGAAAATAAACTTTATGTCTTGTAAAGTCTAATTCTTGGCATGTCAGAAATCCCAAACACAACATCAGGTTTTCTATCATAAATGTGTTTGATGGATTTACTTGCTGTGATTCGCGTGGGTGAAGACCTGCACAGAGGTTGCTCTGCTGAAGCAATCGCATTAAATCACTGAGTGGGAGCTGAACGAAGGAATGAAGTATACAGCAGGATGTGTGTGTGTGTTTAATAATTGTGTGTTGGAGTGATTTTCCAATGTAATGCTGAGTGATTTAAACCATGGGAGAGCAGAGACAACAGACAGTTTTCTGATTAGGTTACAAAGTATATAGATTTATATGGGATTAATTGAATAGCTTCTTATTTCATCTTTAGGCTTTTATCCTTATGAATTTATACGTTTGTCTGGCTGTGCAATCTGCCCACTGAGGAGCTTCACACAACCTGTTCTACAAGGAGACAAATTGTTTTTATTTGCTATTTTCTAAATAACACCATGCATCCATAAAATGCCCCCTTTGCTACAGAGATGCTACGTAACAGTCTTAGCAAGGTACTCCTCCTTTCCTCCAGCTCACTTTACCTTGCCTTTTTTGACATACCGCACTCAAAGACAGATGATACGCTGGGCTAAGGAATTACTCAACACATCGTAGTGACATGTAACACCATGAAATATTTCAAGAGCTGTCACCAGGTTAGCATTTTGTTGAAAAACACCAGGATGTGGTTTCAGTGGTTCTGCATACTTGAAAGGACATTTGTTTGGGGAGATTTTTCAGTCTGTGATTAAGAATAACACCATCAGATTTTTGGAATGACATTTTATTACACACTGCATCCTTTCTCTCATCACCTCAGTTTAGACTTTGATTTTGTGCATGGTGAATATTCCCTATGGGGTTACCACAAATGGGACTGATTGGAGTATTAGTAACAGAAAACAAATGACACGAAATAAACAGAGGAGTGGATGAGACTTTAGGGAGGCTGGAATGTAACAGCTTGGTTTGCTTGTCTGCATTTCCTCTTCTTTTCTTTGCTGCGTTCTGTGAATTTTACCACAGTTATGAGCACTTAGTGAAACTGCTTCTTAGCTAAACAAGCTTTGGCTACGCAAGTTATTTTCTTTTTTAAAATTATGAATCAAATTGATCCAAGAAATATATCGATCCAACCACAAAGTTCCAGGAACAGCTGTCTGAGATGAAAGGCCTTTGAGAGCTATGAACTATGAAATTGAAAAATCCTGTGCATTAACGCACCATTTACCTCAAGATGACTTATTGTGAACATTTTGTACACACAGCCTTGTTTCCACAGCACATCTATCCTCAGCCCAACTTATTTTACTTACAGCAAGCAGAAGTTTAAATAATTTGTTAACTAAAAATTAGTAGTTTACCTTGAAATACAGCTGGGCTGGAGCTGCATAGGCATGATTTTTTTGTATGTTTTTTTTTTTAAACTATTTGATTTACAGTTATGTAATAAATTTTGGTTAAGCATACAGATAACGTGGAGCGGTGTTTAGCTTGACTGGTTGAGCAACCGCCCAAGGTATAGAGGCTACTGCTACTCGGACCAGCCAGCTCAGGTTCAAGTCCTGGCCTGAGACCCCTGCTGCTTGTCATTTCCTGCTCTCTCTGAACCCACTTCCAGTCATGGCTACTGTTGAATAAAGGCCACTAGGCCCAAAAATCCTTTGAAGAAAACAAAACAAACAAACATACAGATTGTGAGCTTTAAAGGGAAGATATTCTCATCCAAACTGGAAGAATGGTTTAGTTACAGCTCATTGATATCAGAGAATCTAAAGTAATTTGACAAATTATAATAGCTCAAAACAAATAACCCTTTTGTGAAGAATTCTGCAGTCAAAATGAATGCTCGATGTCTGGAACCTTTTGACCCATCACTAAAGGTAACTAAAGGTTTCTACTTTTGTGACTTTCCTCCTTCATCATTGTTTTTTGCTTAATTAGGCAAATTAGGCAACCAAAAGCATCTGTGTGCCTTTGACTCTTCAGCAGCTAAAATGCTTCTTCATAGGTTCAGATCAGGTGACTGACAACCTCTGCAGTATATTCTTCTCGTACACATTTAAAATCTTTTGAGAAACTTTCATAGTATTTTATTTTTTTTATTTTTTATGTTTTCTGTCTGTTGTGAAGTGCCGTCCAATCAGCGGCTGCATTTTCTGAATTTGAATAGACAGTATAAACCTACATGTCAGAGTTCAAATGTCTGCATTTGTTTCCTGAAACACTGACTCTGTGCCGTTGAAGTCTATTCATGCTCATGCCATCATGCTCACTCTGTACTTTACAGATGATGCTGTAGCTGTGGATTACGAGCATTTTTTTTCTTTTTCTCATTCTATAACAGGTATATTTTATTTTCAAGTGTCCAAAGAATCCTGGTACCAAATTAAAATTCTGTTCTTGAAACTTATAAGGGATTTGGACCTTGTGGGGAACTCTCTTTATTCTCTGCCGTGAAGCCTTTTCTTTTATAGACTTTGATGGAGCTCTGCCTCTCCCCTGCAGAGTACTCCTCAATTGGTCATATATATATATATATATGACCATCCACTGACCATCCACTTCTGGAGGATTTTCTATATTGCTGAACTCACCAAAGCAATCTTTTTTGCTCAGCATGTATAACACTGTTGATTTAGCCATTAAATTGCTCTTTTTTATGATGGATTTATTTTATTTTAAATGCAGCCTAGGGATTGTATGTTTCACTTGTATTGAAAGTTCCTTCCCCTGCATGTTTTAAGTTAATAGCTGCAGCTTGCAAATGCCATAGCTGGACTCAACATCTTGCATTTATCTGCTTCATTGATAAAGGGGAATTTTGAATTTTTACTCACATGAAACCCTCTGAAGTTCTATATCTCAAAGAGCTGTCATTTCTGAACTTAAAACACCATCAAAATAAGTTAATTCTGTACGTTAAGCCTTTATTCATAACATAACTATTAATTTAATGTTTTGGTCAATGGTTAAATAGTTTTTTTGATGATTCTGAGCTGTTATTTATTTCAGTATTAAATATCCAATATAAAACAATTGTTCTATGATCTAATATTTCCGTTCTAGCTGTTATGATATGATGACCTAACTGATGCAATTATTGATGCCATTCTGTCCCAACACATAGAGACTAAATGGATCAGAAGTCAAGAGATTGGGATTATTTAGCAAAAATGGTAAAATGACACACAGTACACTAACACTGTGTCATATCACAATTTTCATCTTGCCTAAGGCTATCATTGTGTTTTTTATTATGTGTTACAGCATGTGGTCATTGTTTGTGAACAAGTCCTGCAAATGTAATCTGCTCAGTGTATCAGCTGCCCTCTGCTCAAGTAATTTCTTCTCTTTGTGAGTATTGTTACAGCAGTGGACTTGGTGGGAGTGAAAGGACAGCTTGACTTTGTTTAAGACTTAAAAAACACAGAAAAATACTGCAATGTTTTGCAATAAGCTGCTTGGCTGTTGCCCTTTATTGTACAGGGAGTTCTCTGTTTTTCAGTGAAGTATCATCCAAGCAGATGTAGAGCATAATGTGACGTGTGTTATAAAGATGTTCTGGGAAACAGCTGCTTCAGAACTTGATTCCACCAGTAGTGAAGTTTTCTTCTCCTTTAGTCACTCAGAGTGAATGACATTTATTTAGCATTGGTTGCAATGGTTACTTATGTTTGCAATTTATAAGAGGTTTATAAGACGTTTTACTGTTTGTATGCTACAAAGCAAGTATTTATAATATTCTTTAACACAGCCTAATTATCTGCTAATAAATCAGCCTATGCTTGAGAAGAAGAGCCCAATTAGCTGTTAAACATCACACTAGGAAATAATTATTGGAAATGAATGTAAGTAAGCCGATTTCTTTTTGAATCCACTAATCTCCAGTGTAATCATGTGAAAAAAGAAAACCTAAATAGCTGCTGTTTCCACTTACCATGCAACCGATGATAAGAGTCAGTTGACAATGATGTCATGGGTCTGCTGATTCAGATCGATGTCATGTGTTTTATGGGCTTCCCTGGCTATGCATCATTCCCCACATCCTTCACACACGAAAATAGATTGTCAGCCAGACAGGGGTTGAATATATAGGTGACATGTACAAATAAGGTACAAAATTAATGTCACAACAAACTCAAACGTATGAGGCAAGTAACAGCAAAAAGAAGCTGTGATCAGCATGACTGCAACACACTGTTTCAATGCACAATAACAATATATCACCATCTGATTGTAGGATTTTATTGCATTGTTGTGACAGTAAACAAGAAAATAACCAACTTGGGTTTAAATCCTTGCAAAAAAAAGTATCCGGAATCTAATCATTTAACATGTTTTCTGGGTTTTCAGCTCAGTTACGACAGGCCTAACTATCATGAGTAACCCATGGGAAATTCTTGGAAGCACACTCATTTATTCACACAGGCTGTTACCGTTTTAGAAGATGATTGATGACGTCAAAGGCAGAAAGTCCCAGTGTGAAATGTAGTTAGGGTGGTTGGTGTGGTACCAGAGGCCACTGACACATATTTAATTCATAATTTGCTGTTTTATTGCATGCTTTAACTGTAGCACGAGGTCACACGCGCTGCTATGCATGAATACACACACACTTGCACACATTTACACAAAGACAGACTGCATGTTCACTCTTTTTGTTTGTTTCTCACTTCATTAAACTGAGTGGGAGTTGAGTAATGAGGCCTAGCACATATTCCAGGCTCTGTATCTTATCTTTGTTCTTCCCTTCTTTATCGGTCTTCGTCATCCATCCCACCTCTCAACACTTCAAGAAAAAGTCTGGTTTATCTTCAACTGATAAACCAGATTGCAGCGTCCATACATCAGATCCTCCTTGTCTTCAACCAGTACTCGTATTGGTGGGATCACTTTGGGATGTTGGGAAGCATTTCCCATTTTCTTCAAAGTTCAAATTCTGAGTGAACAAAATGCCAATATAAAGGTTAAATCTAACAGTGGAATGAGCACATAGCTGAAAAATTACAGTAACAGTTAAACAGAATCATGGTGATGTAGACTCCGAATCTTAAATTTCAGCTGATTTAATTTGTATTTAGTGTGCATTAAATAGGACTTTTACTGACAGGCCATTCACATAACTGGCTAAGCTGGGACTTTATTTATGGATACATGTAAAATAAAACTTCAGAGAGAGTTAATAATAACAAAATCTCTTTAGTTAATCTTTCCCACATAATCTGACATGCTGCTAATTCTCCTCTCTGCCATCCACTGAACAGACTGTGGTCAAGTCAGCCTCCACATTTACTCAGTTAAACTAGATAACGAATCTGGAGTGTGCCTGTATTCTAACTCTATCTCAAAGAGAGGTCTTTCTCTTTTGCGCCTGTTGGCCAATCTCAATCTTCATCACGGTATATTTCAATTGTTACTTGACTTTTTGACAACGTGATTGTGCAAACTCCTCACACACTTATTGGTAACATGCCTCAAAGTCTCTGAGTCCATGAATGTGAAGATTGAAATTGGGTAACTGTCTTCCATAGACAATAGTCAAGGTTTGTACAGAAGGTTGCACTCCTCTATATTTTAGAAGTTTTCCAAAGGGGAACAGTTTACTGAAGATTTAAAAAATATTTTTCTAGACCCTGTTTGAAATCTGTATGTTTACAATAGCAAGCAGTATATTCTGCAGACCCAGGAGGAAGAAAGAGAGTGGAGGAACTGAAAAAAACAGGAGCTAAAATGTTTTGTTTGAGGCGGTGGATCAACCGAGGGGTTGCATAATGGAACAGATTTGAATTGGGAATCATGCATAGCTTAATAGAGTATCATGACAACAAAAAGTCTTGCTACAGTATGTACTGTTTTTAGTTTGACAAGTTGGCAATGTCCTAGCCAGTAAAGAAGAAAAAAACGAGTTATTAATTCTGCATCAGTGCTATTATCTCACTGCAGTCACTGGTTGCTTCTCACTAAAGTCTTTTCTCATTTAATTTTAGCTGATGCTATGATTCACAAGAAATGCTTTGGCATTTCTTTCACAAGCGCCACAGTAGTGAGACAGAATACAAGGGCAACTGAGAAAAATGTGTTCAAGATGACCTCAGGCAGACTAGCTAACTGCGTTATTCTCTTTTTTTGCTGCCGTGTCTTGTGGGGTTCCAGGACAGACAAATTTGTCTGGGAGTTGTTGAATCATTGACTCAAAGCCACAGAGGACTCCCATTCATCCTCTCTCTCTCTCTCTCTCTCTCTCTCTCTCTCTCTCTCTCTCTCTCTCTCTCTCTCCCCCCCCGCTCTTTCTCTCCCCTCCTCTTTCCTTTTTC
>JBAMHW010000022.1:9734410-9760437 GCA_037177495.1 Rhadinocentrus ornatus
ATTTATTTGAACTCCCCGTTTTCTAACTACAGCTTCCCCTTTGCCACCTTGAGCTATTTGGTTTGGCTGCTCTCCCAGTTTAGTACACATTCTGTCCCACAGCCATCACACTCATTTGAGAGGACCATTTTCCTTCATGTGTGTTCAGCTCCACCATTTACTCCCCCTTGTCCTCCGTGCACCACTCTATTAAACAGAGGTCTCTGGCAGCCAAGCAAAAGAATGAGCCAAAAAAAGAACATGCCACATGGAAAGCTTTATCTGTTTCCTCCCCAACACTTATCTGAAAGAGATGTCACAAACTTATACACAAAATTGGTTGAGAGTTGCTCATCCTTTCCAAATCAGTGACATTATAGTAATTATTTTTTTCAAAATATAGTTCTGTGTTGTTATGCCTATAATTTTCCTTAAAACGAAACAAAACAAAAAAAACAAAACTGATGTTAGCCACACTTGATATTTTCATTGCCAACTATCAGACCACATCAGAAGGTACGGAAGGGCTCAAAGGACTTTCCTTGGTATTATGTTTTCTGTCCAAATGCAAAGAAGTGTCAGAAAGCCAGGATCTTAAAAGCTTTCCATTTTTCTTTTGCGGGTTCATAGTTATTTTATTACCAAGGCAAAGGCCAGCCAAAGTAAAATACAATTCAAGATTTTTTTCTTTCCAATAAGTTGCTTCCTTGCCTGTTCCATAAACTCCTGCCCGCTCCACCAACATGTTTGGCTGCGCAGATTCTTGCCTTGGCATCAAGCTGCTGTTGTGTTTAGGTCTTTTGACATTCAGTGATAGATGTCCTTGGTCTTTGTGGAATTCCATCAGTCAAACTCAGCTATTTCCTCAGCATGAGTTTACCATCTCCCATCTGCTCTAGCTGGCAAACCGACCAACAATTTCTGCTCCCTTCTGATTAGCACACTGACAAATTGACACTCCTTGAATTGCAGTAAAAAGTAAATTTGAGTGATTAGTATTGGCTTCTTCTTAGTCTTTTCTTTTCTTTGTTGTTGTTTTTTTCTCTCTTTTTGTAGTTTGCATCATGCTTTGGATCTTTTCCTCCATGAACACATGAAACATATTTGTTAAAGGTAGTATGGAAACTACTGTGATCACCTAAGCTTTTTAAGTAGAGACATTCATTGAGTAGAAGGCAAAGGGATGTTTAATGGGTCAACAGCTTTGGTCTAATGTTCAACCCATTATGTTAAATTGTGACTTGCTCATTCCCCATGTTCCTTGGTGCTTCACATGAGCTAAAAAAACAACATTTTGGTGTCCCATTTCACTTGAGAAAGGACATTAGAGTCCTTACTCTGGTGTTTTTATTATGTGGGTGACTTGTAAATAGATTTGTATTAGAGCAAATTATTGTGTTATTTGCAGTAATTTAGGGCTGGTGTCACAGATGTTCACTTTCCCCTGGTTTTTAGGGTGGGGACATTAAAAGGAACTTTTCTTTCTTTTAAATGAATCGTATATTTTCATATGCATGCAGGTTTCAATTGTATGGGAAGGGAAGTATAGGAGGGAGGTTCTGAGCTTAGAAAGGAGGACAGTTTCATGTATTAGCCTATTTTTTGCATGTTCTTTTTGCAGTGCCTCTTGAAAAAGGTCATGCGGTTTGAAAATTTATTATTTTTTTAAGCCAAATAGTTTTTAGTGTAAGGTGGCAGTGGTGATAATAAACTCACATAGATGCTTGGTCAGGACCCTTTGGAGTTACATTTTAATGCATAGGGTATCATATTTGAAATGTGACTCAAATAGATAGATGACATTATTGTTTATTCCATAACAGAAACAGAAAGTTGCCTCTGACACAGCTCCAGCATATTTAAAAACATTCTTATTAATTAACATTCACAGCAACAAATGAAAACATAACTATAAAAAATTTAACTATTTTGTGCTATTTAGAACAGTTATTGCAGGGGGGATGAATGATTTTATGTTTTTTTCAGGCCAGTGGGGTTCTGTAGCGTCTGCCTGATGGTAGTAACATTAAAAGAATGGTGCAAGGGATGGAAGAGGTCCTCAGTGATGAGGGTGGCTTTCCTTACCACTAAAAACTTGTACAGTTCAGCCAGGGGGAGTTGGGGATTCTTGATCCATAAAATCAGTGTGGGGTCAATCTGAAGGTCAAAGAGGCGGTGCAACAGATTGTTGGTGATGACAAAGCAGGTGGAAAGTCCAAAAATAAAATCCTTGTATGTGGGTGTGTAGAGTCCATTTGCTTGATGACTGTGTCTAGAAGCATGAAACTTGCATCATGCTTTGCTTTATAGGCGAATTAATCCAGTTTGTCAGACAGTTCATCCAACAAGATGTTACACACCACTCTTTCCATACACTTTCACTTTTTTTTGGAACTGGAATGATGGTTGATTCATTCTATTCTATTCTATTCTATTCTATTCTATTCTATTCTATTCTATTCTATTCTATTCTTTTCTTTTCTTTTCTTTTCTTTTCTTTTCTATTCTATTCTATTCTATTCTATTCTATTCTATTCTATTCTATTCTATTCTACAGTCACAGAATAAGAACAACACAAGCAAGAATTCAAACAGGGTGTGACATCATAATTAAGTAGTAGTCAGACTGCTGTGAGTCGAGTTGGACCCAGGTGCTGTCATGCAGTGCTAGACGCAGGTTTTTTTTTTTTCCTTGGTTAGGGATGATACCACGAGGGGCTGAAACAGCCTGGTGAACACCCCACCTAAATGGGTGGAGCATTCTTTAAGACCCTGCCTTGGAGCCTGTCAGGGCCAGCAACTTTATTGGGGTTTACTCTGTGCAGAATGGAGGTTACCAACTGCTTGTCAAAGGTGAGGACTTGGATGGGGGGGAGGAGGGGGCTGTGGGATATAGGAGTCGAGGTGCTGTTGTTATTGAAACGGATGTTGTTTAGCTGTTCTGCTGGAGAGGCAGGGGCAGAGGCATTAATCACAATATATTTCTGATTAATTGAACCCACTGAGCACTTGTAGAGGGAACAATTCATTTTAGATCACAATGAACCTCATAGTTAATCACCATATTTGCTACAAACTCTTTGTTCTAGAAATAAGGCTGATAAGACAAATGGAAATAAGGCTGATGAGAGAAATGTGAAAATACATTTGGGTGTGGGGAAACTAAGACAATTATTTGAAATACAATACAATACCTTATGGAGTCAAAGGAGACTGCAGAGTTAGGTGATGCCAATAAATTGCAAATGACTTCTTTTGCATTTTATATATTCTACTTGTTTATAACTGCAGCTTATTGTCTTTGCACTTTAAGATTAATGTGAAAATCTATGTTGATTGTGTAAGATCATCAGAGCCTGCGATTTATTGCATGTTAAACTGTTGCCTTGCTGAATGTTATGCAAAGAATAGGTGTGATGTCAGTTACAGGACACACCAAATGGGTGCCATAGTGTGTGACTAGAGGGATTTCACTATTTTTTGGGGGAGGTTTATGTTGTAGAGTGTGTAGCCAAGTGTTTTCTCAACTGGTCCCCTGAGGAGGATGCATTCAGCCACCTCTTTTCACTCTCATGTCCACATGTTTACACTGGACCTAAAATACAGATGCATCCATTACGTCAGTGAACATCATGATTTAGTCCAAGCTCTATCCCTGTACTGGTGACCTGCCACAAGCACAAAGACAGATGTCAAATACTCATACGTGTCTGTTAGATGGTACCACTTTTTGCTATAGTTTGCCTTGTCTTTTATTAGAAACTCATGACCGGTAAAGTCCGTAAAAATTAAATGACATGATGCTAAACTCATTTTAAGTAATTGTGGTTGTTAAAATAAAATAAAAGAAATGACTCACTGGGGTTGCAGGACACCTAGTATTCTCTTTACATTAAATCATCATGACCATAAAGACACTGATGCTTTTCCCTCTTATTTTAAATCCTTGAAGTCATAAAAAAATCCCATAAAGAGTGCAAGCAATATCCTGTCAAATTTGAATGTTTTGTTATTTTAAAATGATCTGGCTTAGGAAGTCTGTATGTGGAAAAGAGTTCAAAAAAGGTTTAAGGTTTGGATAAGGATTTATTGTAGACTGTGAGTGTTACTATTATAATTCTTGCCTAGGATTACTGCATGTGCATCAGCCAATTAGAATTTATAAGCTTTCAGTTTGAAAGATAAAGTGTATAAAAAAAGCCTGACTCTATGAGTTTTGGCATTGGTGGTTGTCTTTTTCTATAGTGCAACACTGCGCTAGCTTTATCTGTTTTCAAATATGGACATGTTAACCTAATGCAATTTCCTATATCTAACCAGCCTAGCAACAATAAATGCAGCTAGTGGTCATTTCACTTTGTACATGGTAATCTATCTGACTTTACCTGGCAGGTCTATATCTGCATAAATTGTTTTGGGCAAAATAAACTTCTTAGAACCAGAGGGGAAAAAGAGGCCAAAGCAGAGTGTAGCTGTTGGCTGCGGCTCCTGGCAGCGAGTGGGCTGGAGAGGTGGGAGGGAGAGTCAGCAAGAGAGTGCAGAATGTCTTATTTTTGCTGGCAGTTAAGAGAAGTGCTACCTTGGAGGGGTTTTTCAGCAGAGCCCTAAACATTTCAGTTCCTGGCAATTGAGTCAGCGGGGGGTGGGAGTGTGTGTGGAAGTAAAAAGGAGAGAGAAAGCTTGGTCTGGAATGATGGGTGGGTGGGTATGATGAGGGGCCTATGCTGCTGGGGAGTCATCCAAAGTCCAGCATGCTTAATGGGTTCTCCTCAGCTGATTGATCCCAGTTTGGAGAATTGAAACAGACTCTTGTCTCTGTTGCTGTAGGGTTTGGCTAGTGGCTGAGGGTTTGTGCATGCATCTGTCTTTTCTTGTCACAGGATAGCAATTTTAATCACCATCATTCATACCAAAGCTCTCCCTTCCTTTGAGTCATCATATGATATTTCCAAGATGCCAGCTTAAATATTATTTATTTTTAAAATTTTTAGATCCATGGACTATTGGTGACAAACATGACTTGGACCCCTCAAATGTTCTTGGGTGTAATATTTCTGGTTGTTACGGGATATATGCCTTACCTTATTTTTTATAACCTTCTGCAACTCCTAATTACAGATAACTATTATACTGTAAATCCTCCAACACGTTAAAGAATTCCCTTTCAAATCACTTATTCTCATCTCAAGGAGCAGTGATTTTTAGGCATGTAAGAGACTGGACCAGAGTTTGCATAAATACATAATTATAGTTGAAAGCTGGACTGCAGCTCCTTGAGAAGGACCCCATAACCACACAACTGTGCAGTTCACGTAGAGGTAGCTCACTGCAGATGTATTTACTCCTTCTGCGCCTAACCTGATTTATGGCAAGTGTTTTAAATTGTCCAAGATGACTATTTTGTCATACGGCAAACGTGAAAGCTGTACTTACTTTTCTTTTATATCACCTCTTTAAGAAGACTGGTTTGGGATGATTATTGGGATAATCAAGTTGAGAAAGCTCAACCAACTACTTCCAAGTATGGCATGCGAAGAGGAGAGCTGCGTGCTCAGCTACATGCACCTGAATGTCTCCCCTGCACTCTGTCTCAGGATCTGGCAGGACACTGCTGTCTTACATAATGTTATGAGATCACCCACCAAAGATTTAATGCTGTGTTTGTTGTCACAAGTCACATTGCATGGCTTTACACCCCACTAAACTTCACAGTTTTCCCTAAATGTTCATTCAAGTGTAATCAAGAGATGATGCAGAAAATCCTCCTGTTTTTGCACATCTAAAATGCCGCCAGCCTGTGACTCAGACATCTCAGATAAATTTTTCTCTGGAATCCTAAAACGATGCTATACATAAACAGTCTGATCACCATCAGCTTCTGTGTCCTCTCAGTCTTTCCCTCCATGGGACTGAATGTGGCTCCTCACATTGGAGGAAGAGATGAATGGCTCGCCAAGTCTTCTAATGCTGGCAGACTGTGTAAACGGTGTCTCCGGAACCTTGTGTTAGCCCCAGCATTTCTATAAGCACACTTCATCCCTTCTCTGTTATTCTTTATGATCCAGGCGCTCTAGTGAAGCTCAAGCTGCCTTCCGGGACCTTCCACTCCCAAGTGGTCCCTTGAACCCTCTTATATGTACTGCATGGAGTCATAGCCAATGGTTCTATGGCCATATTATCCTGCAAATGAAAACTTGAAACTCAGCATTTTTGTGCCATCCTGTACACAATGGTTTTCTAAGAACTTCTTGTTCAACTGAATATCAGTGACGCCGGTCTGTGTCCAAAATCAATCAGCTGTGGATGGTCAATTTAGTTTCTGGAATCTCCTTGTTCCTGAGGAAAATGTTTTGCTTAATTCCCAGCTTTGTGTATATATTTCAGGACCAAATATTTATATGATATTATCCCTCTAACACTTGGAGAACTGGAATAAGAGTAAGCAGATTCAGGGAAAAGGTTTGCAGCCCAGTCTACAATGTGTCATAACATTTTTAGATTTTAGAGTAACAGCTCTAAATTGGTAAATTTTTTCTTTTTACCTATTTTTTAAATTATGATATGTCACCATTATGTGACTGTAAAGTTTCTTTATCTGTACAAAGAAAAAGCCACAAGTTGAAATAGGAAGTAGGAAGCTGCCATGATGGCTTTACTCATGAGACTCAGACTAATGCAACTCCCTTGCTGCATTAACATAATTTGCTTTTGTTTCTTTGAAGTGCATACCACTCCTGCATTAGTGGGCCACTTATCAGTGAGTATGAAATTTCTCAAATCACCAGAATTGTTTTCTTTTTCATTTTTGTTTGGACCCATCGTTTGTTTATCTTTTGGCAGGAAAACCACAGTTATGGTTTGGTGTAAAACAACCTTTTTAAAACCATGCATGTTCTGCAAGGAGTTGCTACAGTGATATATTTTCATACATAAAAACCAGAGATTTTGTGACTGCCAGGAAACAAAGATCGTCTTGCAGTGCGTTACACTTGCACTGTACAACAGAAGCAATCATGGTAGTTTGGTTAAGAAGTGTTTACATTATATGTGGGTAAAGGTAAAAAGCAGTTGCGATTATACCTGTTTTGTGCTAAGAAATGGAAATAAGAACTTTATACTCTTGCATTGGTGCTGTATTTGTGTCTGATAGCTGCCTTTTCTCAATCTGACAATGTCACAGACCGGTGCAAAGAGATTGTGTTGCTCACACTGATAATAGACTTTTTCTTTTTAGACCTACTTTCTTTTAAGTTTTTCAGACTTTGCTTGACCTGTTTTTATCACTATACAGAATTATACAGAGGTTTAAATTTTTAGTGACTGCTTACTTTGCTTCTTTTATTTAGTTACATTTTTCACAGCCCTGATTTTATAGAGTTTTGTGGATCAATGTGGCACAGAGATAAGTTGACCTCTCTTGATTCACCGCATTTGAGTTGCTTCAATAATGAACAAAGTATTGGGTACACAGTGTCCTAGCATGTCTATGTGAACTCTTGGTTTTCACTCTTTAGCCCCTGCCACCCCTTATTGATGCTGACATTTACAAAAGAGTCTTAAATCAAACACTATTGCTTGTTTAAAAATGTACAAGGTTTAGTAAAAAAAAACTTTTATATGTCAATGTCTTCCACTTTTTCCTTATTCCATCTCAACTAAACCGTTCTTAAAATGGTCTCAACACTTTGATTATATAAAATATCCGTCTATATGATAATATGAACTGAAATAGCATCTTAAACTCTTGCACAAACCTGCATAATCCAAGTAAGAATGATGTCACGTCTTAAAATGTTAAATCAACATATTTTCAGTGTTCAGCTCCAGCAAACATCTCTCTCAGTGACTGAGGAGACTCTGTCAGGCAATCAGAGCCCACTACAAAAAGAGAACATAAAAACAACTGAAAATTAAACTCTGTGAATGTAAATAGCATATTGCTAAATTGTTTTGGTCTGGCATAAAGTGTTGCCAAGAAGAGGGCTTGAAGTGGGATGGCGTGAAAGAGAGGGGTGGAGGGAGATGGGTTCTTCAGTCAAATTATGGGAGAGCTTGTTTGACATGGGAATATGAGGCATTTTTTGTTAAATGGTTGCAGTACTATTTCAAACCCCAGTCCAACAGCTAACATTTTTGATACAGACAACATTTTGATTATTACATTTGATGGAGGGTCATTACTCTTTCCTTGTCTATGAAGCTCACAATGAATAACAATAATTACACAAAGACAACTCAGCCTGACTCGTGTTAGTTCTCTATGTATGTTGCTCTAGATTCCTACCAATGATTGTAAAATATTACATATTCATAGTGGATTCAGAAGATTATCCAGACTGCATAAAGCCAAGGCCACTGTTTCAAATCACAGGCTCAGAATCTGGCAGAGAATCAGGCTGCTCTGTTTGATATTAACTATTTATTGTCTGCTCTACTTGATCTGGCCAAAAGCAACCTAAATCACATCCAAAACCTTTGAGGTGAATTGAGGGTCATTTTTTTATTGGCCAACATTAGCTGCAAGGTTCTGAAGTTTTGTTTAAAGCCTTTCTGTAATGCGTAGGCGTCAACATTGTGACTTTGTGCTTTTAGCAGTTCTCTTTTTTATAAGTGAAGTTGGAGCAAAAGTTTGACATATTGATAATTTGCTAGTTAATTCAAGCTTTGCTTCTTATTCATGTACATAAAAATAAATATCTTGTCAACATGTTAAAAAAATGACTTATAATTAATAATTGGTATAAAAAAAGGGATGAAACAACTAGTTCTTCTTTAGAAGCATGTTAAAACATACTCTCTTATACCTCAATGTTTACTTGTTTTGCTTCACTACTCTAGTAATGATGATGCATGTTAAACAGAATCCATCTTGCAAAGAGAACATTGTTAGACTTCAGCTGGTTTTGTTATGCCCTTTCTCTCTGTTCTCATTGTGCATGGAGAGCAATCCATATGTATAAACTGGTCAAGCTGTCACAGTAAAGTGTTGATATTTCACAGAACTGTGAAAAAGACCTGAATCACTCTTCATTCCTCTATATTTTGCTTCCAAGTAGTCACACTTCCATCTAATATAAAAGTGGTGTAATAGGCTGGTTCTCCAGGCTTAGTAAAGGTCTTTTAAAGCTTTAAAGCCTTTTCCACAAATTTTCAATCCAGTTCATCATAAAACCAGTGATTCTATACATGACAGACACTTGGCAAAGAATCACTTTTAAATGTTATCTTTAGGCCTTTTGTTACTTGCACCCAGATGCAAACACACATAGTTTGTTCCCATTTCTAATGTAGCACCTAACAAACAGCTATTGGCTGAAAACTTTGCACATCTCAGCATGGTTAGCTTAACAGAATTGTGTCCTCAAAAATGGAAGGAAATTGGATAGAAGTGGCTGACAAAAGAAGAGGGGGTAAGTCTAAAACATCTGCAGCAGATGAATGATATCTGCAAACAATGGGCTTTGAGAAACAGGCAAATAAAAAAAATAAATAAATACATGGGTTATTCAGTTGATCCAACTAATGTTTCCTGTAGATTCTTCAGCAATGGTTTCCAAGGAAGGGTGGATGTTAACCTGTTCTTAAGGAAGGGAAACAGGGAGAAAAGGCTAAAGTATGCCAAATTACACAAGAATTGGACTGAAATTTAGGGGTATGGGCCTTACAGAGTGATGGATCCACCACAAAGCCAAAACCCCAACATTATTGAAGCATCTTGGTCATCTACCACATATTGGTTGTCAAGCTTATTAGAATTGTACAGAATCTGTTTATGTCTTGCATATTTTATTTCTAGTTGTGTTTGCATGTTTTTCAATAAATCACTGCATGTAGCTCCCATTCTCCTGGCAATATGTTAAGAAATAAGTGGTCTCTCAAGATGTTTGCACTTTCCAGAATATGTCAGCAACATGCAGGATTTTGAAAAGATGCACAATAACTACAACCACTGTTTGTCAAACACTGATTTACAGCGTCTTCTAATGAAAATCTGACCACAGTGAAGAGGTGTTTCAGATAACACCATATCCTACACTATTTGTTCTTTCTGTCACTTCTCTTTTGCTTGAGTGTGAAAAAATACTCTATAAGGAGAGGGAGTACATGTTTAGATTTGAATAATTTTTCCCAACATAATTTCCTTCTAGTCTTATCTGTTGTGTATAAAAATATTAATTTGTCACAGTCATTTCTGTACAAACAAGTTTCAAGTACTTTCTTCTACTACTCTTAAGGTCTGTTTTCCACTTGTGCATGGGATATCACTGCGCCGAGCATTTCCAGAGTTCTCATATTTCTTGAGAAAACACACAAAATAATAATCTGATTTTCTTTCCCCCCTTTTTGAAACAAATCAGATATGTCTAATTCTTAGAGACACTTCAATTTGCCTCTTGAACAAGGTTCCAGCTTGGGTTGCTCAATAGTGGTGCCACTGGTTTGCGATCTACTGGGCGTATGACACTATCTCTGACACTGCAAATGATTAATGACCTCTTGAAGGTACTGAACCTGCAGGAAAGTATCTGATACTTCTGTCTGAAGGTCCACCTGACCATGTTCACCTGGAGATGAATTAGATCATGCACTATTTGTGGGAAATATTTGCTTTTGAGGTTTGGCAAATACAACTGGAGTCTTTATCTTGGTTATAGTGAAATCTTGCCAAATATGGTTGTATTTAATAGAAAATAAGAAAGCTGTTTAGAAGCTGAACAATGTGAAAGATGCAATCGATTAAGTGTTGTAAATGTTAGCACCACTACTGAAGAGGAGTAAGCTTCACCACACATCCTCTTGTTTCACCTCAGCTTCACATCACAATGCCCCCTTCAATGTTAGTCAGGAAAAACTATTTAACATTAATCTTAAGTGACAGGGTTGATTAGTTTCCATCCCCCAAAACCCCCCATAAACAATCAAAAACAAAACAAAAAAACTGACCGCCCAGTCAACGTCAATGATTCTTTCAGACCAGGATGTGAACTCCCATCCCTTAATAAAAAACAGCCATGTGCTCATACTGTCTACCACAAATTACTTTCTCTGGCATTTCTTTGAAATAATTGTTTGTTATATGGAAAGAAATGTTGCACGTTGTGTGTTATATCATATTTAGGGTCCTCTCCTTGCCACTGTTCCAATACACAACTCTAGCAAAGACAGAACAGCCAGCATGAACAGTCCCACCCTGTAATAATGAGTTGAGTAATTGTTTATTGAAACGAGTCACTTTACATCTCTTTCTGATGGTCGTGTGAGGCTGCATGACAAGTAAAAGGTCACGTACTGTTACACTATGTCAATGGTGTGTTTGGAAAACACAGTTGAAGGCAGGATACTTAACTTAAGGGTAGCACGACTTAATTATAATTTCAACTGGAACATAATTACATGCCCTGCAAAGTCTTTATGACCATGATTATTTCACATGGGGGTTTCAGAAGAAAGGAAACACTGTGAGCTAACAACATGAACATCAAACAAAACCTCTGGAATATATTACACTGAATTGAAGCATAAATAGCAGTTTTCTCTCTTGTTTTAGATAGTCTTTGGTTGTTGATATTTAAAATTAACATGAGACCTGCTTTCAAAGATAATGAACTGGTTTAAAAAGGACAGGAATATTAAAGTGGCAGGCAGCCCCTGTGCTTTAATAAACATTTTTTGTGCAAATACTTCTGTTATTAGAACATTGAGGCTGTTTGTTGCAAATATTTCACATCTGTGCCAAGAAAATAATGCAAAAAAATTGTTTTTTTATATTAATTTCTTTATTTTTTTAAATAAATGTTTACAGGGATACTTAAATTAGTAATGGTTTATCTACGTATAAGATGCTTTGGGTCAATATGAATAGTGTAGTGTTCAGGGAAGCATTCCAGGTGAAAGTGGCTGAATAAGACACAAGACCTGTTCTAGCTACAACTCACACTTTATGTCCACTGTTTATGTCAGGCAGAAATAGCCCTGGACAAAAGGTGAGATCTTCTGGAGAGCTGCTTCTAAGAAATCTTACCTCACTATATACCACCTCCCAAACAGTAACTGCAAGCAAATGAGAGGAAATTTTGGAGAGGAGGGGGTACCAGGGATGGTTTTGTAGGAAGTCACTCTGTGGCTGTGTACGTGCAGAATGTGAATTACCTCAGAGCTGAAAAACTGTTGGCCAGTACACTTTTTCTGTTTTCCTTTTAAGAAGCAAAAAGCGGCTGCAGGGTATGTGGATCGCAGAGTGGGTGAGTTAGGGTGAAAGGGAGTCTTTCAGCTGGACACATTTCATGAATGTTTTGGGAAGCATTGATGGAAATGGGGGAGGTCAGACAGCCCATTTCTTCCTCTGGGGTCCTTGCAGTGTCAGAGCCTGTAAAAGTACAGAATGTCCTTGGCCTGCCCTGTATTACCCCAAGCAAAACTTGCCGCTTAGCCGCAGTGCTGCTCCTGCGAGTACGCAGGTAGATTCATGATTCACTTATTCAGGCCACAAGAAGGGCAAATGTATGAAAGATAAATGTGGAGCATTATATGGCTTAGATTTTCAGAAAATGTGGAAAGTAGGTTAAAAGGGCGAATTTTTGAAAGGAGTGACCTTCTTTTGAAATCCCACATCACTAAAGATGCAGGTGGGGGTGATAATTAATTCCCACATGTAACACAGTTATATACACAAGTTGTTTAAATTAGTTTGATATAGTTTATATGCCAGTAAAAAAATGATAGTCGTGTAAGGTAACTATTTCTTAGATACGAGTATATGAATGTCTTCATTCAACTTCCCAATAAAACAAAGAAGGGGAAGTTTTTTTTAACCAGTCTGAGTAGAATGAGCCTTTCAGCAGGACAGATAACAAACGTGTTGTAGCAAAGCACTATACAACATGCGTGCGCATGTGTGTATTTTAAAACACAAAACGTGTAAAGATATTCTGGTAGAACCCCAAGATAAAATCTTGAACCTGTAAGCAAGTACTATAAGGGCCCCTTAAGTGAAAACTTTTAATCTAAATGACGCTGAAATGTTTGCAAAATTTACAAAAAAAAATAAAATTAAATAAATAAATAAATTCAGCTATGATAATTTTTTTTGTTTGTTAAATACATTTTAAGGTAGTTTAATCCAGTGGTTCTCAATTGGGTCACTGAAAAAGGTCAAGATGATACTAACTATAGTGTTCTGCTGTAAAAATGTGTGTTTATCTTGTTAGGACTTGTAAGGAAATTTGACCTGCTCCCTGAAACCAAAAAAAATCACACAAAAACAACAACCAAAGCACAGAACAGTTCATGTTAAATATTCACAGCCTGCATGTTAGGTTTCTCCAACAAGAGCATGCAGAGACCGTTACCCACATTAATGTTTCACAACAACACGGAGACCAGACATCAGCTTCTATTATTATCTCTGTGACTTCTCCAGGTTCTGTAATCTCAACACTGCTGCTGATATACCCCACAGACTCTGATAGTCATCAGTACAAAATGTTTATTGTACATTCAAGGCTCTAGTCACAATGTAGAGCACCGACTCACACTGGATTACACAGTCATTACAAACAAGAGATCTGCCTAAATAATGTTGCACAATAGTGAATTATTTAGACCAGAAGACGAATATAGAATACCAAGCTATAAATTAATGACTTTTACTAAGGTTACATGAGTTATTATTAGAGTACATGATTTACTTGTGTGATTTAAAAGTACATAAATGCACATGGCTTCTATTATGATGAAGCTCTAACACGCAGATATATTTGCATTTGGGTTAAACCACACAGTATACATTTTTTTTCATCACCACCAGTTCATTTTGGGAGTTTAGTGGGATTCCTACTGAATGCTATGCCATGTATAAGTACAATAGCGCACTTTAGCTCATGATTTGTCACAGCCACATCAAAGTGTGCACACCATATTTTTCTTTAATATTTTTTCATCACTAACTCAGATTAAAAGACTGATATAATTAATATGCAATTTACAGGGAGTTTTTTTTTCTTTAACACAAAAACTGATGTGATTTCAGATCACAATGTTAAAGTTAACTGCATTAAAAAAAAATCTCTGATTGCTGCAAGATTTAAAGATTCATGTTAGAACACATACCTGTTTTATTGGAGAACACATAATCGAACAGCTTTTTACTGGATTTTAAGCAATTCTCCTCTGAGTTTGGCCGTGATCTTGTAATCTAAAGGCTTCAGCGTTAAACCATATGAGTAGTTTAGGGAGAAGTCCTGATCTGGGCATTTTTCAAAGCTACATTGATGGAGTAAAATGGCAAAGAACAAAAATATCTCAACTTTGGCAACCTGGTCACCAATACATCTTCGCTTCCCTGCTGAGAAGATCATAACATTGTTGGTGAGATCTTTGTCTAGGCAGCCATGTTCATCCAAGAAGCGGGAAGGGTCAAATATATGAGGGTCTTTCCACCTGGAGGAATCATGATTGACAGACCACTGATTGACGAAGATCACCATGTCTTTTGGGATACTGAGACCGCTGACTGTGACATCAGAGGTCGTAGAGTGGGGGATGGTGACAGGGACAAAGCTGGTGAAGCGCATGGTCTCATAGATGAAGGCATCCAGGTAAGGCATATGTGCTCTGTCTTCAACAGATGGCAGCCTGTGTCGCCCCACCACTTTGTCAGTGAGCTCATGTAGTTTGGTTTGAATGTCAGGGTGTTTAGCCAGCAGGAGGACAATCCAGTGAAGAGCAGTGGAGACAGTATCCATACCTGCACCGATCAAATCGGCCACTGTTGCCTCTGTGTGATCTTTGGTGAGCTCGGAGTCACTGTCAGTCTCTTTAATGACACCAATAATGGCATCACTGATATCCCTTGTTACTTCTGGATCAAAAGTCTCTCTATGCTCATCCACCTTGCCTTTCACAAACATATAGAACTCTTTATTCAAGTATTTGAAATTCTTGAAAATACTTCGAACAGGATTGGGGAAAGACTGAAGCCAAGGCATCACATCAACCAAGCTGCCAGCCCCTACAGTCTGCCCAAACTGATCTATCTGGTGCAACAAGGCTCTAAACTCATCATCATCATGTCCATAGCGTTTTCCAAAGCACAAGGCACAAATCACGTTTGCAGCAGCTACAGTCAGCTCATGAGCAGGGTTGAAAAACTGGCCCTGAACACTTAGTTCAAGGAAAATCTTAACTAGCTGTGTTGCCTCAGCCACAATTTGCTGCTCAAAAGCTTTCTTGGTTTGGCTGTTGGCAGATGAGAATGCTCTGATTGTAGTTTGAGCAATTTTCCTGTGCATCCTCCACTGTTTGCTGTAATTTGTAAAAGTCAAGCTTTTTCCTCCTGAGACAGACCGAAAAGACACAAAATCTGGTCTGCCTGCAAACTCTGCACTGTGCTGTACCAGGGCCTGACGGATCACCCGGTCCCCATTCAGTACCACAATGTTGCTGCAGCCCAGTCTTATCTGGTACACGCTGCCATATTTTTTGGCAAGTTTGGTGAAGGTGATGTGAGGCATCTGGCCCAGCTGCAAGGCGTTGCCCACCACGGGCCAGGCGAAGGGTCCTGGGAGTCTTCTCTTGAGCCTGAGGTTTCTCACCCACAGACAGGCTTCCAGACAGAAGAGGAAAACAAATGAGGCAACCAGAGCAGGATGGAGCTGTCCACTCCATTCCCTGATGATGCTGCTGCTCTTCACGCCAAACTCTGCATCCATTTGAGCCATTTTAATGCGCAGTTTGTCATCCGCTGTGCCAAATACAGATTTCACTTAAAAAATAAAATCATTTCAAGTCTTTGAATTGTTTTTCATATATTAAAATATATTTAATGTTCCTAGAATGTTCGAATAAAAAAAAAACAGCCTCTAAAGCACTCCAAACAGTCCTCATAAATTGTCTCACCCTTCCTCCTGAGAAGCTGGTATAGGAAGAGTTTGAGCGGTTAGCAGTGGTGCAGCTCGTCTTCAGATGACCACTTCAGAAGAATGCGGATTCAAGACTTAACACTTCACTTATATGTATCTCTATGGTGGGAGTGGTCGCGACTCAGGTTTTTTATCATCTCTCCCCTCCCATTTTGACCTCAGCCTGCAGACCTTAGCTCTGTTCCCACTCAGACTTCCTCTCCTTCCAGCATTGGACAGAATAATGATGAAATAGGAGAACTGCTACTTAATTGGCCATGTTGCCAAAATATGCCAAATTTTAAGTTTTGCTGCCAAAGATTGAAACATGATATTAAACGAGGTATTAGACCATATGTGGTCTAAAATATAACAAAGTGTTTGACAGAAAGTTGTTATAAGTGAATTTCAAGCACCTGTATGATGGCATTTATACTTTTTATTTGAATAAAATAATGGATAAGTTGTTGTACATTGAACTGGAGTTTGTTTTTCCCATGGGAAAGTTGACTTAGACGTTCCAATGGATTCTTCAAGAGCGTTTTAAACATCAATTGTTTTTTGTTATTTACATCCAAGCTGTTATTAATTAGTGCGCAGAAATAAAAGAATTCTGGAATATCAGCATGAAAGCTGTGGATCCAACCACTGAGCAGATACAAACAGCACAATTTATTAAGCTCCATAAAATGTATATATACAATGTTATTGCAGCTTTAATAGATCTTTTAAACAAAGAGTCAGGGATAATGTAGCTGTCAGGGTTGTGGCTGCAATAAAGTCATTTTTAACATAATTTAGAACAAAGCACCCCAGCTGTAAATCGGGCCTTATTTGGTGATTGTGCAACAAAGAAGAAGAAGAGTTTTGAAAAGCAACAGCTTGGTTTTTATTGATATTCAACCACAAATAAAAAATATCAGAGGTATTTATGGAAAATAAGTAATGATGGACATTTAAACAAATTTGGTGCCTAAACACACTATTGGCAAATACCCGTCAGCCCTAAAGAAGCTGAGAATGCATTGAAAAGAGAGAAACTGCATGTATTTTTATATCACTGAGAGACACTCCTTTCTTAGCAGGTTTGAAGGAATATTGTGATGTTTTTATGTTGTACCTCTTAAAGCAAAATCAAAATGCACTCAGTGACTGTTCACAATTAACTTTATTAATTTCAGATAGAGCTTATGTTTTCATGGTACAAAACCTCAGTAGGCCTTGAATGTGAAAGCAGACATCACTGATTGCATGCTTTAACGTTCAAGACCTTCTGAGTTTACATTTTTTGCCTTGATGCAGACAGAAAAACAACATCTCTTGGGTATTATAACATTAATTTGTGAACACAGAGGCTTAATAAGAGTACACTGACATCCATATAAGCTTTGCAAAAGGTAAACAAACATGGCTTTGAGAGTGCCTTTTAAGTGAGAGAAACTTGCTGCACATATGTTTTGTTGTACTGGTGAGATGTGTTTGGAATGGGGGTAGTTGCAGTGCTTGCATGGTTAAAATGAACCTTGGATGCACACATTTTAAGTGTTCATGCTCCACAGTGATGTCTTGCCCTCATCCTTTAAAAAGTGATGAAGGCTCCATGATGAAATATTCTTTCTTGCTACCCATCTTCATAGTCATGCTAATTTTTCTTTTAATTTGATCAAGATGCTCTATTTAATATTTTCTCATACTCTGAGTACAGTAGATAGTGATTAAATGTAAATATTGTTTGAAATATGAATTACATGTATAATGAATTACATGGCAAAGTTAAAATATAATTTGTACACATAATAAATGAAAACAATAAGCCATTAAGTGATTCAACATTCAAAAGTAGTTCATGTATAGTTATAATAGCTTAAGTGTCGCTGTTTTTGCACACATACCCAACATGCTGAATAATTGAATGTAAAACAAACACACAAACTGGACTTATGTACAAAATCTGATCAAGTATAACATTTTGTGAAGAAATGTAATACTTTCCACCTATCCCCAAAGTCCACAAGTTGAAATTAATTTGCTGCTGACATCTTTGAAATCATATTCTCAGTCCTGCACAACAACAAATCAATCACGGATCATGGTAAGATATGAATTAAATATTCATTTTAAATATATGAAACACTTACATACATAGATACTCACTGTTAATTGTCATTGGTGGCAAACTGTTTGCTAGAGTCACATTATGTGGGGGCATGCTGTTCATGCAGGGGAAACTAAGCCAAGCAGCTTTCCTCTGAGCTTGGTGCTCACGCTGAATCGGAGGGGCTTTAGCGTGAGCGCGTAGGAGTAGTCGAGAGTGAGAATCTCAGAGGGGTTGCTTTCAAAGCTGCACTGGTGCAGCAGGATCGCTGTGAATAAAAACACCTGCACTTTGGCAATCTGGTCACCAATGCAACGCCTTTTACCTGATGAAAAAATCATCACACTGTTGGTTTTGTTTTTATTCAGGGCCCCGTTTTCATCCAGGAATCGTGTGGGGTCAAACACGTGTGGGTCCTTCCACTTCAGAGGGTCGTGGTTGACAGACCACTGATTGATGAAGACAACTGTGTCCTTTGGGATGTGGAGACTGTCAATAGTGACATCTGAGGTGGTGGAGTGGGGGATGGTGACTGGGACAAGGCTGCTGAAGCGCATGGTCTCATAGATGAAGGCATCCAGGAAAGCCATGTTACATCTGTCCTCATTTGAGGGCAGTCGGTCTCTGCCCACTACTTTGTCTATCAGCTGCTGCAGTTTGGCTTGAATTTCTGGGTATTTGACCAGAAGAAGGAGAATCCACTGCATGACAGTTGACATTGTGTCTTGTCCTGCTCCAATCAGATCTGTGACAGTAGATTCAACAAAGTCCTTTGTCAGACTGCTGTCTTCTCCATGTTCAATCACATTGATGATGGCATCACTAATGTCCCGAGTAACTTCAGGGTTGAATGACTCTCTGTGCTGCACCACTTTATCTTTCACAAAAGTAAAAAACTCCTTGTTGACTTTTTTGAAGTCCTCATAGATACTGCGGACAGGGTTAGGGAAGGACTGAAGCCAGGGCATGACATCTACCAAGCTACCTGCCCCTATTGTCTCTCCAAACTTGTTCACTTTCTGTAGCAAGGTCTTGAACTCTAGGTCATCATGTCCATATCGCCTCCCAAAACAGAGTGCACACATAATATTAGCAGCAGCTACTATAAACACAGGAGCTGGGTGAAAATACTGTCCATTAGAGCTCTGTCTCAAAAATACTTGCACCAGCTCTGTGGCCTCGGCCATGACATGCTGCTCAAAGGTTTTTTTGGTCTGACTGTTTGCAGAGGAAAAGGCTCTGAGGCTGGACTGAGCAATTTTCCTGTGTGCCATCCACTGTTTGCCGTAATTAGTAAAAGTTAGACTCCTGCCTCCAGAAACCAACTGGAAAGAGACAAAGTTTGGTCTGCCTGCAAACTCTGTGCTGTGCTGTATTAGAGCCTGATGGATTGCCCGGTGTCCATTCAAAACCACCACATTGCTGTTGCCCAGTCTTATCTGGTACACGTTGCCATATTTTTTGGCAAGTTTAGTGAAAGTGATGTGAGGCATCTGGCCCAGCTGCATGGCGTTGCCCACCACGGGCCAGGCGAAGGGTCCTGGGAGTCTTCTCTTGAGCCTGAGGTTTCTCACCCACAGACAGGCTTCCAGACAGAAGAGGAAAACAAACGAGGCAACCAGAGCAGGATGGAGCTGTCCACTCCATTCCCTGATGCTGCTGCTGCTCTTCACGCCAAACTCTGTATCAGGTGCCATTGTGACAAAGTGTCTGCACACTTTTTTTCTTCAAGAATGAAAGTCTGTTAAGAGCTTAAATATTTGTGAGAAAAAATCCCTTATGCATCCATGCAAGCTAAAAAAACATTAAAAAATATCAATCAATTACCTGTGAAGTCATTTTGATCAATTTCTTTCTTTTTGTGTATTAGTAAGTCCTTTCATCTAGATATAAGGCTTACATGCCTGCTTTTGCTTCACTCCAATGTTTTATATGTTTTGCAGTTAGTGGGCAGGGCTCAGGATAACTTTTATACTCCTCCCATTGTGGTAGCCCTACAGACCCCACTATATTATCTCTCTGCTGTCGGAAAGAAAACTCAGTGGGAGCACTTTCTTTTTGTTGCATACAATTTGTTTACTTCTACACATAATTTATAAACGGTGTTTGCATAATTATTTTTCCCGGCTTAAAATACATTTTAATTAACTTTAATATGGCTGTGCTTTTCAACTAATTTAACTTTTTCATTAATTCAACTGGAATGCTGCAGTAGTTTAATGTATTTTCTGTCTTCTAGGAAAAAATAACAGCATTAACCCAGATGTAAACGTGTGCAGCAGCCCCGTAGAAACCAAAGAAAGTATGCAAGTTCACCATGTTACATTTTATGTATAGTTTGTTAAGAAATATTTTTAATTTAAAAATAAAAATGTGCATGAAATAGGACAATATATATTTTCACACTTAGGTTTAAAACTTCTAAAGAATTATAACAACAGAAATAAAACATCCTATGTTTGCTCAATACTTAGTCAACTATTCTTTCATCCTTATTTTTTCTTTAAGTCAGTCTGTTTGTTTATTCTAGCTTTAAAAGGAACCAGAACATGTTAAATGAGTGTTTATGTAACAAATAATTCAGAGCAGACAAACCATGAATTATTGATACTTGAATCTTGTTATCTCCAAGAAATAAACCGTGGCACTGCTTGAGCCCAGACGTTACATCATAGCACAGCAAAGTTTAGGTCCCACCTCAGCAGTGATTCCAAAAGTAAAATTGAGCATATTTATCTATTTTGTCATCAATAATGAAAAAAAAAGTCACAAAGTCTATGTCCATATGTCCTCCTAATGTTGCACTGATAAATAGTTATGTTTGCCAAAAAAAAGCTGTTACTTTTATTAAACTTTTTGCCCAATGTGATGTTATTTCCCAAGGCAAAACATTCTCCATCTCAGTGCGGATGGCAAAATTTGTTTCTTGTTTTTCCACCAACTGTGAAGTTTATTTTTGCAGGGATGTAATGACCCTAATTTAAGACACTGAGACATTTGTTGGGGATTAAGTCAGAGGAGACAAAACTTTGACTAGCAGGGAAGTGAAAGGAAGATGGCAGATGCTGTAAATGCAAATCTGTTTTACAGCACTTGTTAATTGTGCACATTTTTCATATCAAATAAATTTAAAGAGAATTTACTGTCATACAAAGCTGGAAAAGTTATACAGTATGGCAGTCATGTCATTGGTAATGTGATTGGATCTGCCAATTCTTATGTATTTTTACATTCACAATCCATAATTTGCAATTATCTAAAACAGGTATAAGTGGAAATAAATATAAATGTGACATTATAACTTCACTATGTGCTGTGTGTTATTCTTTCACTGTGATTTCTTTAAAAAAGTCCTTTGCAGAAGTGAAGAGTTTTAAGAACTTTGTCCCAGAGCTGTTTGTCTTGAGCAATGTGGTGTGGCCAAGCACCAAAAGCCCCCAGAACGATTCCTCGGTTAACCAAAGACATTGTGATGTCTTCGACTGCACTGCCTGCCCTGGGGCTCACTGTTTCTTTTATCCACTATTCCTATAGAGGGAATACCCCTCAACTCCACCAACACTACCACTACCTCTTCCCCCCTCCCCTGCTCCTTATACACATGTGGCTACTCACATCCCTATCATGCTAATTAAAGCCAGGTTTGTGGCTGAGAAAGGGGGTGCTTGTTTGGGATGGAAGGGGTTTGTGTGTATGTATATGGTAAAGGTTTTAAGAGAGGGAGGTAGAGTGGGGGGGGGGGTGTCGTGTGCATTTTGCGTGTGGCTGCCGTGTTTGCCTTTGATTACCCCTTGTAACCTGGCTGTGAAAGGTTGGCCCTGACCCTGCATTGACTCTGACTGAGGGGGTAGTAGTCAGGGGGGAGGGTGCTTGGGGCAGAGGGGCGGAGGCAAAAAATGGGGCCTGTATGTCATGTGCTGGCGGGTGGGCGCGCTCACTGGACCAATGGTAGACCGGCCTGCCCTGTCTCTGGAGCTAATCATTGTTTACTGGTCTCATTTCCACTTCTCAGTGAGCTACTGTCACGCACAGCACCGACAGGGAGGCAGGAAGAGAGAAGGGGGGGCTGGGACTCATGAAGATAGTGAGACAGTGGGAAAAGGAAAGCCAGGGGTCTAACAGGAGAGCTGGTGGGATTTAGGAACGCAAAGAAAGGAATGAATGAAGAACGAACAAAGCAAGAGCAAAGTTGGACTGAGCCAAGCCAAAAACAACTCTAACAAACCAGTAAACAGACCAGCAACAAACATTCTGCAGGCCAGCGCAGTCTCAGGCAGCCAGAGGGTAACCACCGGACATTGCTAGTCAGAGATGATGTTTGAAATGAGTGATTTCCCCTGCCAAACCACAGGATGAGGAAAGAGATATTTGAAAATTGTTACTGTCTGACCTGATTGTTTGTGAACAGCCTGAGAAAAATACGATCAAAGCCACAACTCACTTCAGCGTTGCCATACCAATAGATACTGGACTGGCAGTTTAAGTGGAACTGTGAGCAGTATCTTACTGTGGTAGTTACACAGAAAGAAAAAAAATCTCAATTCCATGCTACTGAGATAATCTTTACAGTTTTTCTGTCCTGAGCATGTTAAGAAGGTAACCAGCCTATGATCAGGTGGAGAATTTAGTGGTGCATCAAACAGCATCTATAGCCACATATTTCCCCTTGGGATTTCAAGGAATACTAAGCAGATCAAAATATATTGAAAGTCATATAAAAAAAGCTTACTCTATATTGTTCTGTGTCTGTATAATTCAAAAATAAAAATATTGGCTTTTATGTTATTTTGGTCTGTTGTCATGGTAGCACTGCTGACCTGAGTTGCTGCCTCTTGGTCAGGAAACTTTAAATTTTAAATTAATGCTTTAGCACATTGTTAATTCAACAGTAGTGCAAAGTTGTTCATCAATAAAATGTTTAAAATATTCTAACATAGATGTCTGTGTTCTTGATTTATTTTCATGCTTGATCATTTTGAGTTAAATGAAGTTACATTTGTATACTGTAGCTGTTGTGTTAAACTCCAGTCATGCACAGCAACACAGTCATTCATAATTACATTTTTTTGTTCACAGCCTGCCAAATATTGTCCCCACATCACAGAATAAAACAGTATAAAGCCAAAGAAAATCACCCACAGTCAAATTCAGACAACCTGAATTAGAAAAATCAATTTGAATAGTTAAAATAAGGAGAATCCCCAAAGTCTAGTGTTTCTCATATGCCCTTTAGATATGCTAGATGCTGTGCTAAGCCCAGCAATGTGTCACTATAGGCCAGTGATTCCCAAACTTTTTTTCCATGGCCCCATTTTCATTGACAACCACAATGCCAAGCCCCCCTGATCCCAGTACCACATGCACCCCAAAGCTTAAAAAATGTACGAAGAATCGTGCCACGAAATAGTCTTTAGTTTATTGGTTGCTTCGTCGTTAACTACAGTGACCATGTCAGTGGCAGAAGGAATGATCAACTCATCTGCTTTAGTGTGACATTGTTTAAACCAGTTATTTTTTAGTAGTTGAAATCTCTGTTCTTGATTCATCACTGCTAAAGGCAATATCAAACTGCCCACATAAGAAAGAAGGCACATACCATTAGAAATGCTTCCAGAATGACTTATTGTCCTCTAAATCATTTTCAACTTTATTGATCTAATCCAGTAATGACCCTCCCTGCACAGATTTCACACTTGACAGGGTAATTAAGAAGTAATGAAATAATTACAGTACAGTGAAAACATCAGAAATTGGCTGCAGGATTAAATTCATTGGAAAATGGCACACAGTAATTTAGCTCATGATCATGAATGATGGCTTTCGATTAGCAGCATTAGATTTTATGTGTTATATGCAGCAAAAACAGTCCTGGTGAGGCATCTGGCCCACATCATAATTACTTTGAGATCCAAATAATAGTTCTTTGATGTAACTCAAAACTAACAATACATTATTAATCCCAAATAGAAATATTATTGTTAAAGTGAATATGAATAAATTAATTATTTTCGACACTCTGTTTTTAGATATAGAGGCTTTGCATGAAAACACCCTGGTTTATTTAAAACTTTTGCGTGAATAAAAGAAAAGTTTGCAAAAAAGTGTTTTTTTTTTGTCATGAGAAAGTTCAGTAGGGTCACATATTATCATGCAGACTGCTGCAGATTGACCTTAAGTTCTTCTATTATTAATAAAGAATCACACTGCGATAATGGAGAGACAGTTTGCCTCTTCACTCTTCACCCAGGCCTCACGACAGATCTTCAGGACAGGAGCCATGCTTAATATCTACACTGCAGGAATTTCAGGTTTCTAATCCCATAGAGTTTGGGCATGTTGGGGGGGGGGGCAGAGCAGAGTTGAACTTGCGTGCCATGCCAACCTGGCGTGCGCAGAGCTCAGACGCTGAACTCTGGCCTCTTTGGGGAATGGGGGTGGAGGAGGAGAGGAGGTGTGGGGCTGCGCCGAGTAATTAAAATGAGACGAGGGAGAAAGCGCAAGTAGAAATGGCTTCCATATGACCCAGGCTCCGCAAGCTCATCAAAGACAGTCTGAGACACAGGACACACTTTATTAAACACTTTCCATCTCTTATCAGGTTTAATGGATGGCTTTAAAAACATAAAAAGAAAAACCTGACTATAGACACACTCAAATGTAATCCCTCCCAATCATGTTTTGTGACCCATTTCAACAGTCCACTACAATGTGTTCTTCTACAGAAAATCTTTAACCAGATGTTTGTTAAAGTGAAAATTCCCCTGATGAGACTGTTTCAGTAATGCTTGGGAGGTAATTGAATGAAGCACTGTCACAGTTTATTAGAAGCAAACGTCAGCAATAGGAACCATCAATATTTACTGTTGCCACAGCTAAAGCTTACCTGGAGCTGCTAGTGTAAGGTACCAACTAGTCCAAACTTTTTGTTTTAGCCACAAACAAATAACTTGTAGTCTGGGGGGGGGGGGTTAACTCATTTAACAGTTTAATAATTCTGGGTGATAAATAAATCTTTCCATATTGAATGCATCCCTGTAAAAAAAAAAAAAAATGTGTCAGAGAAGAGCTTGTTTTGGCGGAATCAGTGGGCTACAACCATTCACCAAAAGAATGTAGTAGGCGTGTGTTATTATATGATTTCGAGAAGTGGTGAGGATGAGAGAGGAAAAGGGACATGGCTTCTCAAACACAGTGTTACAACAAAGTTAAATTACTTGTTTAACTACTTTGTTCACTACTGCCAACACTAGAATTCAGTCACCAGGGTGTACCATGCCATTCAGCTAGGGTAAAAGGACTTATTTATCCCCTAAAAATAGTTAACCTATTGGCCATTTCCAGTCTTAGTATAATACAAAGCTTCACAATATCAGTTAAATAATGTTCATAATATGGCACATGGCAACTGAGCTGCATTTGGATGATTTGCAAATATATTGTGCATAATTCTCGATTAAACTGCAATGGAGATCTACCTTGAATGCTAAATTATTCGCACATGAAGAAATTCCTCATACAGCTGAAAGACAGAGAAATCCCACTCCCTGATTGCACTCTGAAACATATCCAGTTATTGTGTAGAGACCTACTGAATATTAGCTTTAAAGTAGATTTTATTTTTCTTGTGATGAATCTTAGTAGTCAGAAATATACATTTTGCTTTTATCCGAATTACTTTACAAGTGACAGGTGAATTGGGGATTTTGTGTGATTCAATGTCTTGCCCAAGGACACTTTCACATGTGGACAGGGGAAGAAAGCCAACCGACAAACTACCATTTGATGGACATATACCACCAAGGATAAACAAATATGAAACAGAGAGGCTTTAAACAATTTAAGCACACTTAAATTGCAAAAGATTTTGACATAATGAACATAACAGCTAAAAGTAGGAGGAGAAAAAGTCCTCAAGCCTTGATTTGTGTGCAGTGATGATGTTTTCCCATTTTTAAAGGCCAAACTTACCTTTTCGGAAGTTATTTGGGGGGGGGGGGGGGGGGGGGGGGGGGGGGGGGGGGGGGGGGGGGGGGGGGGGGGGGGGGGGGGGGGGG
>JBAMHW010000022.1:9771104-9796003 GCA_037177495.1 Rhadinocentrus ornatus
ATATATATACGTACATACGTGCAGGTTTCTACCTAAACAAACACACAAACTAAAAGCCAAACTTGAGTCTTAAAGAAGCACAACTGATCTGAGCTCTCTCCAGTCAGTAAAAGTCAGCCTGATGTTAACTCTTGTCTAATCTCTTGCTCTATCCCCTTTTCTCTTTCTTTTCTTCTCTTCCTCTAATAATGTCCTCTTGTGTTTATTTGATAAATTAGCCACGGTGCTCATGATGATAATCAGTTGCTAAAGTTTAGCATGGCTTATAAAATGAAACTCAGCTGTAATGTCAGGTGGCGTCCCAAAAGCACAAGTTGCATTGTGTGGTTTCTCAGCCTTGGGATGCTGCTGGGCAACAACTTCTCTAGGAAAGTACATGATAAATGCCACTGTGTTATCAACATAAGTAAGAAGCTCCAAAGGAAAAATGGTAAAATTTGAGAGGAAGCACTTTTTAATTTAATGGTAATGCTATAAAAATATAATTTTAGCGACTAAAACACAAACACTAAACTTAGGATATCCCATTAGCTGAAGTGTTGCTTGGTAGATCCAAGAACTGATCATCATGTGTTTTAGAATATTTAAAATTTTACACCAACTAGATAAAAGTCACTGAGAGCAGGAGAAAAGTGCGTGCACATCTGGTCCTAATTTAATGGATGCAATCTGCGTTGGTTTAGTCTCCTGTGTTTAGTGGAGCAGCATTAGTTCAACACTACAAGTTGAGCAGAGGTCTCTGATATGATTCATCACAGTCATTGCATCAAAATCCACCTGGTGTATGTTAGAGCACCCACTCCCCTATATGAAAATTCTGAGTGTGCACAGAGAAGCAGATGACATGACTTCTCACTAATCCTTAAATTCAGCAATAAGCCACAGTGAACAGCAGCAAGAAGAGGCCCATAAATCAGGCAGAGTGTTAGGAAAGCAGGATAACACAACCCCACATAGTCACAAGTATGTTCCAGATTAACCTCTGCCACTGCTTCAGTCAGTATGTCTGCAGGGATGGAATCACTTGGAGCTGTCTGGTTCTGGAGGCTGGAAATCCTGTTTTGGCTGTCGTAAACACAGACACTAGTTCCTAACAAGCAGTTATGGAACAAAGTAATGCAGCTAGCTCATATTCCTGGTAGAGAGTTGTGAAATTTTCACATTAAGATTTTTTATTACTGACCAACTACATTTTCACCGGAGTAAAAACCCATTTGTCATTGCATCTATTTTATGGACAAAGCAGCATGGTAAGAAGATTTTTTTGCTGCAATTGAACACTCATCAAGCTTAAATTGTGTGGTTTGTTCAATGCATTTTGTGAAAGAGTTGGACACCCACTGGGACGTAGACAAATTACTTGGAAAGGCCACATCTTTATGTTCTGAGACTGCCTTAAATTACATAAGACATAAAAAAAAAAGCAACTGTTCTAGGAAACAAACGTTTCTGGTGGTCTCTCACATTAAACTGCCACTAACTCAAATGCAAACACACAGATGCAAACATGATTTGATTAAGACTGGCGCGGGAAGGGATTCTTTGCCTATTTATCTCTTATGTCATCTTAGTTCATTTATTTTCAGAAGAATAGCACTGTAGTGTGATTAAGGACTCCCTGTGGAGGGGAAACAGACAGAATTCATCATGCTTGAGCAACAATGTGGCTTAACTGAAATCAGATCCCCCATGGGCTCAAGATGCCTATTTGTCTTAAATACAATATGTAGATATGTACCCTCAAAGACAAATCTTCTCTACCGCTCTATATATCACAAGTGTTTATTTTCCTTGTAAATGTGACACATAAAAAGAAATCCCTCCTCATTACTCCCATAAAACAGATTTGAACTAACTTTAAAAGCTTTAAAACTTTGAGTCAGAGCTTGTCTGTACAAGAGAGAAGTTTAATTGACCCAATAATAATAAAAATGTGTTGATTTTCTCAGCCTTAAAGTGTTTGTTGCACAGTTTGGTCTGAAATCCAAATTAGATTTTTTGAGTAAAACTCTTTCAATTTCATCCAATGAACCAAGTTCTCATTTTCTATCTGTGAATTCTGCTGCATTACACCAGCGAGTGACTCTTCATCATTGTGAGAAAGTTTGCACCAATAGTGTGAAGCAAATCAGCAAGTGTGAATTTTAAAGGTCCAAATGCATCAAGTTGATAGCAAGCAAACAAGGCACAGAATGAGTGAATCCAGACAACTTTAGTTCCTCAGCTTTTATTTCCCTAAAGTGTGGGACCCAGCTGGAGGTTGCGAGGTCTGTTTAAATCCCTTTCTAAAGAGAAAATAAAATACTTCAGAGATGCTGGCAGTGTTTGTTCTAAAACAAAGAGTGATTTACTGGAAACTCATGCTTAAATTACTGTCAAATGTCTCCCTTTTGTAAGAAGGATTTTAATAATTATGTTATAATAAATGCTTATAACTGTTCGTGAAAGTCTATAAAAACCAAGAAATACAATTTTTCTTGCTGCTATTGAAGGTTCCTTTGCTTGTGGTTGGATTTAAATGTTGTATAAAAGAAACAGTTAAGTCAAGTTTTTATTTATTTATTTTTTTTTTTTGGGGCTTAACAAAGAACCCTGACCATCAGGCTTGGGTAATGAGACTAGACACTATCAGCACACTGGTTCCTAAATGATTGGTATCTAGCCAACCGAATGCGAACACATACTCATTTGCCTCATTCTGGAGCATCTTAATAGCCTGAGCTTAAAGATTTTATTTCTGGATCCTAAACTGCATGTTATAAGCAACAGACTGATTATAAAAGAACAGGTCTTGATTGTAAATATCACACTTGCAGAGATAATAAGTGGCTAAAATGATGAAAATAGACGCTGCATATCAACAGATCAGAATCATGTGCAAAAACTGGTTTTGTAAACTTAATTTTAGGCCATATTGTCAGTGCTTTTAAAATCATGTACAGCACTTTGTGATTATTATTTGTAAAAAGTGATTTTTTAACAAACTTCACTAACTCACTTACTCTCACCAACATCACATGAGGGAATTTTCACTCCTGCTGCAGGAGTACTTCGTAGTTACTAGATATTTGTTAAAGACTGAAGTTTATACTTTCATACACCACCAATACATTTCTACTGTATTTTGTCAATGACTTCTGTAAGTACAATGACCCCTGAAATGCCACTGGTGTAGTATTTCTATCTCATGTGCACAAAATTAATGTTCTGTGAGCACGAGGAGAAAAACAGTTGTACATCAGTGACTCCACATCCTAACCATTATTTAGCATTTAATTATTGTAGTAAGGTTTATTATGTAAATTTAAATCAATTTAGTAAAGGTTTTGTAATATTGGCTGGTTTTAAAGCAGCCCCACTGAACCTTGGCAGATTTTTGCACTTTAGTGGCCCATAACACAGGCAAATTTAGCGTCTGTCTTGCATCCTGTCTCTTCTCCGAACTCTCTGTCTGATGCCCTGTCACTTCCTCTCTTTCTAATTTTACCTTCCTCCATTAATGTCCTCTCACATTTCTTTAGTGAATCAGCAATGGTGTGTGATCAAAATGGGCAGTGTGTTAATATCCATTTAGTGGTGTGTGATGCAGTGCCATAAAGCAAAAATGCAGCTGTCATTTGATGCTGTCGGCTGTTGTGAACTGCAGTCTCTCAGCATCAGACAAATTTGTTACCATTTGTTTAGACTTACTTCTGCACACATTTTAATTAATTCAATCTCACGTTTTCTTTATTGATGCAGGGATAGTTATTGATCCCTCTTCAAGTGTTCTGGGAGTGATGAGAAGTAAAAGTGGATTAAATTAGTCAACAACCACTGATAAATATCTATATACTCATGGAGATGCCAGCACTATGCTCAGTGGTTCAATTTTGACATGTTATAGCTATAAAAAGATTTATCATAAAACACTGCAGTAAATATTGTTTTATGTAATGTAGAGGTGATGTTAGTGAATTGTATAGGAGATAAGCGCTGACTCATTTGTTTAGAATGCTCTGTTTCCACATGGAGGAGAGCATGCATCACAACTGATTTAAGGGATGCTTTCAGGGAAAGATGCCAAAGAGTTTGAATTGCTAAAAGTTTATGAACAATAACCCCATTTCTTTAGTTTTCAGTTTCTCAAATAAATTGTATTTAATTGTAAAAAACATATCAGCCATTGCATCAGTGTGAAATCTTTGTTATAAGCCCCTAAGACCACTTATGAACTGTCTCCCCATCCCACCAACATCTGATGTCCAGTGCGTACTGTCATGCACCATGTCCCCAGCATCCCCTGCGCTTCCTGTTCCTGCTCAGCTTCTTCTCCCTCTCTGTCTGCAAGCTGCACCTAACTGGATTAAGGAACACCTGTCATTCATCACCTCATCACACTCTCTTTGGTAATAATTTTGAAACCTAAAATCATTCACGTTTGGATGTGTGGGCGCTATGCTAATTTATTTCTCTTTAACTGTGTCCTCTAGGGGGTTAGTAGACAGTCACAGAATGCTTTAAGCTTCCTCGGTGCAGCACAAAGACAAAGTCTCTCCACTATTAGCTAAACAAAACTGAACTCTCAGGCAGAAAAAGCCCTGTTAATTATATTTGCTTTTATTAATCAGTTTATTCACAATAATCACTCAAAATCAGGAGGGGGATGTCCTCAGAGACAGCTGTTATTATTATTACTTTTTTCTTCCAGGCCGAAGTTTGATTAACTTATTTCTGTATTGTCAAATTAGAGAAGATTTTTAGACTGTTACCTTCTAATTTAAATATTAAGCTTTGGTAAAAATGTAAATAAAATGGATTAAACAGACCAAAAGTAGCAGAACTGGTTTAAAGACTGGCGAGGAGAGACAGTTTGGCTGAAATCTAAACTTACTTTACTTTCCTCTTTGAGTTGATAAAGCTTGAATTAAAACAATAAATTCAGTTCTGACATGTAAATTAATTTAATTAAATAAAACTTATCATTGCAAGATGTTGAGCAATACTCTATAAATCAAGTGTTAACTGCATGTTTGGATCATTGTAATAAGTTGTGACTTTTAAAGGGCAGATCTGACAGCTCCTCAGGTTTTCCACTTTTAATCATGTACAAGACCCTGCAAGGCAGTGAGTGATGGCACTGATGAGGAGCCGCTGAGGCCATAAGGGGGACGAGGAGAACCACGTTACGTGATGTGAAGGGGAATAATCCTTCTTGCTGTTATACATGACGTGAGAAGGGCAGACAGGAAACTGCAGAAAGGAGAAGCTTAAAATTCAGCGGTCAAGTTTTCAGTGAGGATCATTTTAAAGGTCCACCCCCTCCATTCTTCTCCTCTTTTGTGACTCCTTCATTTTCAGGATCCTCAATATCTTCACAACTGATGAAAGATGTTGATAAGCAGCAAAAACAGAGTTCAAACCTACTTCTATGACTCCTTCATGACAGTTCATCTCAGGCAAATGCTCTACAGCCATCTGGCCATCCTTTCTGGACATCAACAAGACGGCATGCTGTTTGGAGAGTTTCCCGAACCGTGACCAGAACCTGAATGCACCCTAAAATTTCCCCCCTTCCTCCCTCAGTCTCGGGCCCCATTTTGTGCTCCCTGCAAAAGTAACACAATTTCTCTGACATGCTGCAACTGCCCCTCATAAATCTTCACACTTAACTGTGGGTTCTCAAATCTATAAGCCTGAAACATTGAATCTTGGGGGTCACATCATGACATGCAAAGAGGCGGGGGGTTCTTACAGGTGCCCCTGAACTGAGACTTATAGCCGGCGCTCCCCCACTCTGCAGTCACGCAAGCGCTGGCCTGCCCCTGGACCTCAGTCTAATTTTACTGCAGTTGGTGGGGAAACCAGACGTTACAAAGACCCCAGGTCCACATCAATTTCACGAGCAAAGTTATGAGGAAATAAATCATTTAAAAAAAATAGGAGAAAAAAAAGGGGTCCTATAGGTGAGCTGTCTTGACCTTTAAGCAAAAGAGTGAAAAAGGGGACATAAAATAAGTCCATTCGAAGTTTTTTAGTCAGAAAGTAATCTTAATGTCCACTGTTATTAAGTAAACACAAGAGATAATTAAGTACACGCTTGTTGCATTTTTATAATATTTCCTCTTGACACGCAAGCTTCCAGGAATAAGACCTCGAGCTGCATAGGTAATTTGAGATCAACAATTTGGCTTTCACACCACGGGAATCACTTACACTCCATTTTAATTAAATACATACAGCCAATGTCTCTTTTCCTGCTTGTGGAATATGCCAATCAAAAATCCAACCCATTCACACTTTGTGCTGCTTTGATTAGGAACAGCATAATTATTCTCATTACTTTTCTGCAAAAGATCAGTAGTCCTTAGGCAGACTGAAGTTAAAGCAGATTCATTGCAGATTGTAGGTAACTGCTTTATTTTATTCCCAAGGTATGCACAGTAATCTGTTTATGTCTTTAGCTTCAGCACCTTTCCTTTTCTTTTATCTTATGTCAGTCTTTTGGAGTCATTGTGGTGGTCTAACAAAAACTAGACGCTTGAAAGTGTGTTTCCCAAAGCCACTTACTCAGTGTAGTTTAAGACTGAGAACAGCTAAAAGTATTTTCTTAGCTCTGCTCCACTAAAGGAAACAAATCCACACATGTAAAAACTTCATTCTGGTGGTCGCATTCTTTGCTCTGGTAAAAGTTTTTCGGGCTCGCGTGAAAACTGAACATTCCTTACCAGTCTCATTATGAAATCATCTAAACTGACATTCCTAAATGCCTCAACACAAGCGTTTCCTTCCAGATACAAGCATTATCTGAAAGAGATACATTGATTTGGGAAAACAGTAAAACCACATACCAAAACGTGTGTGCAAACCTTTACTGATTGTGACAAACACTTGAAAATGAGAGTTGTTGATTTTTAGCTCAAATAAATCCCTGTTTGTGCTTGTCAAATCTCTCCAGATCTTGATATAAATATATTTGTTGATACATGTGCTTCACCCTCATTTACCACAGAGCTGTTGTTTGCATTTGCAACTTGCACAGCAGCCTCAGTTTACAGATGAAGGCACTGCTCTGGCTCAACGTATGGACACACACAGGTATGTGACAGACGCCGGCTGTGCTCTTCATGAACGGCCTCCTTTAAGGCAGTGCAAATCAGATGTGCATGGCAGTAATTACCCCAGTTTTTCACTAATGCACTGCAGTTATTTAGAAAATGAATCAGTCATAGATAGATAAATACACCTTCCTCTCTGAATGTCATTTTGTAACCCAAAGTTCAGTGTAAATGGACCTGTGTCCATTCAAGATAACATTATTTATAAATTTATGCTACATAAATAAGACAGTGTCCATTTCTTTTTCAAAAGCTTTCACAGGTTTGTTTGAATATCATGGTGGAAAATAATTTTCACAATCTTCTGAAAGACAGTTATCTAACCCATATATACATGTGTCTGGGAATTATGATCAATTTAATCTGTGATGAGAATTATCTTGTCCCACTTGAAGGAAATGATCACAGCAATAATTAATTCCTTTATTATTTACTTATTTCTTTTTTACAGATAAAACATTTGCCATAAATCTTAGAGCTGTATGTTAAAGTAAACAAAGTCAAGCAAGAACTAAATGCATTGTATTATGTATCATGAAGTACATACATTAATATATGTTGAAATTATTAACAAGTGAAAAGATTTAAGTTAAACAAATTTTAAGGAACTACATCAGACTGCATCAAATTTCTCTGTAAAATTGTATCATCCATCACTCATACCATATTCGTGGTCATATTTCATTTGTTGCATGGGAGTCTGTAGACTAACATGTAACCACCTCTTTTCCTTCTCCCTCCACAGTTTGTGGCCGAATGAAAAGAGTCAAACATCATCTTGAGGTGAGATATATGTAGCGAGGCAAAAGTTGCATCCCTATACTTCAAAAGAGAAATTTTGTAACTGTGCCATTTTTTAGCCGTCATTGCAAAACAACTTTTTTTTCCTGTCATGACATCAGGTTGGATTCTTAAATAATGCACTAACTTTCATAAATACTGGAGAGAAGCAGGTTCTTATCAGAATTCAGGTTTTATACCACTTTTACTTTACAATAAATCAGAATTTAAGGGGCTACTAAATTTATAAAAAATATAAGGAATAAAATGCAACATAATTTGAACTATTACTGAGGTAGGAATAAACTTTCTGTATAAACCCTCAGAATTTGTATACAGATATGGATAGTTATTTGTATTGAATTGCACAATTTATAGATAAATGTTTTACTACTGCGCCCCCCACCCCCACCACCAGTGCATATTTAATGAGATGATACCAAGAAATGCCCAAGCTGTAAAATACAGTAAAATTTGGAGCTATACTTTCAACAGAGTGGTGTCTCCTCAGGCATCTTACAGGTAACCATGAGCTCATTTCTTGTTAGCCAGTGGATACTGCTCTCTGTAGGCTCAAGGTAATTATCTGCAGGCACGCAATGGGCTCACTCGAGGTTGGGCCCCAACACTACAAGCTCCCTCTCTTTTTTTTCCTTCTTCAAAATTTGCATTTTGGCATTCTCCACCCCCCCCCCCCCCCCCTCCATTTATCATATTTATCTTTCTAATCATTCACACTTTGCATACCACCATATGACTAAAACTTTCATATTGAGTAAGACAGGGCTTCTGTTAAAAAATAGAGCCATCCACACTAATGACTTCCAGGAGAGTGTGCATTCTCCTCATCTGAGTAAAGGTAAACCAGATTTCAGGTCAGAGCAGTTGTTAACACAAAGCATTTCATTTTGGGAGGATGACAGACCTTTTTACTTTTTCTTTTAGACCAAGTTGTAAACTTTTTCAAATAAAATGCTGCCATCTTGTGTCAGAATAATTTCACACCATATTTTCTGAGCCTGACTGAAGAAAACTACGCTGGCACTAGAGTGTGTGCTCCATAGGCCACAGATATGATTAACTTTTTATAAGAAAGTAAATTAGTTCCAAATATAAACTCTTTAATAAGTTTGAAATAATTTTTCCAAGAATGTTTTAAGCTTATTCAGAAGATGTTAGATCTGTATTCGCTGTAACTCTGCTGTTGGTGTTTTGGGGGAGTGTTTTGTTCTGTTCAGTCAATCTGCTGGACCTGTAATAGTAGATGAACAGGAAGAACCCTACAAAAAAAAAAGAAAAAAAAAGAAAGAATGGGTTTATTATCATTTCTTTTTACTTTTCTTTTTTTTTTAAAGAATTAATTATTTCAACTTATTTGTCACATTGAAATTTACCTTGAAAGGAGTTGAGGATTGTAAAAACATAGTAGGAGGCTTGAAGGAGAGGCCCTTCGGCAAAAAAAGCAAATGCCCAGGTGATGCCCAGAAGGAAGAACAGGCCCAGAATGGAGAAAAAGTCTGTCTTGTTGGGGCTTTTGTCCTGAACTTTGACTACTGAAGGCTTAAACCGAGTGATGTGCCACATAGTTGCAATGAATATACTTAAAGTGAACACGAACACTAGGGCATAGAAACCAATGTTTACTCCTCTGTGGACAGCAGGATCAAGGATCCAGCACCTGAAAAGTTTTAACAGAATATGCAGCACTTTAGAGCATGATGTCCATCTTTGTGATAAGAATTAAAAGATTCATGGTTGCTTACATTTTTGCTGAACTCCCATCATTGATATGAATATTGACCAAGTAATATTTTTGCAAGGCAAGAAGAATAATCACAACCACGGCTGGTGTTACTAAAGAGACAGAACATATCAATTGTAATGGTTGCTATAGTGAGTATACAAGATTCTGAAATATATTTTTTTTAATTTAGTTCTCTTACCCCATCCTGTAATGAAAATCTTCTTCATGTAATGCTTGACTTTCCCAGAGCCTTTAAGCAGGTTGAAATACAAGTGCAAAGCCTGCATAAAAAACCAGGTAAAAGTGGCCAACATGCTGTAGTGCAGAACCGCTGCTATCATCACACAAGCGACTGAGCTGCCCAGGCCAGCGATGGTCTCATTTATCAAGAAAGCAAAGTTCAGGAAGAACATGGCAATGAAGAGATTCATCAGGATCTTAGTAGCTTTACTTGCTTTTGTTTTTCTGTGAAGCAAATTCGTTTGCATCAGCAAAGCCGTCAGTACAGAAAGATTCAACTTAAAAACACGTTTGATGTTTTACCTCATGACAAAGTGCATCATGAGAGCCACTGCCAGGAATAACATTGACACGCCACAGCCAGCTGATGTGATGGATGTCAGGGAGTTAAAATCAGAAGTGCTTATGTTTCCTGGTGGGGGTGACTAATTTCAAACAAAAACATGTGTTTAGTACTGTAAAATATCATTGCCAGCTATGAAAAAATGAAACTGCTTCTGCTGATCTTACCATTAGTATGGCAAGAAATGTGAGATGGGAGCAATGGCATGTGATGCTGCCATTGGTTTCCTTTGTTTCACAGCCATCTGTGATCCAGTTTGGCTTATCTTAGTGACAGAAAGGCAGAGAACTAAACTTTATTATATTATTAAGTGAAACATATTAGACAACTGCCACACGAGGAACCTTTGACTTGTTGTAAGCTTGAAGTTCACGTGAAATATTGTCTTTCTATATGACACGTCTTACTTACATCACCTTTGCACTGCTTGTTTAAATTTTGAATTTGAACAAAGCTGATCCTATTATTTCCACTATTTACATGCTTCCTGATAAGGAGGAAAAATGTGAATATGTGAAAAGAAATTGGATTCTGAGGTTTGCATGGGGACTTTCTGGGTGCTCTATGCCAGTTCTTATTGCTATGAAAATATTCAAAATCATGCATTACCCATATGCTTGGGCTTAAAAATTAATTGAAGTGATAAATGCAGTGTCCAAAAAATAAATAGCTTAATGTGACAACAGCATTTAATGTCTATGCATGTCTATACATGCTGCTTTGCATTGTTACAAATAAGTTTCTGCAGCCTCCTGAATAAAATACTCATTTTCATATATTTGCTTAGCATTAAAACTAACAACCAACTGATGCAACATAGAAAGTACTTTTGTATCTATGTTTATATTTCACCTTTGCCATCCCATGACCTGCACGAAGCAACGCTTCCGCTCTGTATTAGTAAAAAAAAGGAAAATTTAGAATACTTGTTCTTTTTAAAATAAAGAACATTAAGATACTTTAAATCTTGTTTACCTTAGTAACAGTAGTAAAGTAAATGTCTATAGTTTGTGAGAGATTGGATATTTTTGCTCCCATTTCAATTCCCACCACTTCATCGTTGAGAAAGTAACTGTTGGAGTCTTCCTGTTTAGGATGGAATATTTTCCTGTTTAATCAATATGTTTATATTCAAAATTCACATGCCTTTATATTAAATTTGCTCTTACCTGATGCATTCCAGGAAAAAGCAGAACTCCAGCAAAAGACGAGTTTTCTTTTACAGCCATTATACTGGCTTCTTTTGGAATTTGCACTGATTGAGAGATGTCTGGCGCCAAAGGAGCATTTTCCATTAGAATCTAGGTAAAATAAAAATAAAGAAGAAAATGAAAAATACTCAGGAGATTTATTGCTTCTTTGTATTGTGTTTTTACTTTTGTGTTGAAGCAAACATTTTACATTTATATCACCACTTGCTGAAAAGCCAAAGTTCATGCTGGTCTGGTTTTGTGGTGGCAGTTTGGTGAGCACCCCTGTAATGTTGCCTATTTTGAGTGCTGCTATGCTGTCATTGCCCATCTGGTCCAGTAGGGATGAAAGATTGTTCATTATATTTCTAGAGAGGAAAAACATAATTTTTATAAAGTAAATTACAATTAAATCTCCTGACAACGTCACACTGATATGTTGCAGATTCCAACAGATTAATCACTGCTTCATCATTTCCATCAATAAATAAGATATTTACGCTGCTTTCTCTGGGCTCACAGGTCCGTTGTCTTCCAGAACAATGGATTTGCCTGGCTTACTTTTATTTGATGACTGAAACTCACAAGATGACTCACAAGAATAACATTTCCTTTGCTGTTCACACACGATGATATACGTTGAGTTTGTTCCTGCATATAAAAATAAAAGCATACACAAGTATAAACTCATTTGGAAACATTTCTGTTTTTAAAATGCTGACTTAGATTTGTTTTGATAACTCAAATTCTAAAATGATTATACCTCTGCAAGCCTTTTCATCGCAGAATATGTTGTCTTGACTCAGTCTAATATTATTTGTGTCTCCACCTTAAATAAATTAGAGAAAATCAAAGATTAGACATTGTAAGGAAAGATGTCTGTACTGTCAAATTAACTGTGGAAACATTTACCTTTGTTCAAGCAGATGTGGATGTTTAGGAGGAAATCTGCACCAGAATAAAGACTGTTAAAAAAAAAATTGCTTTTTGACCAGGAGGGGGCAACATCTTACTGCAACAACAACACGAAACATCAGCAATACCTGTTGTCCTGTTTTGTTGTGATTCCATACATAAAGTGTTTATATTCCTCATCACTACAATGTCTTGCTTTAACAGAATTTGTTTGTCCATCCTCAGGCTGTATCCATTATTATCTTTAGAGCTTATTTCAATGTTACAGTTGAAAGTGCCAGTGCCACAACAGGCTGAAAAGACAAATCCCAAAAGTCATTGCATGACAAAAACTATAGTTGTATATAGTATATATAATATATATAGTCAATTTCCAGAACTCAGAATACAGGCCAGATATTAGGCAGTTGAACCTGCTTTGGTATTATTTGGTTGGATGTTAAAACAGAATTTAATCCCATTGCCTCCCTGACAGAAAGCATCTGAAATATGACATAAAACACCCATTTATTTGGATTTTCTTTTATATTTTCAGTAAAAGACTAATTTTTACGCAGCGATCCAAAACTCACCTGTTGGAAAAATTGCTGGGCTATGAATCTCATCAGCACTGATAAACACTGTGTTTTTCTGCCCACAACTCTCTTAAAAAAGAAAAGAATCAAAAAGCACAAATAAAACAGATGCTAAAACATGTAGAATAATACAGATATATTTCAAATCAACTTTGTGGACTCACGTGAGCTCTCAGAAAGGTGTTTCTGCAGGAACATCCCATAAAAGAGAATTATCTTCACAACTACCATCCAGTATTGATTTGCAGCTGGGGGTGACATTATTCTAAGAAATGAAGAAGATTACAGGAGCAAATTATCAGATCACAACCTGAAGATATATGCATTTTTTAACACGAGTTAAGCGTGTGGCAGCTTCTGTTACCTGAGTTTGATGAATTTGCCTTTAAAGGCAGATGTACTTGCACATAATGTACCACAAACTGCTGTCTGATTTAACTTGCAAATTAAGCATGCTAGCTTCCGGTTACCTGTTTTAGTAACACACTGAGTGACTTAATTTCTTCACGAGTTAGATGTTACAATCTAATTTCTTGAGTCCTGCGTGTTCTTCTTTTCCTTTGTATTGTACTTTTTATTTATCCAAGAAGTGTCAATGAGATAAAATGTCATTTACAAAAAAAGATTTTAGCATATTCATATAGTGCAGCTGATTCCCTCTATATGATTAAAAAGATTCATACACAAAGATAGCATGTCAAGTTGTACGTATCAGCGACGTTTAACAATTTTAACAATTAGGTACATGAACAAACACAAAAGAAAAAAGAAACTCTGCCCTTATTGAATTATTTTAGGTAAACATGACATATATGGAATTTCATTATTTATTTACAGTTTGTGAAAAACTACATACAGATTAATTTTCTCCTTTTATTCCCTGTTTAACCTATTAAAAGTCGAATCATCTTTATTTAAGCAGAAGTTTTGTGAATTAGCTGGTAACAATGGAGGAAAGACATCAACAATGAGCTTAAAGAAGTAGTTGTTTCTGCCAAGCAATCTGGGAAGGGATATGAATATTTTTACCATTTAACGTTAATGGATTATTCCCAAGTGGAAAATACTGCTGGACATCTTTCCAAAGTTAGAGCTTAGAGACAACGCAGAAAACAAATTTAACATGCAAGCAGCTCCAGGTAAAATGTTGTAGTTCATGGCAACACTGAACAAGTATGGCTCATTTGGAACAACATCTCATTTGGTAAAAAAAAAAAAAAACAAGCAGGAAATTTCAGAGCAAAAACTTTATTCCAACTTTCAAGCACGGAAGTGTAGAGGAGATGATTGGGGCTTGTTGTGGAGCTACGCAATCTGGGCACCTTGCAGTTATTGAGCCAACAACGAAATCTTCTGCACACCAGAAGGTTCTGGATACAAATGTGAGGCCATCTGTCTGACAGGTAAAGCTTGGCTGAACATGGATCATGCCACTAGCAGTGAACCCAAAGAAAATGGATGAAAAAGAAAAGAATCAAAATGTTGTAATGACCCTGTGAAAGTCCAGAACTAGCCTTGATTCAAAAGATGTGGTGGGACTTTAGAGCTGTGCATAAACAAATACTCTAAAACCCTTAATAAACTGAAGAAATGTTGTAAGGAGTGGGTCAAATTTTCTTAATGATGATGTCAGAGATAATAACATAGAAAATTACTTCTGTAAGCTGCTGCTGCTAAATGTGGTTATACTAGCTACTAAATTAGGGAATGTATTTATATTTTATTTGTTTATTTTTGTTTTTCCTGTTTCTGCCTTTTTGCTTAGATTTTGTGTGTATATATATATATATATATATATGTATGTGTGTGTGTGTGTGTGTGTGTGTGTGTGTGTGTTATATTTTAAGAGCTAGCAAGCAGCAATAAAATGGTTAAGAACAGAAAAACAGCTCAAAAGTTGATTTTAAACTCTAGTTTAGCTTTCAACATTTCCCAAAATACTGAAAGGAAATGCTTAGCAGCACAGTCCAAACAAATGTCCAATTTAACTCTGTGTTATACGATACATTTTAGTTAAATTTACTGACTTGTTAAATAAAAGGAACATCTTTAGCTTCCTGAAAGCTTCACCTGACACGGGAATTGCTCACATCTTGTTGTGCGATGCAAATGAAGTAAACAAATGAGAGTCACATAACTGAACAAACAACAGTCTTCTGTTTGTAGGGTAGTACACTGGAACTGGTGACCACATTTTATCAGCATCTCTAAAAGTTGCAGTAAATATTTTTATGAATAAAACTCAATACAATGTGTAGTAGATTATATGATCAAAAAGGGCTCAAATCAAGAAACTTCAACAAAAATCTTTCAGTGTTACACAACTAATTGGATGTTTGTGTAATTAAAAAATGGTGCAAAGTGTAAAATGTCTGCCCACCCTGGTCTCATGTGTATAATCTGTCGTTATAATTCATGCACTGAGACAGTAGTTTTATTGTTAACTTGGAGCCAGACTACTACATCTAAAGCAACTAATGAATATTTCTTTATGGTTTCATCACTTATTTTCTAACCAAATTTATACAAGAAAAAGAATCTAGTCTGAATCAACACATACAATAGTGAGCATTTTAAACTTAGCTGGGTGTCATCACGCTTTGTTGAAACAAACTGAATTTAACTAAGATTTGTTTTGACTTTGTCTTTAAATTTATAAGGAAAGTCTGCACCAAATGTGCAGTTGGCATTATGTATTATGAGACCGTTAAGATGTATATGTCAAAGCCTGTGGTGAATGACCTCCCTCCTATTGCTTAATTGTCCAATCATATATCATTTTTTTTCACTGTAGTTTATAGTCTCTTCCATCTTACTAACTGTTGCAGCAGCAGACAGCATGGCTGTACTTGACCAACCCCTTGTTTATGCTAACACAAAGCTGGTGTCATAAAATTTAAGTTGATTTAAGATTTATAGAGCCCAGATGCACAAGTTTCAAATGAGATTCTTTGAACCTGCCAAAAAACTTTATTTAATGCTCAGAAATGTGTTTGATTCAAACATGAGTGTGCTGTCGGCAAAATAAATGATACACCCACAGCATGCATTAGACCGAGTTCCTTATGGATTCAGTTCACCAGCCATTTCTGTGTTTCTTTAACACTCTTTTTTTTTCTTTTCTTTGTCCACCACTCAAACACTGCATCCAAACAGCTGACAGTTTGAAGATTTCACTTTACTTTTTCTCAAAGAAGCTGTTTCTCCTGGTCATTTGAAATTTCAAGAGGTTTACAAAGGTTCAATTATCTCTATATAATGATATGTTCAGTGACAATTATTAAAAATGACATCATATGAATGTTCTTCACTGAAATGCTCCCTTATGATATTAGCATCCTATTCCATCCTTTCAAACTCGGAAGAATTTTTGCCCATGGCTACTAAATAAACCTTTTGGTGGGGTTTAAACATATATCTTATCACTGACCAGTCTTGACAGAAGTGTGAAATGTATTTTTTTTTTTTTTTTTTTTTTTTACCTCAAGGCCACTGTGTAAACAACCAGAGAGGGCTGACAGAAGGAGGGGAGGATTACTGTATGTGGACTTCATATGAACCTGAAGTGTGGAAAATGTGCTAATGCTGCCTCCTGGTGAAAGCTTGACAGCCGATACTAAGCTGTATGTGTCAGGAGAAATTTAACACACTACTGAACATTACAAGCCCAATTTTGTTTTTGCTAAAAAAAATCTCTTGGCAAACATCTCGATAAAAAACAAAACAAAAAAAAATCTGCCACAATAAATCATGAGAGAACTGGCTAAATATCTTTGTAGATAAACTGAACTGCAGCTAACCACTGAGATGAGGACAACCTAAGCTCCTCTGTGGTTGTTAACAGGTTGATAATGTTATTACAGCTAGCCTGCGAGGCTGCCAAGCCAATTACTGCCTTACCAGCAGCACTAAACACATTAGGACCGAGTCACTGTCTGAACAGGCTTGACTGGATTCATTGATGGAGTTTTAATTGACAGTTTGGAGTTAACTCCAGTTATTGAACCAAGTGATGATGTCATTGTTATCCCCATTAATGCTTTCTTTACCACTAACTTGCTGTTAATGCTGCACAATGTGGGCAGGTGAGAAAACAAGTCTGTCCATTAAACAGTTATAGCCTTTATTTGTCATGTAGGAGCATTTTGTAGCGAAGATGGCCATTACATTAGGGATGCTTAAGTGACTTGTGTATTGCCACTGTTCATTAATAAATAAATCAGTGGCTTTTGTGAGATCAAAGATAATTAAAGTGGCTTCTTCGCTCCTAACTGTTTTGTTATTATTATTGGCGGTATGTTACACAATGCTGCAGGGATAAAGCCAAGCGCTCAGTGCCGTATGGCAGATGAATATTTGATGCCCATTAATGGAGTCTTTGTCTTTATGCTGTAGCTCTGTTGTATCCCTTGCTTGCATCCAAGGACTGTGGTGGAGTTGTTGGGTTGGCATGCATTTTAAAAACACTACCCTTGTGTACTTGGTAGCCTGTCAGGCAGTGCCACACACAAGCTGCAGTGATTTCAGCAAAGATGATCTGCAAACAGACAACAAACAGCTTGTGGTGCTGTTTGCAGGTCCATGTGCACTGAGACCTTAAACTTGTCATCGCAGAGGTCAGCAGATCACTTACATCTATTACACAGTCAGCTTCATGTTACACAAAACCTCCTATCCCTCACACATCTGGATAGTGTGCCAATATTTATGTTCACTGGGTATAAGAAAGGGTTGGCATCAATTTTGTTGAAAAGATTAAGGTCTAAATGCATGAGAGATCTGACCCTGCTTGTCATTTCAATTAGAAACGCAACAGTGATGAAGAGCAGCTATACATTTGCTTGATGACCTCATCCTCTCTACAGCACAATCCATAACTATCTGACAGAGAAGTTACTCCCACTAATGTTTCACTGCTGGCTTGGTAGTGTAAAACGATCTAGTAATCAAAGTGTTTGGGAGTCTTAAGAGTTTCAGATGTTGGGTGTGATAAGAAGGAGGAGCTGGCTCAGCCTTGTGCAGGAATGTTGGATCTTAGAGGTTGTGTGTGCATGTTCAAAGCACCTGTTTATGTTGTTTTTGCATGTTTGAGCTCGTATACTCACAAGCACATAATCATAGGCATCCCTCATATTGCTCAGCTTTTTCTGACCTTCAGGGAGCCAGAGGTATCAGAGAGGGCTTGCTACGGGTTCAGCAATTTGTTCTCTCCTCTGGTAAATACCACAAACACACTCTGAGGCATGTGCAGCAACCACAGATTGCAGCTAATCTTTTTTGTGGTGTCTTTTAATATACTGTGTGGTGTCAGCAACTCGTCTGTCATTCTGTATAACATTTTATAGATGTGGTGGACCACTCAAAAAACTCTTAATTTCTCCACAACATTCATGTAAAACCTGATCGGTATTTAGTTACAGTATTTCACAGAACAGGTTTAAATCAATTCACAATGCAGATGACACTATGGTTACCCAACAGTCACTGCAGCAGCTACATTTGTTCTCCGAGCAATTGTTCCAAGAGTTTGACTATAAATGAAACATAATTCATGAACTGCAGACATTCTGAATAACAAAAGAAAAACAAAACAAGCGGTCAAATTTCTTCCATTAATTTTTAATCACTTCTCTTTTACAAGGTCACAGGTGGCAACTTATACTGGCCAGCGCTATGAATCGCTGAAACCCCAACCTACCAACCAAACAAACAAACAGAAACACGGACAGATGAAAACTCTGACTCTCAGATGTGGAACACTTTTGTGGTTGACAGATTTGCTCTTATACCCATCCTAGTGTTAAAGAATGCTCACTCAAGGTCATGTTGATCTGTGGGGAGAGACTATTGAAGATCTTTTCTGGTTTTGGGTCACAATGCCACTTGCGACCCTAAATATTTGAAAGAGAAAAGGAAAAACAGTCATGGTCAGAGGAATCAGTCATTTTTTCTCTTTTTGCGAGTTGTATCAAATTAAGTTAAGCCTAAATTTACACACATCCATATCACCTCCTTTAATATCCGCGCACCAGATATTTAAGCGTACTATGACATCACCGGTCTGCAGGCCCATCCCTGAGGCATCTTGCAATGACATCAGTGTCTATTGCCAGGTGGGGGGTGTCTCTTTCCTTCCTATGACCCATTAACTTACCCCTTCTTTTGGGTCAGCAACCCTTGTACAGTAACCTTATCCTGGTCTTTAATACAAATGCAGGCCGGTCAGATGGGGGTAAGGTGGAGCAGAGTAGGGATGCAAGAGCAAAGTGAAGAGTGAAAAGAAGTGTAGACCAAAGCAGAGAGAGGAGTGGAGATGATGGTCAACTAATCTGCTTTCAGGTGTGGGGGTGTGGAACCACACAGAGGTGTGAAAAGCCTGAGTGAGAGCCAGAACAAAAGTTACAAACCCTGGACTCATGTCACAGGAGTGAGAAAATCTGGAGAATAAAAGGAAGGGAATGTGGAAGTTCAGGTGATCACCCACTGATGACGGGTGGTCTGCTGCAATTAGAAGGGAGGTGAGAAAGACTAACAACTTTGGTGAAGTTGAGGACTATTTTTTTTCTAAAGGGTCATTAGGTTAAATGTTAGCACCATGAAAATTAAACTCTTTTTTTAAGTATGTCACCATTGGTTTTAAGTTATGCATAACAAATTACAAGGTAGTAAGGCATCATCGTGGCATGTTTTTCCTTTAAAACTTCCATCAGATTTTAATTTGGTCAAGCAGTTCTTACCACATCATTCTGTCTCTATAGTACCCCCTTAGGTAAGTCAGAGGAGCAAATAAAGAAAGGAATGATCTCATTCTGGGATCAACTTTCATTATAAATTGACAGTTTCATCACACAGGGATAGAGTTACAAATGTGTGACTGATAGGGTGTTTAAAGAAATTTGACTAAAAAGAAATATTCTTTCTGGAACAGTGTTTCCATTTAACACCTTTATTATGAGGACATTGTGGTTTGTCGGCATCTTTTAAATGACTTTTCTGCTATTATCAGAAATATCAACTGGGAAGTGCTATCGCTGCCAGGCAAGAGACAGCATGACATCATTCTCTTTGTGTTGAGGAGCTACTTGTAGGTTGGTGACTGTCTGCTCTCAGCTTGAAAAACTGCCAGCAGTTTGATTTGTGCATCAGTTTAAAGGATTCCCTGTCTGGCACATCCAGGACAATAGGAGCAGGATGGGCTGTTACTGAGCAGGATACAGAGTTTCTTTTAAAAAATTGCTGCCAGAATTTAGATAAATGTGTATTTGCTCTTTAGCTGGCAGTTACATGGGAACGTTGATGCTGCACAGTAAATATGCCACTTTATTACAGCCAGCATGCAATTTGCATAGCATAAAAATGGGAAAGAGTGGCATAGCCTTGTTGAAGTGATACTTGAAACTTTGTGAACCCCCAAGAATTTTCTGCTTCTTCAAAAATATGACCCACAACCTCATTATACGCCTTTATGAAAACTCAGATTTAGAAACATTGTAAAACAAATTAAATAAATGTATGTATTAAGTGGCTAAGGGTAGTATTGAAAGATACGTGAGGAAAAAGTAAGTGAGATTCTAATAATGAAGATAGTGAAAGTTAAAATAAAATAGAAGCTTTCATGGTTTTAAAATGTGTAAGTGTGCAATCTGATTTATCTTAAAATAAAAAAAAATAAAAATGCATATGTCCCTGGTGAAGAAACATCAATCACTGTTGTGATCTTCACAGCAGTGATTGATGTTCATCAGGGTGAGAAACATTTCCCCATTCTACAGAAAAGGTGTTTACAAATGCGGGGAAAATCAAAATCCAGAAAAAAAGTACCCCCATAAGAATACTCATCTAACAAAGAGCAAGAGCACCAAGAGTAGTGGAATACTTTTTGTAGTAGATAACTTCTAAACAACTACAGTAAATGCCCGTGAAACCACCAAGAGAACTCCAAACAACAATGATGTGCAATATAGTGTTATTAAGAGAAAATAATTTATTTTCTCAAAAAATATGTTTGTCCATTAGGAATTTGCCATATATAATGGACCAAAGCCAGAAGTGTGTAAAAAAATATTGTAGACAAATTTGAGGTAGAAAAGATAAATACATCATTCTTGCATACAAACTCTCTATGAAACGTGGGGGTGGAAGTGTCATAGTCAGGGCCTATTTTCTGTATCTGGGTCAGAGTAGCTTGAATTCACAAATAGATTATTTATGAAGGAATTATGAGTTTATTCTAAGGAAAATGCCAGAGTGTCTTCATGTCTGCTGCAGAAACTAAACCTTGAGATGATTAAAATGGCACATACAACCCATCTCATCCTACCCATGATGTACGGAGTTTTCCCTGTCTGCTGCACTGTTCCCAGGGACCCAAAAAAGCATCCCAGCTGGACTTTAAAGTAGTCCCTTTGTTAAAGATGATATGTTCATTCCTGGGCTGTCTTTCAGCTGCAGGTGTCAGGAGCCCCCTGCTGAGTGCTGGATAGCCCCACAGTCAGCACATTAGCTTGTCAAAAGAAGCAGATCAGGCAACCTGCCGAGTTGGAGGGAGAAACTCCTGCAATTCTCCCGAATAACTACAACCCCCACCCCTGAAACTGTGCTTCTTTACAACTGTCAGCACCTGTTCTACAAGCTAATATCAACTCGTAGATGTTGTACAGAATAATTTTTTACTGGATTAATTAATGCTGAAATATATATATATATATTTTTTATCTTCCTTGGCTCTTTTTTCTTTGCTCTGGCATAGACAAACTCCTCACTTATTTAAATATAAAAGGAAAAGATGAAAGAGTTCAGAAAGCAGTCTTAAATATAGCAACGCGAGTTTCTTTCTCTGATCTTGAATTTCTCTGATCAGCCAGATGTTAACAAACAAACATGGCCATACATTGAACTCAGACTATTCCAGCAGAGATGGAAGACATCAGACATGAGGAGGGAGCATGGAGAAAAAAAACTTCACATCACATTTATCTGGTCTAAGAAATCAATAAACTGCCTTCATGTGAACTGCATGGGAAAGAACAGCCTAGAAATGTTCACAGATTCATTAGTGATTACGCCGAGGTTTTGATTCTTTTTTACACAAAAAGCAAGGAAGAGGCTGCAAGCCGTTACCGTTGAGAAAACTGAGAGGACATAAAAACAAAAAATATTGTTATTACAAAGATTTTTGGTGCCTTAAAGTACATTTCTTCTCTATATGGAATTGCAAACATAAAAAATGCATGATAATCCATATGTTTTTTTACATGAATATTTAAAATTCACCCACAGTGAAACGAACATCGTGAAGCTGTGTACTTTCTAACAACTGTGGAGAGGTCCTGAGTTCAGTGCCAGCCTCCTTTTTTCCTCAAATATTACAGCCTGTCTGATCAATAAATCATAGCATCTGACATGCTGCATCAAAAGATATGAAATTTATAGTTGGGTTGAAGCCAAACTGAAAAAGAAAAAGAAAGAAAAAATGGGTTGGTCATCTGAATCAAAACATGAAAGAACAAAGCCACTCCAGGGGGAAAAATATTGATTGTGAGCCACAGTCAGGTGTCAAGAGTTCAGGTGCATGTGAATATTGTCTGTGCAATCGTAGTTTGGAGGGACAGATGTTGGGGTTATGTGGAAGTGAAGGCAAAAGGTTCAGACTGGTGGCAGCTGCAGAAGGATGTTTGAGGGTTGCAGAAGGGTTACATCTTCTGTTGACATATGAACGCATCTTCTCAAAACTGGATTTCTTGTTAAAGCAGGACTGATTACATGCATTGAAATCTTTTGTCTAACACAAGAGGCAGCTTTATAAAAAAAAAATTAAAGGAATTTGATGCCTTCAGGATGTTATCTGTGAACGTCAAATTTAGTTTGAATTTCATTATCTAAATTCTCTCCCACTTGAAAGAGGACCTTTCCCCCCCATTAATAATTGACATTTTATTACTTATCCTCCTTATTGTGGCAGGCAAATGCTTTGATGTGAGCCATGTTTTTTTATCAGTGTAGTACTGTGTATTGATCGCTGGGCAGATAGGAGCACAATCAAAGGGATTCCTCGTGGGGCAGTCAATACCGGGTCACCTCATACTCCTGGAATGTGGTCAAGCACAGCTCACTTTTACTGTTGCAGCTCTCTGTATCCCTTTACCTTTGATTTTTGCCCATCCTGCCTGTGTGCTGCCTATCTGGTGTAAATATTCACTGTTCAAATTACATCATCTGAAGTGGAAGAACAAAATGTGTTGTGTGCTGTAGCAGGGCAAGTTGCCAAAGGGTGGGGGTTTCACCAAAGCAAGCTGCCGGTGCTGTGCAAACTGGCTTTCCTCCATCATCTGTTAGCTCTTGTGCTCTGGCTGAAGATTACAGCGGATGATGATCTCATTCATAATGCTCATTACAGTTCACTGGAGATGCTTATCATCAGATGGGTAACAAGTGCAGCCTGTAAATAAACAATATAAATAGCAGTAAGTTGTAGTGGATCAGAAAAATAAGATGTTCATTGAAAACTTTGTGCAAACACAGATTGAAATTGGGATTGGCTAATTAGAGTCCACCCTAACAACAGGCAGAAGACTAAATACATCAGTCACATGTGAGCAGTGGAGAAGAGGTTTGTGTTGTGAGAGTGATAAGCAGCATCCCATTATTCGTGAGGTGGATTATAATTTGGTATAATTCATCCATAATGGCAACCGCACAGACTTTTGTTGATTCTTTCTAATTCTGTCCTGTTTAAAAATATTTCATACAATGAAGTCTCATATGGAGTTGCAGCAGCTTCATAAGGCCAGGCATTGATTGTTATTTGACACTTGGAGACCAATCATAAAAAGCACTTAAAGCAATACACAGATGAGCTTCTGTAATGAGCGTATCCTATTTAACCAAATAGAAAATACATAGTCCATTTTCACCAGTGATCACTTAGAGACCATTAGCAGCTACAGTGTAGAAGTCAGTTGTCTTTCCATCATCAATATACCATAAGTGAACCTCTTCAAAGGGCCTAGCCTAGTGGTGAAATTCTCCCAGGCTGGTGGTGCTGCTGCTGTTGTTGATGACTTGTTCAGCCTGACTGACAGCACTTTTGTTTTCCATGTATTAGGCAATCTGACTTCATCACGGTCCATGAGGGGTTCACATAACCCTGACTGCAGGTCACTACAGCCATGTGGCCCTCCCCCCACCAACCCGTCCTGTCTACAGGGCATCCCAAAGACAGGCCAGCTTTGGACGCAGTGACCCTGCTCAGCTAAATCAAAAGCTTACTCACACAAACACATACATGTGCATATTTGACTCAGTCTTGGACCAGGGTGTTAATTTTTAATGGAATATACATTAAGGAACTTTCATGGACTGGTATGTTTCCCAGCAAGTAATATTTCAAGATTGGATGATTGATTGTCAATTAGACTGCTGCTCTTAAATAAATAATTAAGGGTTATAGTTTGTGACACCTTCAGTATATAATGTTACTCGTGTTTAATCACAAGATTGATTTTTGCGAACATTATTACAAAAGGTTAAAAATGCAAGCAAATAAAAATAAAATAAAAGCAAAATAAATACATAAAAATCAATGCTTGTTTTAATTCCTAATCCCTTACTACTACATTTTTGATTTTATCGCTGGTGGTAGGAATGTGTAAATTGGTGCATCTATATTTCTTTGAATATTAAAGTGTTGAGAGGTTATGGTACGTGCCTGTTGATGACTTTCTCTCATGGCCTTCTGTCTGTGATGAGAAATGGGAGACGGTGGTGTCTGAGGTCACACTCTGATTACTTATCCCCACAAGGGGTCAAATGACTCTTGAATGTTTTGTTTACCCTTCTATTATGATGCCAAGGCTCTGAACTATGTATGAAAAAACTAACCATTAAATAAAATGGTGGAAATAGAATTGTTTAGTGGACACCGCTGAGCTGCTTCAAGGTTTATTTCAAATATATTACGTAAGTTGGAAATAGGGAAATGACAAATAGACAATACACAGTATATACAGTATATAC